>JAVXUP010001364.1:0-242946 GCA_033070095.1 Escallonia herrerae | reverse complement strand
ATGTGTATTTGCACGGGTCCATTATATATATATATATATATATATATATAAAGCTGAAACATTTATTTAAAATTGCGACACGTAGGATTTTTGAAACTTTATCTTTGCGACTAGTAGGACTTTTTAAGAACTTTCTCCTTCTGACACGTAAGCTTCAACTTTGTATGTGCTAGTCCCCTAACTCAGTTGATCTCTTTATCTAGAGTCCAACTATTTTGAATTAGATATATAAAATTTAAGAATCCTATTTGTGTTGGTATTCTTTTCTTTTTCTGCTCTATTTAACTTTTACCTATAATTTATTATAAAAAAAATTCTTATGTATAATTTATGCAATATTTTAAAACTTTATAAAATTAAGAAACTAATTATACACTTTTTAAAACTCTACCTAATCAATATACTTATACATTAGGCCTTAATTTTGATTATCAAAACCTCAAAAGTACTTTAAAATAACAATATAAAATCTCAAAAATGTAAAATACGAAAATCATATCCTACTTACTAATTCTTTAGTACGATCATTGGCCCGAATTTTCTATTTAACTCTTTAGTATAATTTATTATTAAAAATTCGTAGGTATAATTTATGCAATATTTTTGAAATTTATAAAACTAAGAAACTAATTATACAGCTTCTAAAATTCTACCTACTTCAACTTTGCATGTGGTAGTCCCCTAACTTAATTGGTCTCTTTATTTAGAGTCCAAGATTCAAGAATCCTATTTTGTTTTGGTATTATTTCTTTCTCTACTTTATTTAACTTTTTACTTTAATTTATTATTAAAAATTCGTAATTTATGCAATATTTTTAAATTTTATTAAACTAAGAAACTAATTATACACATTCTAAAACTTTACCTAATCAATATACTTATAAATTAGGCCTTAATTTTGATTATTAAAACCACAAAAATACTTTAAAATAATAATATAAAATCTCAAAAATGTAAAATACGAAAATCATACCCTACTTACTAATTCTTTAGTATGATCATTGGCCCTCCTTTTCTAATCTACTTTGTTTTTTACCTCGCTTTTTTAATTATGTAAAACATCATCCTATTTGTTTTGATAATTTTTTTTTCCTTTTTAAAGAAATTTTATCTCTCCATAAACTTTATTATAACTTTCGTCTTTTGCACCGATCGTGCGTTTCTTTCCTTCAGTCGTAGTAGAGTCCAAGACTGAAATGTAGCTATAGCAGCACAATTCTATCCTAGAGAAATCTCAATATGACCATCAACAGAATTTTGATTTAGGTAATGTAAAGGCTTTATTCGTTCCTTACAGGGGGGGGGGGTAGGCACAGAGTGTAGGCCTAGAAGGGGAACTCCACACAGTGCCACCCAACGCATAGGAGATGTTGAAGGTGACAAGGATAAGGGAAGAGCAACTCCATTTTTTACTTGTCAATTTGGTACTAGACTACTTCCCACGATGCTCTAACAAGATAATGTCAGGGCTGGTGGGATGGAAAGCAATGGTAACAAAACCCATGATCTCGATAACTGGAATTTTTGACCTATATCAGCATTTTTTTTTTTTTGGTTATCCTTCTTCCCTAGGCTAGAGGCCTCCTATGGCCCAGAAAAAAAAAAAAAAAAAAGATAAGATACTGGGAGATCGTACACCAACTTATGGAGAAAGATGGTTTTCTTGAGAGACGACTTGTTAACCTCTTCCACACTACAATGGCCTCCTCCTCCATCATTAGAAATAAATGCCAAATCCCTATCGTAGATGTGTAGGGAGAGTCTTCAGCATAGCACCAAAGCCGCCCACTTGCTGATGAAAACCTCCCAGCTAAGCATATGTGCACATCCTGGACTAAAGGCTGGAAATTACTCAGGGTTCATGTCGCGGCTTTTAAAGTCGTGGATCATAATCGTGCCAACAACTTTTTTCACCCAGCAGGTTGTCTAACAAAGATGACTTGATTGGACTTCTTGTGTTGGGCTGTTAATTTGTGTAATATTGTCCAGTCTCCGACATATGATCCAAATCCACAGACAAAACGTACAAAAACGAACCTGTGATAATGTCATTAAGTGTTCTTCTATCATCTCACACTGTTCATTGGTTGGTTTCTGTATAGCAAGCTACTTTGATGCGGAGCCTTTTTCCTGTTATAGTTTGCTTTCTTGACACTCTTTTCTTACAACGAAGAGTGGTGCAATAGCCAAATAAATGCTCATTGCACAAACGTTTTCCCTTTGAACAGAACACTGATTGCATTGCTGTTTCAGCTGTGCAATTTCTTTTAGTTCTGCTCTGTGTAAACATATCTTCTGAAATTGAGAACTGGCTTAAATTCTACTCTTCTGAAATTGATTCACTAGAATAGCTTATTCTTATTCATTTCTGCTCTTGCTTTAAAGCTTAGTCGATTTGAATCCTCTTCTATGTATGGTAATTTAGTTACAAAACCTCTCAAATACATTTTCTCTCTCTCAATAAATCTACTGCTGCAGTTGTGATATAGTCAAATTTATTGTTAACCTTGATGTTCCAAAATTTACCAGGTTGGCTGTTAGTCTATTTTGCGTTGAGATGAAGAAAAGCCAATGCTCTAGGCACCAGCTATTCAATTTCTATTAGCAAATTTGTTGATCTTTTTATTAAAAAATGCACGGTAAGATGGTACAAATTACCATGCTATTCTATCACTGGATTGGCCTGATTTTTGTGATTTAAATAGCTTCTATTGAGCCAAAAGAATAAAGAATTCTGGCATGCCTTGATTGACTAGCATATAATAGACAATTTCACCTCAAGCAACTACTTCATGCTGATGCCAAGAGAGCTTGAGATCTTCTCGTACTTAAACCAAGTCGATTCAACTCATTGCAGACATCAAAAGATCCATCCTTATTAGGGCCCAAACCTATTCCTTCACCACCACTAATAAAGCTAGCCAAAAGCTGACCACCTCCGTAGTTAGGACCCTGTTCCTAAAAGTTCTGTATAAACTGTGGAACAGTAAGTTTATCGTATCCATAATATGAAAGTTTACGCGGTCAATGACATGCCAGTGTTTCCTCCACAAAGCCGGGTAATGGCTTTCGACCCGTCCATAGTCCTCATAAGGAGCAATAGAAGCAAATTTGATGCGACCAGCATTCTTAAGGCTCGTTATAAGCTGTCCAATGCATTCTGCAAATGTGTCGGGGTCTGACTTTTAGTTCTCATAATTTGTCAATGCCATCTAAATTGTAACGTTTAATAATGCTACTTAGTGAAGAAACAGCATTTTGAACCCATTTAAAGCAAAGAAGGCTTTGCATTTTCCAAGGACAGGTCAGCCAGTATTGCTTACCAAACCTTTCACCAGGTCTCACAAATAAATGTGTGCACAAAATGACATCCTTTTAAGTCCTCTACAGAGGCAAAGCACATATACAACTGATACTTTTCACCTTTATTACATTATAAGGTAGCCACACTTCTTTCCAACTACTGAGAATGGAGAACACATCTGAGGACTGTAAAGCTAACTTACCATTGGATGATGAGACACATAGAATAAAGAGAATGACCAAGAAGCTGTTGCAGCAATCCATGGCTCTTACATTATACATCTTTACTAGGCAGAAAGAAACATCTTTATTGTTTCCCAAGGCAGATAGGCTGATCTTGTTTCACCCGCCAATTACTCCAGGACTACAAGAAAAAGGCACCTCACTAACATGGCTTTATAATGTCACATGAAGTGTGGCCTGTAGACTTGCTCTACTAAACATTAGAAATGAAGGCTTGTGACTAAACTTAATTTGGAAACATTATCTTCATTTAGACAAATGGGGAATAATCAGGTCAAGGCATCAATTTTTCAAAGAGTACAACTGTGTTGATAGTGCTTAGGTTTTGACGCTTCCAGAGTTCTTGAGTCATATGTAGCTGTCTCCAATTTTGTCATGTTATAAGAGAGTTGTGGCAGTTTCTTTAGATTATTGAACTTAGTACATGATGTTAGTTTTCTTTTTCTTTTTGTGCGTATCCTCTTGCAATATGTGAGATTCTCTGCAATACTTGCTGGAGTACTTAAGATATTTCAGATAATACATTCAAACAAAGTTACATAATCAATGTTTTATCTGCATTTGACAGATTTCAATCTGGTGATGTTACACAGACGTAACTTGCTGCAGGAAATACGTTAAGCTAAAATCCTAGTGGGGGTTGCTAGTAGTCCTTGTGACTGCTTATCATATTGAACTCCTCTTGACATTGAATCATGAGCTGACTAAACAAAGATGCCCAGAGAGTTCATTTCGACTGCTGAACCTATTGCAGCCAGTAAAGAGGCCATTATCTGAAGATAGCCCACCACTTCCATCACCGATGAAGCTACACAAGATCTTACCTCCATAGGAGTTAGACCTGTCAGTCTCAAAAGTGATTCACAAAACTGAGTCAAGCGGTTTCCTAATCGCAAGTGTAAAACTGAAAATTTAGTTAGTCCATTGGATGGCGATAAGCCCTTCAAAGAGCCATGTAATGGCTCTGAACTTGGTCATCATATTATGGAGCTATGGGGCAAAAAAAAATGATCCCATGTCTCTGGACGAGTGGTGCTTTGCATTACTGTGGAGTCGCGACAAATTCCTGCTGCCTAAAAACACCTATAGCATTTCTGTTTTCCGGAAAAGATTATAGATGAGCCCGCCTCCTTACCTTGTTATAAACTTCTCTTATTGGGTTCGGTACCTGGGTGGTTTATTGTTTATAAATTCAGATTGAGATGAATAAATGATTTTTTTCCCTATGACCTAGTGCTAACTTGTTTGAAATATCTCAATGATCTAAGAACCACCTAAACTTTTTATCATTTCATACAGGACAATTGCTCGTGCTAAATTTCCTTTACCAGTAAGGAAAGGGACCATAATGAAGACAATCCTGATGAATGTATGATCAGAAGACTGATGAAACAAAAGTGAAGAAGATAAATAGCCCTTCGTAATATCTCTTGAAGTTTTTTATGGTTTAATTTTATGGAATGAGAGGCTTTATACATAAGAAAACTTTGACAGCCTCTTTTGAGGGGAAAAAATTAAAAAAATTTGACGCTTTGGTGGTGTAGCAATCTCTTCAAGCGGATGCCAGCAGAGCTTGAGATGTCGTCTCATACTTGGATCCACTTTTAGCCGATTCATCTGCACGCCATACAAAGATACCCCCAAGCTTTCCTTGCCCTTACAACTTATTGCAGGCCTCAAAAAATCCATCGTCGGGGCTCAAAGCTTGATATCCGCCGCCACTGATAAAGCTAGCCAAAAGCTGACTTCCTCCGTAATTAGAAGCTTGTTCATGAAAATGCTGTACATACTGTGAAATACTAAGTTTATCGTATGGATAAAATTGGAAGTTGACATAGTCAATGACATCTCCGTATCTCCTCCACAAAGCCAAGTAATGCCTTTGGACTGGTCCATAATCCTCATAAGGAGCAATAGAAGCAAATGAAATTGTACCAGTTTTCTTAAGGCTCGTTATAAGTTGTCCAATGCATTCTGCTAAGGTTTCGGGGTTTGACTTGTAGTTTTCATAGTCAACATCGATGCCTTCTAAATAGTAATGTGTGATCGTGCTAGTTAGTGAGGAAACAGCGTTTTGAACCCAAGAATTGATAGATTTTGGAGCAAATAAGGCTTTGCCATTCCCAACGCTGTCACCAGCCAAGCTAACAGGAACCTTTACATTTTGATTCCTGTCTTTAATTGAGGCGATTTTTGCAGGATTTAATTGGTTGGTTTCCCAGAATACTCTGAATTTCCCGCGAGGATGAAGTGGAACTCAACTTTAGAATTTATAGGCATATCAGATAACTTGACCATGTCAGATTCTGCACCAATGTACTCCCGGAAAATTATCAGCTGTTTCAAAAATTGAAATGAAAGGGTCAGTGAAGTGAAATTAGAAGATAGGTCAGTCCATTGTTTACAGTGCCTTCTTGAACACTAATAAAAAACATGTTGTTCAGTACAATCACATGAACAATGGATCTTAAAAGGTAAAATAAATGGATCCCTGATCCCTACTACTGAGAATGGAAGAAGGTGTGCATTAGAATGTGACGCTGACTTATCATTGCATGAGAAGAAAAAGAGACTGAGGAGAGTGACCAAGAGGGCGGTGTTGCAGACCTCCATGCCTATTTCTAAAAGGAGCTGATAGGTTAGGCACCATTGTGTTGCATCTTTTATAGGTAGAACAAAACAGCTTTGTTTTTGGCCATGGCACTGGCAGACTGGCATGATATTGTTCCATCCGCCACCAATGGACCTCAGTTGTAGGTTCAGTAAAGCTTGGCTTATCATGTCTCGTATAGCACGACCTGTAAAGCTGATGTGCTATTGCATTTTGAAAGGTATACAAGAGACTGACAGGAAAAACAATCAGGTCAATGTCTCTGTTAACAAAACATGATTATTTTAAGGTCTTAATGCTTCCATAGTTGTTGAGATATATTTATCTGTCTCCAATTTTGTCATGTTGGGAACTAAAAAAGAAAAAAATTGCGTGTATCTGTCGTCAAAGAATTGGTTCATGCTGGCTGTAGACAGTAGCTACAAATAACATATTCTTCTACAAGATTTTTAGCAGATTTTTCTATATTATCTACTTTTGTGTACAAAGCTAGTTGTCATTTTATTAGGGTGTCCTATTGCAATATGTAAAGATTATTTCACACGGACTTTATTAAAAATCATTATAACATGCATTTTCATATAATGTACAAACATTGGGTACGTAAATTTGAACAGACATAGAAGCGCTTTAAGTACAGTGATATTTACTTGTATGAAACTTTAGTAAACCCAATAGCAAATTTGAAAATACTAGTGCGGTTTTGCCAGCAGTGCTTGTGACTGTTTCTCATATCGAAATCCTCTTGACATTGAGTCATCTGCAGACCAGATGAAGATACCAGAAAGTTCCTGTAGACTTTTGAGCCTATTGCAGGCATTAAAGAAGCCGTCATCCGGAGATAACCCACCACTGCCATCGGTCGCAAAGCTAGCCAAGATCTTACCTCCATTATAGTTAGACCTCTGAGTCTCAAAGTATTTCATAAACTGAGAAACAGTAGTTCCCTGATCATAAGCATAAAACTGGAAGTTCACATAGTCTATGAGATGACCGTAACTCCTCCAAAGGGCCATGTAATGGCTCTGAACTTGATCATCGTCATAGGGAGCTATTGAAGTGAAAGAAATGAGTCCATTATTTTTCAGGGTTGTTATAAGCTGTCCAATGCACTCTGCAAAGGTATCAGGATCTGCGTTGAAGTGCTCATAATCGATGTCAATTCCATCCAAGTTATACTGTTGAATGATATCTGTGAGTGAGGAAACTGCATTGGAAACCCATGAATCTACGGAGGAAGGGTTAAAGTAAGCACTGCCATCTCCCACACTGTCCCCTCCTAAGCTCAATGCGACTTTTACATTTGGATGTGCGCTCTTAATTGAAGAGACTTGAGAAGGGCCAAGGTTATCGGTGTCCCAAAATATGTTGAACTTTCCATTGGTAGGAGAGGGCGAAGATGTGGTGTAATCAATGGCAAAAGCAAGGATGAAGTGGAACTCCACGTTCGGATTAATGGGTACGTCTGAGAACTTGACACCATTGAATTCTGCTCCAATGTATTCCCGGAAGAGGTCTGAGCTGGCTTGGGCAGCTTGTATTGATGGTATGACAAAAAGCGCTTGAAGAGTGCAAAGAGTAATAAAAAGCTTGGTGAACTCCATATTGGCTGAGATGTAGTGTAGTGGAGGGTTGGAAGTAAAGGGCTCGTAATATGCAGTTAAATACTAATCTTAGCATGGAACTGGTTATGTGAGATTGATATAGTTGATGGCTGATTTGTTGTGCCGTTGCCGTTGTATATTTTTTAATATCCTCCGTAGCGAGTGTATGTTAGAAGTAGTTCTTTTTAAACATGCTTGTTCTTTAGGCTATGTGGTAATCTTGAATGTACTTCTGTTTTCTTGTATCTAAAACTTGATAAGTTTATGTAAATTAAGCATGGTATACATTAGAATAAGCATTCTGGTTGTTCGTATCCTGTTTTGCACATTACTTTATTGATAACCAAAGCTTCAATGTTGCCATGCCGTACATGATCAGGAGGTATTTTAAATTCTGAAGAAACATAACAAACATAATGATCTCTACTTCTGCTTCATTGCATCTTGTCCTTTGACTATTCTAATTCTGCTATTTTCCTTACTTCATGTAAAATTGTGGTTGTTGATGAGTTTAGTGTCACTTGTTGATCTTGATAAATTTACCCAGATAGAAGTAGTTATCCAATTCGGGCGAGGTGACCAGAAACTTGGTCCCTGTTCCACCTTGAGTTAAGATGAAAAAACTTGTATACATTCATTTGTTCTCAATTTTGTCAGAATGCTCCTTGGTTTAATATTGTAAACCTCCCAATGTGTAAGTTGATGCAAATATCATACAAGGAAACGTAGTAACTGAACTACTCTAGGAATGGAATGGTGCCTTGTCTTTTTTATTTCTTGGCATGTTCCAGGGGACCCTTTAGTATGCCTTTGGCTCAATTTTTCTTGTTAATTATTCATGTTCAAGTTTCCATTCAAATACATAAGCTGAGGTATTTTGGTGATACCGGTACCAAGAATGTGTTTTGAATTAGGTTTCTCCTTTTGTAAGAATTGCCGTGTTTAAAATTGATGAGGGCCTAATTCCCAGATAGTTAGATCAGATATCAGTGTGAGCTTCTAACATACTGATTTAAACAAGTATGATAAATATGGATTGTTGGGGTAGTCTATTTCTCAGGTAAAGAAAGAAAAATGAGATCTATCTCTAGGGGACAGATGGAATGCCATTTCACAAACTGTGGATAGCTTATTGGTCTGAAAAATCGCTTTGTAGCCCTTGTGTTCCTTTACTTATGAATGGCTCGGTTAGATGCTGTTACATTGAAACTCTATGTAGTCCTTTGATTGAGTAGCTGTACACCACATCAATCAAATTTAAACTCCAACAACAAAAACGCTCTTGAAACAAGCAATGTTTGTACCTAAAAGAACACACCTTGTTAGAAATGTTGCAACAGTGTATGATTAAAGTGATGCAACAAAGCTTGAGTTGTCTTCTCCTACTTGATCCACTTTTGGTATATTCATCCGCACACCTTACAAGATTACCTCCAAGCTTCCCTTGCGCCTTCAACTCATTGCACGCACCAAAGTAAGCCACCATTAGGGGTTAAACCTAGATTTTACTGCCAATAATACAGGTAGCTAGAAGCTGACCTCCTCCACAGTAGGAAGATTGCTTATGAACGTCTTGTACAAATTGTGAAACACTGAGTTTGTCATATGCATAAATTGGAAGTTCATGTGCTGCTGGCTTCTTAGGCTTTGAACCGGTCCATCATCCTAGCTCATATGGCACGGTGGAAGTAAATAAATGGTACCACTTTTCTTTTAAGATCAGTTAATAAGTTTTCAAATGCATTCTGCAGAAGTATTAGGATCTGCTTTATAGTGACCATAGTTTATATTCCCTAGATTATACTGTTTGATCATGCTAGTTAGTAAAAAGCATTTGTGAACCTAAAAGTTGATGGAGTTGGAAGAAGGCTTCGCATCTTCTACAGTCGCCACCCAAGTTACCACCAACCTTGACATTTGCATGTATATCTTTGATAGAGGCTATTTTTTGCAGATCCTAAATAGCGGTTTTCCAGAAACCGTTGACTTTTCCTGTGGTAGCTGATGGATTATGATCAATAGAAAAGTTGGTGGCAAATGCAGGATGAAGCGTATTTCCAAACCTGAGTGTATGGGCACGTCGGTAAGCTTGACTGAATCAGATTCTGCTTCAATGTGCTCCCAAAGAGTTTTCAATTGGCAGTTGTATCAATCACATGAATGGGTCGGAGAATATTGTTTACCGTGCCTTTTAGGAACACTTGTAAAAACATATTGTTGTATACAATCAATTCCGATAGTGAATCTAAAAAATAAAGCACCTGGATGACTGATGTTTTTCACCCCACTACATACTTTATTTTCATACAATTGAGGATAAGATTAAAACACGTGCGATAGAACGCGAAGCTGATGTACAGTGCAATTCTGATAGTGCTTAGGTTTCTATGCTCTAAAAGTTTTGTTGAAAGTTGTCTCCATTTTTTCATACTGGAAACCAGAAGAAGAAAGACTCGTATCTTTCAGTCGTTGAAGTTCCATGGTCCTTTGCTGACTCTAGCCAGTAGCTGGTGGCTCTATTATATCAATGAAGAAATTCACTGCCTCGGAAAATGACATAATTACTAATTCCACAAGATATCTAGGAGGTTTTTCCGGAGTTTCCTCCTCAATGCAGTATGTTATTTTTTTTTTACTTGTCCTGTTTGCAGTTTGTATAAAGATTCTAATTCTCATCGAAGCAATAATATAACATTCCAAGTATGTAACTTTGTACACAAATATGTAAGATCGTACAATAGTATAATGGGCATAGGGCTGATTTAGGTAACAGTGAATATTACATTTATGTAACTTTGTACACAAAATAAGCAAACATAATATTAGTGGGGCGTTGCTAGCAGTGCTTGGGATTGTTTCTCATATCGAAATCCTCTTGACATTGAATCATCTGCAGACCAAATGAAGATACCAGAAAGTTCCTGTCGACTTTTGAGCCTATTGCAGGCATTAAAGAAGCCACCATCCGGAGATAACCCACCACTGCCATCAGTGGCAATGCTAGCCAAGATCTTACCTCCATTATAATTAGACCTCTGAGTCTCAAAGTAATTCATAAACTGAGAAACAGTAGTTCCCTGATCATAAGCGTAAAACTGGAAGTTTACGTAGTCTATGAGATGACCATAACTCCTCCAAAGGGCCATGTAATGGCTCTGAACTTGATCATCATCATAGGGAGCTATGGAAGCAAAAGAAATGATTCCATTATTTTTCAGGGTTGTTATAAGCTGTCCAATGCACTCTGCAAAGGTTTTAGGATTGGCATTGAAGTGCTCATAATCGATGTCAATGCCGTCCAAGTTATACTGTTGAATGATATCTGTGAGAGATGAAACTGCATTAGAAACCCATGAATCTACGGAGGAAGGATTAAAGTAAGCACTGCCATCTCCCACGCTGTCCCCTCCTAAGCTCAATGCCACTTTGACATTTGGATGCGTGCTCTTAATTGAAGAGACTTGAGAAGGGCCAAGGTTATCGGTGTCCCAAAATATGTTGAACTTTCCATTGGTAGGAGAGGGGGAAGATGTGGTGTAATCAATGGCAAAAGCAAGGATGAAGTGGAACTCAACGTTCGGATTAATGGGAATGTCTGAGAATGTGACACCATTGAATTCTGCTCCAATGTATTCTCGGAAGAGGTCTGAGCTTTCTTGTGCAGCTTGTATTGATGGCATGACAAGAAGAGCTTGAAGAGTAAAAACGGTGATGACAAGCTTGGGGAACTCCATTTTTGCTGAAGTGTAGTTTGTATTGAAGGTGTTGAGATTAGAGGCCTTGGAAGATGCAGTTAAATACTAAATCTTAGCATGGAGGTGAGCAATAGTGATCAATGATGTTGATGGCCGATTTCTTGTGCCGTTGCGGTTGTATTGATCTTCCCTGTGTATAAGTGTACGTCAGAAATACATCTTTAGTCTATGCATGTTCCCTCTTTAGACGCTACGGTAATGTTGAAAGCCCTTCTGTATTGTTATGTCTGAAACTTGATAAGATAATGTGCACTAAGCATGTATGTTGTGCATTATAATAAGCATAGATGGTTCTGTCGTGTGCTTTTGCACATTAGTTTATTCAATTCTGCCATATTGTATATGCTCAACATTTCTTTTGTTTAATCTGAAGAAAAATAACCAGCATCCTCATCTCTACTTCTTCATTGTGCATAGGCTTTTCCAGCTTCCATTTCCTTGGCTTCATGCTAAACATTTGAGATTTTGATATTTGTTTAGTGCGATTAGCCTCATCTAGCCATAATCATAACACATAAATAACGATGGAAGTTTTGAACAGTCATCCATTTACTATTGCTAAGGTTAAGAAAATATTTTTGCATCATATGAAACCAGGACTCTTCCTTTGACTAGATCGCAAGGATTGTCTCTTCACTTTTTTTCATGTGATCTCTCTCTCTCTCTCTCTCTCTCTCTCTCTCTCTCTCTCTCTCCCTCCCTCCCTCTCCCTCTGAAGTTTTGTTCGCTTAGTTAGAGTTGACATCAGGTTTAACCTTGTAGAATCCCATAACTCTGGCGATGCAAATTCTATAGCAGGAAAGGAATTACTTCAAATTTGCACTAGGATTAGAATGGTGTTTTGTCTTTTTAGTTATTGGTTTCTTGGCTTTTCATAGTGGACAGTTAGGGTGTCATTAGCTCTCGATATTTCTATGTTCACTGACTGGATTATGTCTCATTCAACTACATAAACCGAGTTTGCTTGATGGGGGCTAATCATTGGGTTGTCATATACTGGTGTAAACTAATAGAAGCCTTTGTTATAATAGATGCAGATGTGAACTTGTATATATTTGTGATGTTTAATTCTCAGTCTTGCCCCAATGTAATTAATTGACATATGGATCGTTAGTTGATTCTGTAGTCTATTTTTAAAACTCTCTCTCTTTTTTTCTGGACATACCAAGAAGGAATGGGTGTCTTTCAAAGTGATGAGGAAAGTTCATTTCACTAAGTAAAGAAAGCAAAATGACCTGTTAAAACAGAGTATTGATGAAAAAAAATTACTTCTTAGTTCTTACGCTACATATTTGTAGCCCTTAATTTCCTGTACTTCAGAATGGTTCGGTTCCCTCACCGAGCACAACTAGAATGAAGCTCTTCCCAGTCCTTCGATTGAGTAGCTATATAACAGATAGAACTGACTAATTAGAAGCACAACAGAATGTTGCACCTGAAAATAAGCACGCACGCACACATCGTGCCCTGTAGAGTCTGATCAAAGTGATGCCAACAGAGCTTGAGCTGTCTTGAATCCACTTTTAGTAGATTCATCGGCACACCATACGAATATACCTCCAAGCTTCCCTTGCCCCTTCAACTCGTTGCATGCATCGAAAAATCCACCATTAGGGGTCAAACCTTCATTTTCACCACCACTAATAAAGCTTGCCAAAAGCTGACCTTCTGCATAGTTAGAAGCTTGTTCTTCAAAGTGCTGTACAAACTGTGAGACAGTAAGTTTATCATACGCATAAAATTGGAAGTTGACGTAGTCAATAACATGCCCGTACTTCCTCCACAATGCCTGATAATGACTTTGTACCGCTCCATCATCCTCATATGGCGCGATGGAAGCAAATGAAATTGTACCGCTGTGTTTAAGATTGGTTACAAGTCGTCCAATACATTCTGCAAAAGCATTTGGATCCGTCTTGTAGTGTTCATAGTCAATGTCAATGCCATCTAAGTTATACTGTTTGATGATGCTAGTTAGTGAAGAAACAGCATTCTGAACCCAAGAGCCGATGGAGTTTGGAGTAAAGAAGGCTTTGCCACCTCCTACACTGTCACCACCCAAGCTAACGGCAAATTTGACATTAGCATTCCTATCTTTGATTGAGGCTATTTCTTCAGGTCCTAAATGGTTGGTCTCCCAGAAGACATCGAATTTTCCATTGGTGCGCGAGGGATGGTTATCGTTTGTGTAGTCAATGGCAAATGCGAGGATGAAGTGTGTTTCAACTCCAGAGTGTATGGGTTTGTCGGTAAGCTTGACAGAGTCGGATTCTGCACCAATGTACTCCCGGAACAGCTTTGAATTTGCTGCTAAGTGCAAACAAACAAATGAAAGGGAGGGTTAGGTAGAATAATAAGCAAGACAACATTCAGTGAGAGGTTACTTTATGTGCATCACTGAGAGTTCACCACCCAACATCCCATGAAAGGTATTACTACCTTCCCATGTTAGACAACGAAAGAATCATAAAAGCATGGAAGAAAACGAAAATTACAATGGCTGGGAGAATTTTCTCCTAACTGAAAGCTTCTTTGTTGTTGTATTTTTTAGCAGAAGGCCAACTCTTCATCGCGTTAGCAAAGCAGAAATCTTCTTTTTTGTAGCTCCGGTGTGAACGAAGATCAATTTCCCTCTAACATAGGATACTAATGATAAGAGCAAAAAGCCGACATATCACGATTGTTTAATTTGCACTTAAATAAACTTACCTTCTGTAACTCATTCGGGATTGAAAATCTGGGAGAGTGCAGACATTTCCTAGAATGGCAAACACTTGTCCAGTAGAATGCAAAGCTAACTTACCATTGCTTGAGGGGAGGGAAAGAACTGCTAGGCTGAGCAAAAGGATAGAGCAGAAGTCCATGACTAGCTAGCTACTTCTCTATATGAAAAGGAATGTTATTAGCATCATTTAATGGTGCTTTCTTTATAGGAAGAATGGAACATGTTAATTTTCGCCAGGCAACTTGGACTATCTTGGTCTATTCGCCAATTCATCCGTTGAACCTCTGTAATGTCAAGCCTAAGTAGAGTCTGATGACATGAATCATTTTTAATATAAGCAACTCGGGTACTTGGGTGAACATGTTCTTAGGTTTTGCTGCAACGGGAGCTGGCAACCTTTGGCATTTAGCTGTCTTCCGTTTTGTTCGTAAGTTGAAATTTCACCAACTACGGCTCCAGCCAAACCTAAGCATTCTGATGAAGTTCCAGTTAGGGAACCATATCTGGCAGCTTCCTCGGAAGAATCATGGTATCTTGAGCTTTGGCAGACATATCAGCCGAATCCAAAGTTGAAAATTATAGCTTGTTGCCCAGGTAAAAGGGTTCCCTGCTACGTGGAGGTGCAACAAAGGATGCAGTCTGAGTCAGCTTCCAGGTAGGCAAAGTGGGAGACAACAAGGATGGAGTAAGGGGTGAGAGCAAGGCTCCCCAGACAGGTCGCGAGGGCTGACAGAGCCGCGCAGGCAGGGCGACGACGAACAGGGTAGGCGGTCGACAGTCCGAGTCAAGGGTGTAGCGTCAAGGGTTCGGTGACAGAAGTCCAAATGTGTTTCTCTCACTAGAATTTCAGAGAGAATAGGCTTTTTAGAGAGAGAAAGTGAAAATGTCAAATGAGAGAGAAGTGCTTGAATAGGCTCCAAAGTCCACTATTAATAGGCAAAAATGGGCATGTGTCATAAGTTGACATGTGTCGTCCCCTGGGAGCGATACATCGCCAAGGGGGTCCAAAGTACTGATTCTCCATTCGACTGTCGGTCCCCAAGTTCGTGCTGCCCTGCCCTTGCAACATCTCTCTGCCTGTCTGAGGAGACTGATCATGCCACGGTAGCATGGTCAGAGTACCCCGTTGCCCCAACCACCAGTCCAAGCCTTTACTGAATCCCACGAGGTGCGTCAAGAGACGCGCAGAGAACCTGACAGCAGTGAGGGTTACCCTTGTAGCCTACTGCCAGGCGGACTAGGCGCGATGCCCTTCGAGGACCTGCTCCCATCCCGGAGTGACCCGGGGGTCATTGCCCTGCTGGTGTTGACGATCAACAGTAACATGAGTGGTCATGGTCGCCGTTCAGTGCTTAGAGTCCGTTGCGGGGAAGTCTTCATGTCGGAGCCCCCTGCGAGTGTGATGTTGATGGCTTTAAGGTTGTGTCGGCGATGGATTCAAGGTTGTGAGCCCATCCTGCTTCGAGGGCCGGAGCCCCCTGTGATTGTGCTTCAAGGTTGTGTCGGGCGTCGCACGCATAAACACGTAGCAAGATGTTGATGTTGTTTGGCTGAAAATTTGTTGACATTGTCTTTGAGTGACGATGACGGGTGACGAGGGTCATGGAGACAGCCCCCAGGCAATGGGCAACGAGTGTGGTGGAAGTTGCGCACGGCGCTGGCGACGGGGGTCGGGAGATGGCGCCCTGACGACGGGCGACGGGGGTCAGGAACAGGTCCGGCGATTGACGGTCGATGAGGGTAGCGGAGACAGCGCTCGGGCAACGGGGGTGGCGGAGATATCACTCGGGTGATGGGCAACGGTCAATGACCGGTGCTGAACAACGAATGAGAGGAATAGGTGGTGCGAGCTGCCTTGTGCACCACCTACGTACCAAGGAGTGATGTTGGAGGACGGTGTTTGGTGATGGTGAGGTTGTTCAGCCAACGTGGGTGGATGCCTTGGTGTGAAGGTGATTGTGTTGGTGCGATGGGTAAAGGCCGAAGGTGTGGCGTTGTGGCATGCCTTGTAAAAATGGTGGGTGCTTTTGTTTGAACAAGAAACATGAAACTTCTCAAGGTTGGCTCTAACCTTACCACATTTCATGGCCAATAATGTCGTACATCAAGCCTAGAACAGACATCATTCATGACAACAAAAGGAATGCAAGAATTGAGGTAACAGAGAAACCAAAGCAGATTAAGGTGGTGAAAATTTCTTTTTGAAACCAAAAAAGCAGTGAAATTAAAACAAGGGGGGTCGGCCAGGGGGTCGCGGTGGTTGTGGAGTTTGCCAGCGGGGCTCGGCCGGGGGGGGTCGGTGGGGTAGGAGGTCGGCCAACTGGCTTAGTGGTGAGAATGGCCGAAGGTGTGAGGGAAAATGGCGAAGGATCGGGGCTGCCGCGCACTGTCGGCGGGCTTATGGGGTCAGGGGAGAGGAAGAGAGAGGGGGTCAGGATAGCCGGGGTGTCGACGGGGTGGTTGGGTAGGCCAAGGGGGTCGAGCGGGTGAGAGAATGAAACAAGAAAGGTGGAGGCGGTGGCGCAGCCCCTGCGGCCGCACAACGGCAGTCTTACAGGGTCGGAGAAGAGGGAGAGAGAGGCTGAAGAGGGGTCGGGGTAGAGGGGGGTCGGCGTGGGGAGGGTCGACGGGGAGAGTGGCAAATGCTGGCTAGAGTTGGCCAGCCGAAGGCGAAGGCCGAGATGGAGGTGCGGCGCAAGAGAAGCGGCGACGCCAGGAAAAAAAAGAAAGAGATAGGGAAATTAGGGTTTTGGGGAATTAAGGTTGGGTCGGGTCAACGAGCGAGGGGGTTGACCCGCTTAAGCTGAATAAAGAGAAGGGAAACGGGGCGGGGTAGGCGAGGGTCAGGGCCCTCGCGAGTAGGGTTCTGCCTATCTGGGCTGCTTTTGCTTGTTGACTTTGAAATTGAAATTGAAATGCAATTTTTTTTCTTTTTTGTTGGAGCCTATAAAAGGATTGTTAGTCCTAGGGTTGGATAACCTAAGCTTACATCTTGTTTTGATGATAACTAGACATTGATTATGTTCTAATGTGTGCTTTGAGTGGATTCTTATTAGATATATACATGACACTCATGAAGACACATTTGAGAAGTTGGATAGATGGATCAAAGCCAAAGAAGCTTAAAGTTATAGTGGACATGCTATAGAAGCTTCATCAAGTCCAATGTCAAAGAGCAACAAAGAATGCATCGGCTAAGTTACTATCGATTATAATTGATCTTTACTATTATGTAACTAGTCTTGGTTTGATGCTTGGATTGATGACTATGACCTAAAAAGACCTTAGGACACCTTGTGCATTGCATGTGAGTTCATAACCTTTCACACAAGTGTGGTTCTTGAAAATGAGTGAACTTTGGAGCTCACTAAGATTTTCTCAAAAACTATTTTGGTGCTAATCTTTTCATATCTTGATAAAACTTTTCATTAGCTTTTCAAAGCAAAAAACGGTACCTCAATCCGATTTTTCTAGAGAAAGTTATGCCCAAAATAGGAAAGAGGGTTCCGTGAGGCAGCCGATAGGCAGTAAGGCAATACAGTCGACTGTATTTGAATCCAGTCGACTGTATTGCAATGCAGTAGAATGCATTGAAATGCAGTCGACTGCATTGATCAAAATTCAGTTCCAACGGCTATTTTCGAGGACAAAACTCCAACGGCTATTTTAGAAGGGATACAGTCGATTGCAATGGCAGTTTTGCTCACTTTTTGCCTATAACGGCTATATTTCATTTGCTCTCTATATTCAATACACAATGGAAACCACATTCTAAGCCTCCATTCATTAGAGAAACATCAAGGCTCATAGATTAAACTTTTCTCTCTTCATCTTCATGATTTTACATCATTAAAGAGAGCATCTTTGTGAGCATTTCTTTGATTGAGAGTGAGCATACTTCAAGTCATCAATTCTCTCATCTCTCTATTGTACTAGAGCTTCATTTGTACTCATTTCCTTTCAAGAGGGTTTCTTTGTACACAATTGATCTTTGTAAAAGGATTGTGATCAAGGCTTGGGTTTGTCAAGTCTTGGGTGAGCTTTGTGGATTCAAGGCTTGTGCTTGGTGTGGAGATATCACCAAGTGTTGTAAGGGTTTTGATCTTGACCCGGAAGAAGATTGTTGCTAGTGGATTCTAGTGCTCTTGCAAGGGACTTCCTTGAAGAGGTGGATGTAGGCTTGAGGGTAGTTCAAGCCGAACCATTTAAATCTCCTTGTCAAGTATCTCTAACTCAATCTCTTTACTTATTGCTCTTAAATTGTTTGAGATTGGTTAGTTAGCATCTTCATTGAATTATTACTTGGTTTGATTGAGATTTATGATTGTGCTTAGTTTAAATTCTCCATTAATTTTCAAAAACCCTATTCACCCCCCCCTCTAGGGTTATTTTATTGGTTTCAAGGAGCATGAGAGGGGATGCAAAATTTTGAGGAAGAATAATTTTGAGGTGAAAGGGAGAGAAAGAGGGAGGTTGGGGATTGATGAAATTTTTTGTTGAAATTTTTTTTAAGTGTTGGAGAGAACACCAGAGGGTGAAAAATTTTGTGAAATTTTTTCTAAGTGTAGAATGAGGATGAGAGGGTGATGACCCAACCTCGAGCAAGTAGGGTGCGAGGGAGGTTTGAGCTGGAGCAAGGGTGCCGAAGGAAGTCGCAAGGGGTGGTGAACCGACCGCGAAAACTGAAGAAATTTTTCTAAGTGTTGAAGAGTGAAAAGGGTGCCGAGTGAAGTCGCGGGGGTGATGACCCAACCGCAAAAAATGAAGAAATTTTTCTAAGTGCTGAAGAGTGAAGAGGGTGTCGAGTGAAGCCGCGGGGGTGATGACCCGACCGCAAAAAATGAAGAAATTTTCTAAGTGTTGAAGAGTGAAGAGGGTGTCGAGTGAAGCCGCGGGGGTGATGGTCCGACCGTAAAACATGAAGAAATTTTTTCTAAGTGTTGAAGAGTGTCGAGCGAAGCCGCGAGGGTGATGGCCCGATCGCAAAAAAATGAAGAAATTTTTCTAAGTGTTGACCTCGGGTAAGGGCTCCGAGAGAGGTCGCGAGGGGTGGTGACCCGACTGCGAAAAATGAAGAAAAATGTCTAAGAGTTGAGCTCGGGCAAGGGCTCCGAGGGAGGCCGCAAAGGGGTGGTGACCTGACCGCGAAAAATGAAGAATTTGTTCTAAGTGTTGGAAAAAGAGTGAAGGGCTCCGAAGGAAGCCGTGGGGGGTGGTGACACGACTGTGAAAAATGAAGAATTTTTTTCTAAGTGTTGAATATGGAGAGTGGAGCTCGGCGGTGGGTCGGCATCGACGACCGGCTGAGTGACAGAGTCATGGGAGGGTTGGCAAGATGTGTTGCATGCATGCCCACGAGGTCGCACGACCTGAGGGGATGTCGGCTGACCGAGTTGAGACTTAGTAGCGTGGCTTGAGCCACTCAGTGTACCACGTACCAAGTTGCTACAATGAAAGGCATGCAGAAGGGGTAGAGAACTTGGCTTGCTTGGGGAAGGCAAGGGGTGAAGCCCCCAATGAAGTGGGACATAGCACCAAGGGTGGTGCCAGTAGAACAATGTTAACTTGAAAAATCTCCAAGTCTAGAAATGACGGCCTCTTGGATGGCTGTGTAGAGGATGTGACTGGTAGTCCCGATAGCCATACGTTGCTGAGTGACACACGGTGGCCCTTGATGGTACAAGGAAACCGTGTGTGGCACTCGACTTGCCGCTCGCAAGAAGAGTCTGCCAACCAATCCCAACAATTTAAAGCAAGCAGTGCATCAACATCGCATAAAACAGTGCACAAAGAGTAAATTTCAACACGAGGGCAAAACGGTCACAAATATCTTCATTACTTCAATAGCATCATTACAACTTACAAAAGGCTTTGTTTGCATCCACAGTATGCAATCTAGCTAGACAGGCAAGCTAAAACAAAGCAAGGGACTCTCGGGTATGGGTGTGCATGACTCCCATATAGTACCATTAGGAGGAAAAACCAAAGTGACAGTAGTAGACGTAACTATGTGCGAGGAGTCATAGTGCCCCTTTTTAGAGAAATTCAACTCGAAATGACTTGAAATTTTACAGGGAAACTTAAATATATACAACGGTGGTCTCCACCAAAATTGAGCAAAAACGCACGCCTGGATCTTTAGATCTTCACTGTTGGCTTTTGACGTGCGCAGGTACTGCGATTGGGCGCGCGGGCGCTGTGCTTGACGGGCGCATGGGCGCGAGACTTGAGGAACTTGTGAGGGCGCATGGGCACCTGTTGGAAGGGCGCGGGGGTGTAGAGCTGGATGGGCGCGGGGGCGCTGTGCTAGGCGGGTGCAAGGGGCAGCCCGTGACATTCTCCCCCACTAGAGCTGTTGACGCCCTCGTCAACTTCTGCATGTGGTAGGCGTCAATCTTGTCGGCGTAGGCTGATAAGTCTGCTGCTCGTTCCCAAGTGTTTTCTTCATCCATTTGTCCCTGCCACTTGACTAGGTACTCCTGATGGCGTTTGCGGGAAGCTATAATCACTCTATCATTCAAAATAACTTCGGCAACTCGCTTTCCTGCTGCTTTGGGTTTGAGTCCTTGTCTCTTGATTTGGCCCCTGGAGGGGTCGGCTGTGTCTTCATAGAATGGCTTCAACATGCTGACGTGAAAGACGGGATGGAGCTGGCGGCTCCACCAATGAGGCGGATCAACTTTGTAAGCCATCTTGCCTATCTTCTTCACTACAGTCAGGGGTCCCTCATATTTCTGCAAAAGACGAGAGTCTCTTCCCCTTAGAAATTTGCGATCTTGTTGCAGTAGCTTAACCATAACTTTGTCGCCCACGTTAAACTCTTGAGATCTCCTGTTCTTGTCAGCGTGTTTCTTCATTCTTCTGGCTGCTTTCTCAAGGTAGGAGCGAGCTAGATCTATATTCTGCCTCCATTCTTCACTGAAGCTTATGGCCCTTGGGGATTTCCCGGCATTGGGGACGTTTACCGTGTGGGGTAGTAACGGTTGTTGTCCATTTACAATCTCAAAAGCACTCTTCCCTGTCGAAGAGCTTTTGCGTGAGTTGAAACACAGCTGGGCAACATCCAGTAGCTTGACCCAATTTTTCTGTGTTGCACTGACAAAATGGCGGAGGTACTCTTCTAACATGGAATTGAACCGCTCCGTCTGACCGTCTGATTCTGGATGATAACTTGAACTCATCGAAAGTTGGGATCCGAATAACTTAAAGAGTTCAGTCCAAAAGTTTCCAGTGAAGCGGGAGTCCCGATCACTGACAATGTCTTGAGGCATTCCCCAATACTTCACCACATACTTAAAGAAAAGTTACGCTGTGTCTTCGGCTGAGCAATACTTGGGTGTTGCGATAAAGCTCACATACTTGCTAAACCGATCAACGATAACAAGAATTGTGCCTAAGTCTTCAACCTTCGGCAGACCAGTGATGAAATCCAATGACACACTCTCCCACGGTCTCTTGGGGACCGGCAGCGGCTGTAGTAACCCTGCTTTCTTCTTACGCTCCACCTTGTCCTGCTGACAAGTAAGGCATGTTTTCACATACTCTTGCACTTCATCCCCCATTTGGGGCCAGTAGTAACCTTGTTGAAGGAGAGCTAATGTTCTTTCTCATCCGGCATGGCCTGCCCAAAGGGTGTCATGACATTCTCGAATCAATGTTCGTCTCAGATCATCGACTCGGGGAACGTATACCCGTCTTCCTTTGGTCATCAGCAAACCATCTTCTTGCCAAAACTGTCGAGTTTTACCGCTCTCGATCAGTTTCAGTAGTTGTTGGGCAACCGGATCCCTGGTAAGGGCCTTCTTGATCTTCTTCCCGATGTTGATGGCAACTCGGCTATCTGCTCTAACAATAGCATTCATGGCCATCAATGCTACCTGATCTAGTTCGGCTCTCCTGCTGAGGGCGTCTGCTACGCTGTTGGTTGAGCCTGCCCTGTACTCGAGCATGAAGTTGAATTCTGCCAAAAAGTTCCTGCCACCTGGCCTGTTTCGAGGTGAGCTTAGATTGACTCAAGAAGTGGCTCACTGCAGTGTTGTCCGTCCGCACTATGAAGCTAGAACCAAGCAGGTAGTGCCTCCAAATTCTGAGACAGTGTACTACCGCGAGCAACTCTTTCTCATGAGTGGTGTAGCGACGTTCTGCTTCGTTGAGCTTCCTACTCTCATATGCCACCAGGTGGCCTTCTTGCATTAGAACCCCTCCTAGTGCAAAGTCAGAAGCATCTGTATGAACTTCAAAGGACTTCGACACATCAGGGAGAGCAAGTACCGGATCTTCAGACATAGCCTGCTTCATAGCCGAGAAGGCCGATTGACACTCCTTGGACCATTCCCAAACATTGCTCTTCTTCAAAAGTTCGGTTAGGGGATGGGCCATTCTCGAATAATCTCGGACAAACTTCCTATAATAGTTGGTCAATCCAAGGAAAGATCTCAGTTCTGAAACATTCGTTGGCGGCTGCCACTCCTGTATCACTTGAACTTTAGCTGAGTCCATCCTTATCTGACCCTGTTCTATCACATGGCCCAAGAATTTAATCTTGGTCTGGGCAAAAGTGCATTTCGACAGCTTCACGTATAACTCGTGCTCCCTCAGTCGGGCAAGCACTTCCTCAAGTGCTTCAGATGCTCGTCCAAGCTGGAACTGTAGATCACAATATCATCGAGATACACCACTACAAAATCGTCAATGTAGTCCCGCAAAACCTGATTCATCAAGGTGCAAAATGTGGCCAGGGCGTTGGTCAAGCCGAACGGCATGACCAGGAACTCATACTCACCGTATCTGGTGACACAAGTTGTCTTCGCCTCGTCACCTTCGGCAATTCGGACCTGCCAATACCCAGACTTCAAGTCCAACTTGGTAAACACTCTCGCCCTACTAAGCTGATCAAAACAGTCGGCGACTAAAGGAATATGATACTTGTTCCGAATAGTCACCTTGTTTAGCGCCCTGTAGTCCACACACATCCGCAAGGAACCATCTTGTTTCTTCTGGAACAGGACTGGTGCACCGTAAGGCGACTTCGCTGGAGTGATCAAACCCGCATCTAGCAACTCCGTCAATTGTTTTCTGAGTTCAGCAAGTTCTGGTTGTGACATCCGATACGGAGCTCGGGCGGGTGGCTTCGTGCCTGGCACGAGCTCTATCTCATGGTCAATTGCCCTTCTAGGTGGCAATTTCTTCGGCAATTCATCAGGCATCACATCTTCAAAGTCGTTTAATATCACTTTAGCTTCTTTCGGTAATGGTCCCGATACTTCTTCAATTTCGTCCCACCGTAGCATGGCAAGGTAGGTTGTTTCATCCCGTTTTAATCCCCTTTTCAACTGGAGGGCTGAGATAGAACGCTCTCCCGCCCTAGAAGATATAGTTGGGATGACACACGGTTTATTCCCAAGCATGACTAGCGAGTTGGTACATGGCATCACTGTGGTCTTTGTGTCACGCAGAAACTCCAACCCAAGGATCAGTTTAAAGTCGTCCATGATGACTACTGAAAAGTTGGTCCTTCCTTCGTATGGGCCAATCTTGATCAAAACAGATCTCGCTATCCCCGCTACTGGCTGTGCGGCGGAGTTGATAGCCTTCACCCGTCCGCACCCTTTTTCTAGAGTTAGACCCAATCTTTCCACTTCGGTGCTAGAAATGTAATTATGGGTAGCTCCTGTGTCCACCATGGCCCTGATGGCCTTCCCGTTAACCTTGATGTCCACATACATCAAGCCTTTTCCTGGTACATCGCCCTTTTTCTTTGGCGGCATGTCTTTAGGCTCTTCCCCAGTCAAGCTCTTTTTGGGGTTCCCAACCTGTGTTGTCACCGTATTACACCACTGAGGAAAGGCCCCGACGGCATCTTCCTCTTCATAATCTTGTGTCTGTTTGCTCATCTGTTGGTGGATGCCTTGGTCGAGAGCCAGATTGTTCCCCACGTTGCACCTGCCCAATGTTGTCAAAGAAGGTATTCATCATCTGTCGCTGCGGACAGTTAGCGATCACGTGCGATCCTTGGCACAAGAAGCAACCCCTGAAAGGAGGTTTCTTCACTTCTCCACTGGTGCTAGCGTCAGGCTTGGCTTTGAACCCAACTCCACTCTTCTGTTGGGTAGAAGAGTTTGACGCCCAACTGCTTTTACTGCCCCAACTTTGGTTTGGCACTGGACCCCCTGGCTTCTTGCCACCAATACCTCTGCTTGGATTTCCTCTCTGAGGGGGTCTCTGTGGCTCGGAGTTGTAATCTGAAAGGCTCTCGGCAGCAATGATGGCTTCATTAAGGTTGTTCACCCGACGTCTATTAAGCTCGGTGCGAGCCCATGGTTTCAACCCTTCCATGAAGAAGAAGAGTCTGTCGACTGCGGACATGTCACTAATGTCCAACATCAAGGCAGAAAATGCCTGGCAATACTCCCGGACCGATCCGGTGTGCTTGCATTCCAGCAACGCTTTTCTCGCGTTGAATGCAGTGTTTTCTGGGAAAAACTGACTCTTTAGCTCACGTTTGAGTATCTCCATGTGTTTATGACGCAAGACCCATCTTCGATCTCTACGTACTTCTTCCGCCACCATAACTTGGCATCTCCAACCAAGTACATGGCAGCCATCGACACCTTTGTCGCTTCCGAGTCTACTCTGATGGCTCGAAAGTATTGTTCTATATCAAAAAGGAAATTTTCTAATTCCTTGGCGTCACGGGCTCCCCCGTAACTCTTGGGCTCTGGAACTCGGGGCCTCGACGAGTGCTCCGCATCCCCAGCGGGTGTGTTAACCACTGCACGACTAAGAAGCTCTACTCGATCTTGAAGCTCCTGAAACTTCCCCTCCCATTCCATGCTCTCAGCATATCGGGTATTATCAGTGGCTTCAAGATTCACTTCCAACGCATCAAGGCGAAGGGAGAATTGCTTCAGGATGCCCGGAGCATCCTGGTCACTCTTGAACAAGTCATGTATCTGTGCTTCCAAAGCATCGATTCTCTCTTTCGTGTTGGCCATAGTTTTTCTCAGCAAACTATCCCACAATATTTTCTTAGCTGAAGCCACGGTCCCTTGGGCAACCGTGGCTCTGATACCACCTGACACACGGTGGCCCTTGATGGCACAAGGAAACTGTGTGTGGCACTCGACTTGCCGCTCGCAAGAAGAGTCCGCCAACCAATCCCAACAATTTAAAGCAAGCAGTGCATCAACATCGCATAAAACAGTGCACAAAGAGTAAATTTCAACACGAGGGCAAAACGGTCACAAATATCTTCATTACTTCAATAGCATCATTACAACTTACAAAAGGCTTTGTTTGCATCCACAGTGTGCAATCTAGCTAGACAGGCAAGCTAAAACAAAGCAAGGGACTCTCGGGTATGGGTGTGCATGACTCCCATATAGTACCATTAGGAGGAAAAACCAAAGTGACAGTAGTAGACGTAACTATGTGCGAGGAGTCATAGTGCCCTTTTTTAGAGAAATACAACTCGAAATGACTTGAAATTTTACAGGGAAACTTAAATATATACAACGGTGGTCTCCACCAAAATTGAGCAAAAACGCACGCCTGGATCTTTAGATCTTCACTGTTGGCTTTTGACGTGCGCGGGTACTGTGATTGGGCGCGCGGGAGCTGTGCTTGACGGGCGCATGGGCGCGAGACTTGAGGAACTTGTGAGGGCGCATGGGCACCTGTTGGAAGGGCGCGGGGGTGCAAAGCTGGATGGGCGTGGGGGCGCTGTGCTAGGCGGGTGCAAGGGGCAGCCCGTGACACTGAGGCATGGTTGCTTGGGTGTGTCAGGCAAGGAATGAACTGCACTGTTGGTGTCCTCGTAGCTCTCTGTTGAACATGCATGGTGCCTAAGTCTGGAAGATATGCAGACTGCAATACGATGCTCACCTCCCCAGCGGAGTAGCCAAAATGTTGCCCAGGAAAAAGGGTTTGCTGCTACGTGGAGGTGCCACAAAAGATGCAGTCTGAGTCAACTTTCAGGTAAGCAAAGTGGGAGACAACAAGGATGGAGTAAGGGCTGAGAGCAAGGCTCCCCAGACAGGTCACGAGGGCTGGCAGAGCCGCGCAGGCAGGGCGACGACGAACAGGGCCAGTGATCGACAGTCCGAGTCAATGGTACAACATCAAGGGTTTGGTGATAGAACTCCAAATATGTTTCTCTCACTAAAACTCCAGAGAGAATAGACTTTTTAGAGAGAGAAAGTAAAAATGTCAAATGAGAGAAAAGTGCTTGAATAAGCTCTAAAGTCCACTATTTATAGGCAAAAATTGGCATGTGTCATAAGTTGACATGTGTCGTCCCCTGGGAGCAACACATCGCCAGGGGGGTCCAAAGTACTGATTCTCCGTTGGACTGCCGGTCCCTAAGTTCGTGCTACCCTGCCCTTGCAACATTTCTCTGCCTTTCTGACGAGACTGATCATACCACGGTAGCATGGTCAGAGTAGCCCGTTGCCCCAGCCACCAGTCCAAGCCCTTACTGAATCCCACGAGGTGCATCAAGAGACGCGCAGAGAACCTGACAGCGGTGAGGGTTGCCCCTGTAGCCTATTGCCAGGCGGACTAGGCGCGATGCCCTCCGAGGACCTGCTCCCGTCCCGGAGTGACCCGGGGTCATTGCCCTGGTGGCGTCGACGATCAACTGTAACATGAGTGGTCATGGTCGTCGCTCAGTGTTTAGAGTCCGTTGCGGGGAAGTCTTCTTGTCGGAGCCCCCTACGAGTGTGACGTTGATGGCTTTAAGGTTGTGCCGATAATGGCTTCAGGGTTGTAAGCCCATCCTACTGCGAGGGCCGGAGCCCCCGGTGATTGTGCCGACGATGGCTTTAACATCCCGCAGTTTGATTGAGCCGGCGATGGTCCTAAGCCTATCCCGTAGTTTAATTGAGTCGGCGATGGCGCTAAGCCCATCCTGCAATTTGATTGAGCCGACGATGGCGCTAAGCCCATCCCGTAGTTTGATTGAGCCGGCGATGGCTTTAAGGTTGTGAGCCCATCCCGCAGTTTGATTGAGCCGGCGATGGCGCTAAGCCCATCCCGCAGTGAGGGGTCCTCGTGTCGGAGCACTACGAGCGGAGCCCTCAAAATGCTGCACACTCTGGAGAGTGGGTCGAAGCATATTCCACGTCCATGGCGGGGGCGTATAGTGTGGTGAATAAGTGTGATGCCCGGAGGCCTGTAACATGATTATGGCGCATGGGCGCGATGAGGCAATACTTGGTGCCGTGGGCACATGTTGTGGAAGTGGCGCACAGGCATAGCGACGAACGTCGCAGAGCAATACTTGGTGCCGGGGGCATGCATCATGAAAAGGGGCACACAGGCACTGTGACAAACGTCTCGAAGCAATACTTGGTGCCGGGGGCATGCATCATGAAAAAGGGCACACTGGCGCTGCGACGAACATCGCAGAGCAATACTTAAATGATAGTATGCGGCCATCGTGACGACTGCACACGGTCGGTGACGAGCGTCATGCGACCATTGTAGAGAGCGCTGAGAGGGCACCGATGACGGGGGTCGCAGAGACGGCGCGCGAGCGATGAGAGTCGCGGAGTTGTCACGCGAAAGCGTGCGACGAAGGTAGCGGAGATGGCGCGTGGACGAGGAAAGTCATGGAGATGGCGCGTAGGCAACGAGAGTCGCGGAGTCGGAGCACGGGCGACGAGAGTCGCGGAGCTGTCGCGCGGACGCCGGCGACGAAGGTCACGGAGATGGCATGTGGGCGACGAGAGTCACGGAGTTAGAGCACGGGTGATGGGAGTCGAGGAGCTGTCGTGCGGACGGGGGCGACAAAGGTTGTAGAGATGGAGCCCGGGCGATGAGAACCACAGAGATGGCGCGGGCGATGAGAGTCACGGAGATGGCGTGCGGACGTGGACGACGAAGGTCACGGAGATGGCGCGCAGGCGACGAAGGTCGCAGAAATGGTGTGCGGACGGAGGCGACTGCGAGCAACTACAAGCGACGGTCGTTGCAATTATGGCATGCGACCATGAGCGACCGTCGTCGATCGTCAAGGTAGGTGGCCAATCCCCTTGGGTGGCCGACCCCCCTAGGTGGTTGACCCCTCTAGGTGGCCGAGCCCCTTGGGTGGCCGACCCCCCTAGGTGGCCGACCCCCTTGGGTGGTCGACCCCCCCACATAATCAAGTCATCATGCATTTTTTCCTTTGTGAAGCAACCTTAGTATGCCTTCCCCCTTGGGTGGCCGACCCCCCCAAGGTGGTCGACCCCCTTAAGGGGGAAGGCATACTAAGGTTGCTTCACAAAGGAAAAAATGCATGATGACTTGATTATGTGACGCTTTGACCGACATGTGAACGTTGAAAAGTTAACCGTTGTATGCGCTGACATGTCATGAGAATTGGGACCCCCAGTGGGCCTATAGGTGTAGCCAAGATATGGTAGGAACATAGCTGAATCCAGTGGCCGTATCAGCTGAATCCAGGACAATGGTATAGAACAAGAATTATATATAAAACCCCCTCAGTGTGCGAACAGCAAACCACAAGAGGGTGCGAAGTTTCAAAACATTACGTGCTAGGTTCTTGGGTAGAAGCATCCTCATAATTGGAAAAATCCCAGCAATTAAGAACTAAACTCTTACTCGGCATCATTGGTTAAGTAATTTCATTGCTTTTATTTGTTTTCAAAATCACCAAATGCAAACACTACTCACTAACTAATTACAAGGACGCTATTTGAGTTCGGCCTCCTTATTCGACATGTAAATGTGTTTTATTGTTTTTAAAATGGTATTTGATAGATTATTGTTATTTTTCTAATCCCAAAAATAGAATCAAACAACTAATTCAATATTTTATTCTTTCTAACAATAAAATCTTCTCCATGTTCTGTAAAAAAAATTGAATGACTGGAAAATGTTTTATAAAACATAAAAACAAGGACACAAGAAACTAGTACCCAAATGGGGCATCAGTAGGTAAATTGGGCTATGGGCTTTAAGACAATTGTTTTGCGTTTATGGGCCCTCATTTTCAAATACAAGAGCAGCTAAGCGAGTACTTGTACGTTCCTACTTGTAGAGATGTCAAAGAGCCGGGCTTGGGCCGGTCAAGCTCAGGCCTTTTGGGTCCTTAAGGAAAAGGGTTTGGTCGGGCTTAGGCCAGGGAGAAACGCGATGGGTCTCCTCAAGAATATGAGGGCCCAGTTCTAGTCCAAAATTTAGGGTAGGCCTGCGCCTCATTGAAAAAAAATATTTTTATCCATGTTTTATTTTGCAGTAAAATTAAATTTAAAATAAATTTGTTCGTAGGCTCTTTTCTTTAATCCGAGCTTGGGAATTGGTTGCTTGTAAATAAGCAGGCGAAGGATCAAAAAAGTAAAAACTATCTATTTTGCTGGTAAATAGTAACATTCTCATGTAAATTGTTTATTTTAAATACATTTTATTTGTTTGAAAAAAATCCACGGCGAGAATCTAAACTATCTTTTGAGAAAAAAAATTATTGTAAAAAGTTGAGAAAAAGAAATTACCTAATCATCTGGAAGATCTTCAACGCTCGAATTGTTGTTCTGCCTATCATCAAATGGTTTATCATGCTCCCGGTATTTTGCATCAAAATAATCATTCTGACATATACATAACTAGAGCGGCTTTGGGTTAAGACGACTTCGCCTGTTATCCAATACCCTCATGCTCGCTGAAAAATACGACTCTGAAGCAACCATTGAGGCTTGCATCCGTAGTACATCCCGGGCAATTTGGGATAAAGTTCAATAATTTTTTGCATTTTATTTCTAAAAAGATAACAAATCAAAATTCATTTGCACATCCATTGACAATGAATAATAATAATCAGTATTTGCATATAAGCTAATTTTATTAAAAGAGGAAAAAGAAGACGAATATGTAGAACTAGCTTCATCTTGTTTGTTTTGCCACTATACCTTCAATGCTCCTAAGAAATGATCCATAATATATTTGACCTCTCAACAATGTAGCTCGGCCACACACGTCAGCGAAACTTCGATATAAGTTATAAAGATCTTCAAATGACTAACTCACACTCTTTGTAAGCTCGGTTGTCTCAGCTACGGGTAGCACATTTTTTCACATATTTTTAGTATTGAAACATGTATACCATGCAACTTGAACCTAGGATCCAAAGTAGTAAGCGTTAGCAATGGGCAATTCCTTCTAATATTTATTAAATTTAATGTCCATCTGTTGGACTAAATCATGAAAGGCAATATATCTCCATTTCTCTAAATTGTAAATAACTTTGAAAATTTTTAGTACAGTGATAGGGACGTGAGATAGTATGTACCACATAATAGAACGGTAAACATGTAAAATACCTTTAAAAATTCAACTAAGTGTGTAGTTAAGTGCCATCCGTCGGGAGTTGGCAAGCCTTGTGAGAACATGGTTATTGCACAATGAATATACACTTAATTGTTTGTATAACATAACATGTAAAAATATTTTATATGTGAAATTCCACATATGCATGACATCTATAAGCGGTCTCCTACGAGGCAACCATATTGAGCCAACAAAGGTTTAAATTCATGTGTTGTCGGACCGAACAATCAATAAACGCCGCCTTAGCCTCAGTTTGTGAAGAATATCTCCTCCTGTAGCACCTAAACCATTTTGAACAATTAAAGTAAATATATGACAAATACATTTAACATGAAAAAAAGTTACCATCTAATATAGATTTAAGGTTCATCTTTAAGACTTGAATAGCTATCATATTATTAGAAGTATTATCAAAACCGATACTCATTGTCTTATCTTTTAATTTAAACATGTTACATACTCTGCGTATAATATCAGCAACGTGTAGTGCATCATGCAGATAGAGAAACAGTTCAAAAGTAATGATTCTCTTGTTCATAACCCAATCAGAATCAATCTAATGTGTCGTCACACAAGCATAATTAACTAGAGTAAAAGGAGATTCCTAAGATCAAATGTAAGACTAAATCTACCATCAAATTTATCAATCAAGCGTTCTTTAGCAGCATTATACTGTCTAAGTACATCAGACCCAGTTGTGTTTTTATGATCCTTTTTATACAAAGGTTGCATATAGTTATATATATATATATATATATATATATATATATATATATATATATATATATATATATATATATATATATATATATAAAGAACTTATCAATATCAGGAAAATTAAAAGTTTGTTCATCATGAGCAATAAATTCAGCAAGCCCGTCTATTTGGTCTTGTTGATTATAAATAAATAACTTACCGTCAAAATATAACCGCATTTAGCTAGTATCAACATGGCCTTAATTAGGTACACACGTCTGCCAATGCCTATGAAGATGTGAATTACTATTGCCATACGAAAATAACTTTTGACAATACATACTTTGAGCCTTTTTAAAGCCATCAACTGTAATTTGGTCAAAATGATACCAACACTGAGCTTTGAACTTTTTATCTGCATTTTGGACTTCTGGCAGACTAGAGGTGGGATTGTTCAGTCCTTCATCACGACGAATACTCATTGGGAGAATATTCTGCCTTGTCGTAGTAGTGGTCACCAATCAAGCTGCGTGTTTGGCTAAAGTGCTGGTAATCTTATGAAGGTGTATATTCAAAATCAAGACTATTTTGGTTAAACTCAATAAAATTTTGGGTTTTTATACCCACTAGTAGTTGATTTTGAAATTATGGTGTTTGTGGCATGTGGATGGTGGACATTTTTGGCTGCGTGATTTTAATCGTAAACTTGAAGAAAATATTTTACGCTAAAATTTGTTTGAGAAGAATGAAAAATAAAAGTACTAAATAATAAAAAAAAATACTCGTAATTGAAAATTTGCGAATGTTAGTACTTAGTAACAAATAAATAAGAATGGTAGGAAAGCTTGTAAATAAGAAAGAGTGAGAAAATTCGTGTGAAAAATGTGAAAAAGAGAGGGCGGATTTATAGATTTTTCAAAGTCAAGAAAAAATCAAAATACCTCTAAAAACTAGCCGTTTATAGTTGTTGGGAGGATAAATATGTAAAAGTGCATAAAAGAGTTGTTAGAATATGGTTGGATGAAAATACCCCGTAAACTAGCCGTTATATAGCTATGAAGGAGGGGGGAATGGAATTTTAAGAAAAATATATAATCATTGGGGGGAATCTGGAATTTTTGAATTTTTTAGGGCCAGGCCTGGCTAGATTGGGCCTCAAACGGGCCGGGCCAGATTTGGGATTTTTTTATGGGCAGGCCTAGACGGGCAGGATTTGGGCTTTTTGAGGGCTGGGTAGAGCCATTTTCTGGAGAAAATGCCAGCCCAACCTTGGTCCAGGCCCTTGCTCCTTTGGACCTGGGCCTGTTCATGCAATGGCACGGGCAGGTCCGGGCTTTTTTTGGGCTGTAGCGGGCTGGCCCTCGGCCCATTTGACATCTCTACCTTCCTGGTCTTGGTGCTGAAGAATCAGGGATTCATATAGGATAGAAATCAGGCTCAACTCTTACAGAAGGTACATGAAAGAAAAAATTTTTACACTTGATTTATGCACAAGCAACGAGCCAAAAGTATAGGCTTTTGGGTTTGATAGTCTTGTGTTTTGACAATCTCTGGAGAGCTAAAAATATATTGACGATTACTAAATGTTGATATACAATTAACAAATCTTGTGCTTTTATTTGTGAACAACTCACGGATCTCTTGTTAGAAATATAAAAATTATTAAGTTATCATCTGCTTTAGAAGTATAAGATGCAAGTCCACGATTGCACGTCGAGACACAAATAAGCAGAAGATACATGAAAGAAATTTTTTTACAAGTGATTCATTCACAAGCAACGAGCCAAAAAGTATATGTTTGTGTGTGTGACAGTCTTGTGTGCGAAATTGGACTCGCATAGTATTTTGCAACATTGGATGTGACAGTCTTGTGTGAGAAATTGAAAAAAAAAAATACAGGTTTTTTATTTCCATATTTATTCACAAGCAACGACCCAAAAATGTTAGTAAACCTTGCCGACGTTGTTGTGAGTAAGTTATATGAAAAGGTAAGGAGGTAATGCTACTGTCAAAACAACTGTAATGCAGCAATAGCAATGCATAAGTTCTAATCCGTTAATGCTCAGACTATGTCTTCTTTTTTTTTTTTTTTGCGCGAACGTTCCAACAAGGTTTAACACACAATCTCAGAAGAAAATACTAAACTTTGGAGGTTGGAGGACGGACATAGTTATTTTTCTTTTTATCTCAAAGGTAGGTTCCCGTGAAAATGCTTAAAGTATACTGTACATAAGTTTCTAATGCATAAAGGAGTGAGTGAATTTTTATCAAACTCATAGCACAATTGGATGGGAATTTTACCTGAAAGTGGTGAATTCCAAGTGAGTTGATCGCATCAGAGTTCAGTACAAATGCTTGTACAATGATACTTCCCTTTCATGCTTGCTTCCAATTCTTTCCTTACACATGAAGACGGGGCTGAAAGGGGAGTTTCCTGATGACTAATCAAAGTCACGGGAGATCCAATTCACTAGGTAACATGGGTCGCCATGATAGCATGCCATGCTCTCCCAAAAAACCTTTTAGGTTGAGATTTTGTCTTAGTTCATGGGTTTTTTTCTCACTTTTCCCTTCCAAGCAATTAGAAATTAGGTATGTGATTCTCTTGTCAATATTGATAGAGGAAACTTGTACTTCCCACATTTCTATCTTCTTGATCGGTCAGATTTCTCCATTTTTTTGGGTTTTATGTTTGTAATTCATACCCTAATGCCCGAGGTATTCGTAAATGCTTCCAGTGAGCTGCATACATCAAAGACTATGGGACTTTAACAGGTTGGTGCAAGTACATGGGTGAAGTCATTATAAACCTAGCTCGAACAATTTCATTTACTCTTGCCTTGATGCCTTCAGTACTTAGAACATAGTAAGGGTCCGGTTGAAATGATCAACATTGAATTTTTCTTATCAAAGGTTACTTGTTATCGCCACTATAAAATTTACTGTTCATCAACTCTAAAGCTTTGAAATTTAAATGAAACGGTTGTTCAAGCGCAGCTCTGGAGTCCGATGTCCGCAAGCTCGTTGTCCACCCGTGAGATAAATGAAACAAACAATTGAAGGTTTATCTGTCCGGCCGAGAACGAACCAAATTGTCACGCTTCTCTCTTGCGTACGTCAGGCCTTAGGAAACCTATACTTCTCTTCTCATTTACACCCCTCTTTCCCCTGACTCACTGACTTGCTTCTTTACACTGTGGACTATGGAAATCTTGAGCTTGCAGTGTCAATAATTTTAGTCCTAACCAGCATGTGGGTGCTAGAGTTTAGTGAGGGACTTTTGTCAATTGACACTGTTAAGAAGGTGGGAGTTGCAGAAAATGTATGGCTTCATAGCAGAAAGAATCAAGCCCGCTTTCAGTTCTAATGTCAGTGGAAGGATCTCCTATGGATAAAAAGGAGAAGTAAAGCATACGCAGCATACATATATACGTGGAGTAGGAAGCAAGTAACAGTTTCACCAGACCCAACGAGAGGCACTGTGTTACTAACTGGCCATTGTTGGCTTTTTCTACTTTTCCAGTTTTTGCCCCAAAGCCTTGGACAGGAGCACACCATGTGAAGTTTAAAGTTCGAGCACATGGATAGAACTGGATTGCAGTTCACATTTCTTTCATGATCAAGAAATCTGCTTCTCCTGCCTTTTATGATGATAACAAATGATGATTGAAACAATGACAAAGAGCAATAGTTTTTATCTACGTACTGTTGTTTAAACGGATAAAAATAGTACCGCTTGGTGGTCAATCGTCAACTATGGGTGACGCACTGCACGACTCCCTCTCTGCCTTTAAATTAACTAAACTTTTTACATACGTGAAGACAACAGTTAGATATTTAGTGAGGTTGTTAGAGGCGGACTCAAGGGGTATATTACACCTAGACCTCCCCATTCAAGGGACATTTAGTAGCTATCTATTGCACTTTGATCTTTATAGCTAGCCACACCCTTGCCTTGGAATATTTTGTTACGAATTAATTGAGTTATCTTGTGCATTTTGAATAGTAAAAAATTGAGCCAATGATCTCATCAACCCATGGACTAGAGTCCAAGCACACATGAGTAGGTTTATGGTGACCTCGTCTAACTCAATAGTACGCTCAACACAACAACGTCGACCTAGTGCAAGATCCTAACTTTATTACTAGATGTACAAAGGAAGTGCAGTACTAAGAAAGTGAAGCAATGGCAGGGAAGGCAAAGGAAGTTTTCAGCTCAAAGTAAAAGGGCATTAGCTGAGGTACCTATGACATGTGCCAAGCTCACATCACTCTTACTCACGTGGGGCAACTTTGACACCACATAATTAGAACCCCACTCGCCTTCCCTTTTCATATGCATCATCATTAGCATATTGTGCAAACATTTTGACATTCTACCAAAGGAGAAGGGAAAAAGAAAAAAGATTACACCAGTATAGTGTACTGCTTGCACACTGTCACAAACATTCATACAACAGTGTCCGTTAAGTTACGCCATTGCCATAGATTGATTGTGTACGCATCTCTTTTGGGCACGTCCAAGGATGAGAGTGGGTCGATCATCCGTACCTATCGTGTGTCGTAAAGCATTCGTGAGAATCAATCGTAAAAGCATAAAAAAAAAAGAACTAGATATCCTCCACTTGAGCAATTGACTATTCGTTATGAAGTTTCTATTGATGAGACTTTGAATTTTTTTAGCATGTGTCATGAAATAAAAATACGAAGCAGGGCTAAAATCAAATATGCTTACGCTATTCTAAAACTTTTATTGTTGAAGTTGAGTTTTGCATTGTATGTTGCACTTTACCCCTAGACCCTCCTCTTCTAAAAGACATAAGAAGGGTAGAAAAGGTGAATCCAACTAGCCTGTGAGAAGATCAAGTATAATGGAAGCTTCATCCCTAGCTCTCGCTTTTGCAACATGCTCTGCATATGTTGTTCAAGACCCTATTCTAAGGTACACCATCCATAATACACCCAGTGTACCTACCTCGGATATACTATTTTCAAATTCTTCTAAGATGCCAATTGGCATGCTCTGGATTTAGTATTTATTTGTACTATATATATAATAAATGCTCAAAGAGAAAAATGTTGGACTCAAGTTTTCTTCTTAGTTAATAATAGAATTTTGAATCATATCCTAAACAAACCACTTTATTTATGAATTTTGGGGTACGTCGTTAAGAATGACAGACACTACAAAAATCATTATGAAAGCCACTACTAAGGAAAAACCCTTTACAAAATTAATTTTTGGGCTTTAAATGGTATTGAACTGATTTCTTTTGGATAGATTACACTAAACACCTCTGAGGTTTTACGTAATTACACTCCACTACCTTTATCTTTAAAAATTACACTCTGACCCCCCAAGGTTTGTACCCGCATTACACACAACTACACACATTTAACAGCAGGCCCAACTCCGTGAAAAGATTCCCTGACACGTTACTTTATGCAATTTTCATACCCAAAATACCCCTGAGGGAGTGAAAGATTTCAAACCCTAATTTTGTTTTGAAAACCCCTAATTTAAAAATTAGGGTTTTTACCTTCTTTCTCCACCTTCCAATCCCTCTTCCAGAACCCAGCTCCCAATTTTTCCAGAACCAGCACACTGCAGCCACTAGCCAAGTTCCAGACATGTGTCACCTTCATCGCAACTGTGCCTCGATCTACGGTATCCACTCCGGCACCGGTAACCCACCTTTTTCGGCCATCTCATCACTGCCTGTCCCCTGATAACCCCAGAAGCCCCTCACAACAGCCGATCAACCACCATCGGAATCACCGGACGACACATCGGCATTACCGGACCACACCATCTTCAATCGGGAGCAAGATCAACCCTAGGACCCTCCCAAACAACTTCAATCGGAGGAAACTACCTTCAATCGAATACCTGCACGAATACCTAGGCCCCTTACAGACAGAATCTAGATCGAAACCACCTAAAATCACAACTAACAATCGGCAATCAAACCTAGCCAACCTTTCTAGGGCAAGGGGAAGGGGGCATTGCCCTAGACTCACCGTCCAACTCTAACCCACGGCAGCACCCACAGACCAACCCCGACGGCAAAAAAACCTACACCCTAAATCATCAGCTCCCAATTTTTCTTGCAGCTGACGACGCTGGCGGGATTCGCGTCGCTGTTGCTGGGGATTTCACTGGCGCTGATGCTGTGCGGATCGGTGACCTTCTTTATCGGGTTCATGTGGCAGAGGCGATCGGTGGGGTGGTGGTCGGGCTAGCGGTGGCAGGGTGGGGAGAGAGAGAGAGAGAGTAAAGTTTTCTTCCAAAATTCCAAGAAAACAGTCTGAGGGGCATTCATGTCTTTTCGCATTACACCATTAATACCGTAAGAGAAAAAATTACTTTTTGAGTTGAGTGTAATTTTTAAAGACAGCGGTAGTGGAGTGTAATTACGTAAAATCTTAAGGGTGTTTAGTATAATTTATCCATTTCTTTTCCCATATGTTGAGAAGATATTATTTGCACGAGTAAAATTTTAATTTATACCGATCGAACAACGAGACACGTTAATGATCGTGAATTTTGATTCTACGTAATCGAGAAAATCAAATACAAAAGAAGCATAATTCAACCATTTCTCTCCAACAGTCCAGCCAAGCAACGCAACTATCCCCTTCTCAAGTTTCAGTTGTCTTTCAAAAGCCTTATCAGCCTCTCCGTTGTAACGGTCACAAGAACAACGCAAACACAGACTCTTGACGCCGTCATCCTCAACAGTCATATTTCTGCTCAAAATTCAAACGCCCCAATAACGGCCATATATCCACCACTCTCTCCCCTTTAATTTAACCCAAAAAAGTCACCAATTCATCTCTCTCTCTCTCTCCCCCCAATCTGCGTTTCTCTTTCACACACACATTACACACACTGCTTACTCGCTCTCTCTCTCTACAATCTCTTGAACTTCTCAACGGCCGGCCATTCAACAGTACGCTGTAAGTACGCGCACACATGCGACTTAGACATCACTTTCGTTGCGGTGTATTTTGTTCGAATCGGAGCTGTGATCAGTCACTTTCGGTCCGAATCGACCCGTCCGTCCCTCTGTTCTTATTCGATTCAATCGCATTGCACATTCTCCACTTACCGCATTTCTCGCTCCACATTTGATCTGAGTTAATTCGTGAGTTGAAGCTCGATTGGCCCGAATTCTTGGTTAATGGAGGCGACACAGCTGCAAAGGAGAGGCGGAGGAGGCGCGGTGGCGCTGTCGCCGTCGCAGACGCCGAGGTCGAGCGACAAGGCTGCGAGGGATCTGCGATCGGCGGAGGGGAGCGCGAGCGGGAGGCAGCACGACAAGGAAAAGGGCGTCAATGTGCAGGTCATTGTGCGATGCAGGTGAGTTTGAGTGGTCCGAGTTTCTTTTGTGATTAACTCGGTCTGATTTGTGATGTGACATTGAATCCGTCTGTTGTGATTTTGTTTGATTATTAGGCCGCTGAGTGATGATGAGGTGAGAGTGCACACGCCGGTGGTGATTACGTGTAACGATCACAGAAGAGAAGTTGCTGCAGTCCAGAATATAGCTAATAAGCAAATTGATCGAGCCTTCATGTTTGACAAGGTTTGATTGCCATCTTATCTGCTTGCATATGGTGCCAACTACTAGTTATGTAAAGAAAGAAATTTTAGATTGTAGACCCAGTAATGTGTGTATTTAACCCTTCCTGTAGCATTATTCAATGCGCTAACTTTGGGTTAGTACTACTGGAAACAGACATATAGCGATGGACTGAACTAGGTGGTATAAGCGCTTTCTCAAGACTTGTGTGTGCGCTGGAAATAAGGCTAGCCCTAAATGTATTCTATTGATTTTTTCATATAGTATTGAAATTAAGTTTTCCTAGAATCATTTTTAAGGAGTCACCGGTAATTTGCAACTGGCAACACTGTAAGGCTATAACATGGTACGATCTTATCTGTAGGTGTTTGGTCCGGCATCCCAGCAGAAGGACTTGTACGAACAGGCAGTGTCTCCAATTGTGTTTGAAGTTCTTGAGGGCTATAATTGCACTATTTTTGCCTATGGGCAGACAGGGACCGGGAAGACATACACAATGGAGGGAGGAGGGAGGAAGAAGGTTTTGATTATTATTTTGATTATCAGAATGGATGTAATACTGCTACGTTACTTTCATAGTTCATTGGTTTGACTTGGTTAAATTGTTCTTTGCATTGTGTAGAATGGGGAGTTCCCGAGTGATGCAGGTGTTATCCCAAGAGCTGTTCGACAAATATTTGATATATTAGAAGCTCAAAATGCTGAGTACAGCATGAAAGTTACATTCCTAGAGTTGTACAATGAAGAGATATCAGATCTTTTGGCTCCAGAAGAATGTGCAAAGTTTATAGATGATAAATCCAAGAAACCCATAGCACTGATGGAGGATGGAAAGGGAGGTGTTCTGGTTAGAGGTTTGGAAGAGGAGATAGTAACTACTGCAAATGAGATTTACAAGATTTTGGAAAAAGGTTCTGCTAAAAGGAAAACAGCAGAGACCCTTCTTAACAAACAGAGCAGCCGTTCTCACTCTATATTTTCCATCACGATTCACATCAAGGAGTGTACACCAGAAGGGGAGGAGATGATTAAATGTGGCAAGCTCAATCTTGTTGACCTTGCTGGTTCAGAGAATATTTCTCGTTCTGGTGCCAGAGAGGTAAAGCATACTCAAAGATGACATTCTTAGCTAGAATGTACACCTAGTGATCCTTATAATTCTATGTGGACGTTGCATACTTGTATGCTAGGATATGTAAGAAGCTGCATGAGCTTACATTTTTTATGCAGTATCCTTTAGAATTACCATAATGGATGTTTTCATATCATCATGTGCATCTTGACATTCTTACCCTAACAAATTCATAAACTAAGATACCATATAGGTATTTGACTTGACATTTATAAACCGACATTGGATTGCTTGCATAATCAGAAAGATATCTAATCTTGCAGGGAAGAGCAAGGGAAGCTGGTGAGATCAATAAAAGCTTGCTTACGCTTGGCCGTGTCATAAATGCACTAGTTGAGCACTCAGGTCATATACCATATAGGTATCGTTTCTAGTTCTTTTTTTTTCATTTTAAATTTACAGCTGGTACTATTTTAAGAATATCCGTAGGTAAAACTGTATTTCAAATGTCAGGGATAGTAAACTAACTAGGCTGTTGAGGGATTCCTTGGGAGGAAAAACAAAGACATGCATAATTGCTACTATATCACCTTCCATTCATTGTTTGGAAGAGACGCTCAGCACTTTAGATTACGCACACCGCGCCAAAAATATCAAGAACAAGCCAGAGGTGAGAAACTTGTTTGATTTATCAATTGCTGATTTAAGTTTCATTGCGTTCCCTTCCCCCTTCTGCATCTATTTCTTCCTTAAATTGTTTTGGAGTTCAATCGTCTCTCCGTTGAACCTGTTATAATCGGTTCTTTTTGGTTACTATGTCAGATTAATCAGAAAATGATGAAATCTGCATTGATAAAGGATTTATACTCGGAAATCGACCGGCTTAAGCAAGGTACCTAATTTCTTCCTAAATCAATCGAGGATTTCTTAATGTGTTTGCATAAATTACTAAACTATATCAGACGCGCTTATTCCGTTTTTCCTTTATTGGGTTCAATCAGAGGTATATGCAGCGAGAGAGAAGAATGGAATCTATATCCCAAGAGACCGTTATCTTCAGGATGAAGCAGAGAAGAAGGTTACTTTTAGTCAGTAGGCCTGAAAAAATAGTTTACAAATGCCCTTTGCTTGCAATTGTTAAATAGTTATAAATATCCTTTTCCAGGCAATGGCTGAAAAAATAGAACGCATGGAACTCGACTTTGATTCCAGGGACAAGGTACACTTGAGACTCGAATATATTCGCTTTGAGACTTTCCTGATTGTCCTGGAGAAGTTTAGTTAATTATGATACTATGTTTTATAAACAGCAAGTGATGGAGCTTCAGGAACTTTACAATTCTCAGCAGCTGTTGACGGCAGAACTAAGTGATAAACTTGAAAAAACTGAGGTATTACTTAGGAGGACAATCTTCGAGTATTTTCATATCTTGCTAAGGACTTCACTGTTTGCTTTGAGTATCACACTGTAATCCTAATTCCTGGATGTACTTCAGAAAAAACTTAAGGAAACTGAACACTCGTTGGCTGATCTTGAAGAAAGACATCGACAGGCAAACTCGACAATCAAAGAGAAGGAATTCCTGATTTCCAATCTTCTCAAGTCCGGTGAGTCAAGCTTCCATCTTCTGTAATCTTGAGCACATTTGTTATTGCAATTGCAACAAATAAACAGCCCAGCTGTTTATTTTGTTGCGGACTGATTTTTTCATCATATGCTCTACTATTCAAGAAACTATCAGTTCCTCGTTAAAATTGCAAATTGCATGAGAGTATCATATTTGAACCTAGTTATATCAACTAATGTTTCATGTTAGTTGTTTTGTTTGAGATTTGCATCTTATACTGGTTTTCACCATCTAGTTTGCATAGTTGATTGAATTCTCTATCATGACAAGTAGCTTTTGATGTTCATCATCAGAGAAAGCACTTGTCGAGCGGGCATTTGAGCTTAGGGCGGAGCTTGAGAATGCTGCATCCGATGTGTCTAGCCTTTTCACCAAGATTGGTTTGTGTATTACTTATAATCAATTGATATTCTCTAGGAACCCATATGCAAATAAATGATATCTCTCTTTGTGGTTGTCAGAGCGCAAGGACAAAATAGAAGATGGAAACAGAAACCTTATTAGGAAATTCCAGTCTCTACTAAGTCAACAGCTTGAAATCTTGCACAAGACTGTGGCAGCTTCTGTCACGCAACAAGAGCAGCAGCTAAAAGACATGGAAGATGATATGCAATCTTTTGTATCCAAGAAGGCAGAGGTATGATGTAGCTTACTACTGCAATCTTTCTATTTCCTTATAAATGTTATGATACAATTATTATCTGTGTAATTGTCATGTCAAATGTATGTAACTATAAGTTCTGGTGTGCTTTATAGGCTACTGAAGAACTTCAGGGGCGCCTAGCAATATTGAAAACCATGTATGGTTCTGGTATCAAAGCTTTGGATGACTTAGCTGGGGAGCTCGATGGAAATTCTCGGTCGACCTTTGGGCATTTAAATTCTGAAGTTTATAAGCATTCGTCTGCTCTGGGTGATGTATGTATCTCTTGCTATTGCTTTGAGATACCGTCTTAAGAGCTTTTTCTGATTGACACTGTTTAAACTTCTTTCATGTAATGCAGCTCTTTAAGGGAATAGCTTCAGAGGCTGATACGTTGCTAACTGCTCTTCAAAGTAGTCTCCGCAGTCAAGAGCATAAACTAACTGTATATGCACAACAACAGCGCGAGGTTAGCAACTCTTGACTATCTGAGGTGCTTGGATGAATTGTCATTCAAACGGATGCTAATTTTCTTCTAACATTTAATATAGGCTCATACCAGAGCTGTGGTGATAACAAGATCAATCTCTCAAACCACTGTGAACTTCTTCAAGACTTTAGACATGCATGCAGCACAGTTAAGCCAAATTGTAGAAGAAGCACAAACAGTCAATGATCAGAAGTTTTCTGAACTTGAAAAGAATTTTAAGGTGAAAACTCTTCCCATTTCAAACTCTCTTTATTTGAATTGTTGTAACCTTATCTTTGTCGCTCGATGACTCGTTTTATAACTGAAGGAATGTGCTGCCAAGGAAGAAAGGCAAATTTTAGAAAAAGTTGCAGAGCTGCTTGCAAGTTCAAATGCTAGAAAGGAAAGATTGGTAAGGGCCATTTGTTTTTGACGGTTTTTATGACATAGCAAAGTAACAATTATCATAAAGTAGGACATGCACACGAAGTAAGCAGGACATCCCAAGTTGGAACTTTATTATGCATGTAATGCAAAAAATATAACAAAGAAACATCATTCTTTTACTCAACCTAGATTTAACGGTTACCCTAGGCAAAAAATCATGTGCTGGAATAGGTTCGATTCTAACTTGGTGATATTGCTTAGGGAAAGAAAGTGGTATCTCAGCTTCTATAATTTTGACCATTATCATAAAGGAGGACATGCACATTGTAATTTTGATTAATTGTCAATTCAATTCCTATGTTACATGGACTCCTTACGAGGTAGGGGTCTGAGGAGTTGGTCTTGTTTAACGGCCAAACTGGAGACATGGGGGCACGGCAAAATATTGATGTAGTTAATCTTTTTCTCAATCATTTCTAGCATAAGGTGATAGCCGAGATTTAAATGGAGAACCGTCTATCGTTTTAAACAACAATAAAACAACTGAAGCATATAAAATACTGTTCTGAGTGTTGGACTCATGTCCCATATCCTTGTCCAAGTGTTGAGCGTCCGAAACGGGTATGTGTGCATTTTGAGAGCTCGCAGAATAGAGATCTGAGCTAGTGGCAACTGACAAGTCGCGACGATAGATGAATAGATGAAGACATTATTCTTGTACGGTATTTCGTTTTCTAAAGGCAGTCTCTAGTTTTTGTCGTTTCCTAAAGTCAGTATACAAGTGTAAGGAATTGTCGATTGAGAAACTTTATTAAGGGTAAATGAGCATTCCTCTTCTTCTTTTTTTTGGCTATAATTTATAACTTAGGACTTGTTCTGCGACCCATTTTGATATTCTTCTCTTTTTCTTTATCCTTTTTATCTGTTCAGAGACTTTAAAATGATAGCCAATTGTAATCCATCTTGACAGTGGACAGATTTTCTGTCACATTTTCTTGTGCCGAAGTCCATTTGGTTCATGTTTTTTATCATGTGCTTGAATGACGTCATTTTATAGTGTGTAGTGTATTTATTGCTTCAACAGGGATGGTCGTTTTCCCTAGGGTGGTTGATGGTCTGACCTTTGCTCATTTCTACGCTTTAGGTTCAAACAGCAGTTAGTGGCCTTCGGGAGACTACTGCAGATAGAACCAGAAGATTACAGCAAGAAACGTCAACTATGCATGTTTCTACATCCTTAATCAAAGCTGAATGGACAAATTACAACGAAAAAGCTGAAACCCACTATGTTGAGGATACTGCTGCTGTGGAAAGTGGAAAGAAGGACATGGAGGAGGTTCTTCAGAACTGGTACTGGCCACTTGCATGACAAGCAATTACCTTTTCACACCTTCTCTTCTTAATAACCTTGCTTTTAATTTGTCTGGATTCTTTATATTGCGTACATGCAGTTTGCAAAAGGCTAAATTGGGCTCACAACAGTGGACTACTGCCCAAGAGTCCTTGCTCAGTTTAGAGAAGAGTAATGTCGCTTCTGTGGATGAAATAGTGAGGTTGGCTTTAAGGATATAATTGTACATATAGTTCACGAGCATTTTCATGTAGGCTTGTATATATCTGTGCGCTTTTCCTATCTTCAGGGGAGGAATGGATGCTAATCAGATCTTGCGTTCTCGGATTTCTTCTGCCGTGTCATCTGCACTTGAAGATGCAGATTCTGCAAGCAAAGTTCTTCTTTCTTCAATTGATCGTGAGTATCTAAAATTTACCATGTATTTTTAATGTTAATTGGGATCGTTGTAGGCTCTTATTTTTTGCAAAAGCATAATTCAACTGAAACAAATTTTGCAGATTCATTACAACTCGATCGCGATGCATGCGGGAATCTTGATTCCATGATTATTCCATGTTGTGGAGAGCTGAGGGAACTGAAGAGCGGACACTACCACAAGACTGTGGAGATCACAGAAAATGCAGGAAAATGCCTCTTAGATGAGTACATGGTAAGATTATCAAAATGTAGACGCGATGCAGTAAAAATACCTACTGCATATAGAAACACTTACCTACATCCTTTAGCATATGTTCGACTAAAGCTGTGCGACGCAGTAAAAACACATTGCATATTGAAACACTTACCCTGCTTTCTTTAGCATATGTTCGACTGAAGCTGGGAGAAATACAAGCTCCTTTTTCGTCAATAGGCCTCAGGGTTGATGGAAGACTGTCCCCTGCTTTCATTTCTTACCTATAAACTTTAAGTGATGTGTTGATGATTTTGGGATGTCGTTTGTACACCATTAGTTCAGGCTGTTTGGTAACTGTTAGGGTTTTGCAGCAAACTAGTTCGGTGAGCAAGTCTGTAACCAAGTTTTCCATCCTTCTTGATGAACAGGTTGATCAACCATCATGCTCCACTCCGAAAAAACGGCCGTTCAATCTACCAAGCATCACATCAATTGAGGAACTTAGAACCACTGAATTTGAGGAGCTGTTGAAGTCGTTCTGGGATGCTAAATCTTCAAAACAAGTAAGCGGAGATGTAAAGCATATTTTAGCCGCTCACGATTCTACCCAGTCCTTGAGAGATTCCAGGGTTCCACTCACTGCTATTAATTAAGAAAACAAGATACCTTTGTACATAACATATGGAAGACTCGCATTAATATTCATTAATTGTTTCGTTCAAAGCGAAATTCATTGTGGAGGGGAAAATCTTAGAGTGATTTTCTTTTCATTTTGTGGGGGTGGGGGGGAGTTTCAGTTGTTGAAATTCCCGATGCTTGTAGGCCTCGGCAGCATATCTACCATATAATTGTATTAGAAGAGTGTGATATTCTAGTGCTCTTATATTGTTATGCATGGGTTATGAAAATCTCTAGTCATATGCTGTATCAATATTTGCATGCGAACTGCCTTAGTCGCTAAAAGTGACGAAATATTAAACTTTAATTTTGTCTTGGAAGTTAAAATGGACGATTCGAGTAGAGTTGTCTTCATAATACGGATCTCTTTGCTCTGCCCGAAATGGTAATAAGGGATGATGGAGCAACAACGGTGCTGAAAGTAGTCAGTTTTGAGGTCTCTAGAGGGCTTTAATTATGAACAACAGTTCTGAAATCTGCTGTAAGCTGTTCATTTCAAATTCATTCGATTCTTTTTTAGTTTCATCCCTCAAGTTCTTTAGTAGTGTCCTTTTGGTAATGTTTTTAGCTATATTTAGATTGTCTTCTGAGTCGATTTCATTTCCTTGTCATTTCATTTCTATGCCTCAGATTGTTTCCGGGAATCATACCAGTAGACTATTCCTCCTAATCTCTTAACTTTTCTGGTTGTCCATCTCTGTGATTGCAAGCACTGTGATAGCAAGCAACAAGTCAAACAGTCAAGCCATAGCCTTTTTATATCCATGCAAATGGTCTCTCTAGTCATATGCATTTTGAGATATCCATCTGTTTTACTATTTTCTGAGAAGGTCCTACATATCTCCTTTTCATTAACATTGTAATCATTTTGAGAATTTTTACTATTAGGATAGGGGAGGTAGCACAGTACGTACCAGATAATAAATTGGTAGACATGTAAAATACTTCCAAAAATTCGGATAGCTGTGCAACCATCAGCCATTCCACTTGAGTTGGCAAGCCTTGCAGAAACGTGGTTAGTAGAAAATGCGTATATACTTCTTTATATACCAAAATATGTATATGATATGTAGAGTTCCACCAATGAACGACATTTGTAAGTGGTCTCCCAGACAGATTATATTGAACACACAAAGCTTTAAATTATTGTATTCTCGGATCTGAAGTAATTAACACTGTCATACCCTTCATTTTGAGAAGAATATCTTCTGCAGTAGCTAATCATCTTGAACAATTAAATTAATTATATGACAGACACATACAACATGAAATAATTCACCAGCAAGTGCAGGTTGAAAGCTTTCCTTTAAGACTGAAATAGTAGCTTTATTGTTAGAAATATTATCAAAACGGATACTCATAATCTTGTTCTTTATTTTAAGCGTGGTACATGACTAATTATAATAGTTGCAAGTGCAGGTTGAAAAAATTCGAAAGCGATGATTTCCTTGTTAATAGTCCAATCAGAATCAATCCAATGGGCCGTCACATAAGCGTAACTAACAAAAGTAAAAGGAAATTCCCAAATATCAGAAGTAAGACTAACTGTAACATCAAAATTATCAAAATAATTAATCAAACGTGCTTTAGCAGCGTTCTACTATCTAAGTATATTAGATCTAGTTGTCTTTCTATGAAACTCTTTTTGTACAAATGTTGGACGTAAGTATTCATATATCTAGAGTGCTTAATAATCAACAAAACTAAAAGCTCGTTCATCGTGAATAATAAATTCAGCAGGACCGTCTCTTTGGTCTCGCTGATTATAAACAAATAACTTACTGTTAAAAGATAATTGGTTCGACATGGCCTTGTTTAGGTGTACACAAAGGGTAATGCCTATTAAAATGTCCATTACCACCACCACACGAAAATAATTTACCACAGTACTTACATTGAGTTCTTCGGGCGCTATCAATCATAATATCCTCAAAATGATTCCAACACGAGACTTTTTTTCCCCCTTTTGGAGTTCTTGCTGACTACCAGAAGGATTGTTCGGTTCTTTACCACGGGGTATCTTGTGAGGGTGTGTATATTCAAAATCTAAAATATTTTGGTTGAACTCCCAATTGGCTTGGGTATCTTTGCTCATTCGTGGTGGATCTTGAAAATTGAATAGTTGTGGTGGTGCTTGGAATGATGCTTATGGTGATGGTGGTGGTGGTGCTTGTGATGGTACTGCACGTTTACTACGTGATTTAAATAATTGAGACACATTTTGACTCTAAATTTTTTTGACAAGAATGAAAATAAAACTAATAAGAGTAACTATATGCAAGGAATAAGAGTAGTAAATAATTAAATAATACTTGTTATTGAAAATTAGAAAGGGTAAGTACTTAGTAACAAATAACAATGATAGTAAAGCTTGTAAAATTTAGATAAGAGAGAATGACAAGATTGGTGTGAAAAATATGAAGAAGAAGGGGTGAATACAGATTTTTCAAAGTCTACAGACCAAAATGCTCCTGAAAACTAGTCGTTTATAGTTGTGGGAAGGGTAAAAGTATAAAAAAGCATAAAAGAGTTGTTAGAAACTTGTTAGATGAAAATACCCCCCAAATTAGCCGTTATATAGTTATTGGGTGATAAAAGTGAAATTTTACAAAAATGAGGGAATATAGCCGTTACGGCGAGAAGTCAGAAATTCAAAAAATTTGTGGGGCCGGGCCAAAAATGGGCCAGGCAGGCCCAAAAAAATGGGACAAATTCAAGTCGAACTGTTTTCTAAAGAGCTTTTTTAAGGCCAGGCCGAGCTGGATTTTTTGCCAAAAATATTAGGCCTGGCCTTGGTTTAGGCCCAATGGTCCAGGGCCGACACTGTTCCCCTATAAGGTGGTCGTGCAAGCTCGGACCATTTTAGGGCCGGGTTGGTCCGGCACGCGGGCAGCCTGACCCAGCCCTTTTGACACTACTACAGGAAAATATGAGAACGTAAAATCTGTTACACACAAAAATATGGATGCGAATATATAACGTGATTTAGCTTCTTCACTAACAGGAAAGACAACGAGAATTTTACACTATTAAGAGGAGGTTACATGAACTCAGTTACTCAGCCCAATTTGTATATAAACTCAAAGTCATCTCATTGTCTTACTCTCGGTGACTAAAAAACTCTTTGTGGTTTTTTATACTCATTAGTACTACAATAGTATTTAGTACTCCAGCATTTGAACTGCAATCAAAAGCTCTCATTACCTCACCTACACTCTCTAGCTCAGTGACTAACTCTCGATGTGTCATTGCCTTTAGCTCTCAATGACTAAAAGGCTTTCTACTCTCTGCAAAATCTCTCTGCATTGGTTTCTTTATATATGAAGAGGCATGGGTAAAGAGTTGGATAAACCACAATATGTAGAACGTCAAGCCTGCAGATTAGAGGTGTCAAGGAAAACGGGTTGGCGGGCCATGGGCCATGGAAAAACTGGCCAGGCCTAGGCTGGGCCACCTCAAGAATAAGAGACCCCTGTCCTCGTCTTGCCCTTGGCCCAAAATTAAGTACCGGGGCTTGGGCCAGGCTCTAACCCTTATAAAAAAAATTATTTTTATATTATTTTTATTCATTTTTTACTTTACAGTAAAATTAAATTTAAGATAAAATGTGTTCATAAACCCTCTTCCTTCAATCCGGGCTTGGGACCGATTGCTTGTAAACAAGTAGGCATATATATATAATTTTTCCCAAAATAGTGAGAAAAATATCTATTTTGCTCGTAAATAGCCAAATTCTCATGTGCATTGTTTACTTTAAATATATTTAATTTATTTAAAAATAATCCATGATAAAAATCTAAACTATATTTGGAGAAATAATTTATTCTAAAAAGTTGAGGAAAAAGAAAGAAATTTTCTAATCATCCGGAAGATCTTCAACGCTTGAATTATTGCTCTGCATATTGTCAAGGGTTTATCTTACTCCTGGTATTTGCATCAATATAATCCTTTGAACATATTTATAACTCGAGTGACTCGAGATTATGACGACTCCTCATGCCATCCAATACCCTCTCGCTTCCCTGAAAAATATGACTCCGAAGCAACCATTGAGGCTTGCACCTGTAATACATTCAAGGAAATTTAGGATAAAGTTTTATAAATTTGTGCATTTTGTTTTCAAAAATTTAACAAATCAAAATTCATTTGCTCATCCATTAATATTGAAGAATAATTATCAATATTTGCATATAAACAAATTCCATTAAAAGAGGAAAAAGAAGACTAACATGTAGAACTAGAAGTACCTTCCATTCTTGTTTATTTTGCCACTGCATGTTCAATGTCCTTAATAAATGACTCATAATATATTTGACCGCTCGACGATGTAGCTCGCCGGTGCACGTCAGTAGAATTTCAATATAAGATATAAAAATTTTCAAATGACTTACTCACTTTCTTTGTAAGCTCGGTTGTCTCGGCTGCCAGGTAGCACATTTTTTCAGATATTTCTATTATTGAGACATGCACATCATGCGACTTGAACTTAGGATCAAAAAAAGTGGCGACAGCAAAAACAAGAGGCAATTCCTCCCAATATTTTATTCAATGTAATGTCCATCTGTTCTACCATGTTCCCACATATATGTCCATTTCTATAAAATATTAGCAATTTTTAGAATTTCTAGTACAACTATAAGAGATATGGGACAGTATGTAGCAGGCAATAGAAGGGTAGATGTATAAAATACCTCCAAATATTCAACTAGGAGTGCAGCCATTTGCCATTCGTTGAGAGTTGGCAAGCTTTGTGGGAACATGGTTAGTAGGCAGTGAATATACACCATGTAAAAGCATTTTATATGTGAAGTTCCACATATGCAAGACATCTGTAGGTGGTCTCATACGAGGCAAACTATATTGAACACACAAAGTTTTAAATTGTTGTATTCTCATATCGAAATAATTAATATACACCGTCATAGCCCTCATTTTGTGAAGAATATCTTCTGTAACAGCTAAACCATCTTGAACAATTAAATGAATTATATGGCAAACACATGCAACATGAAAAAAATACTATCATATACTATCAAATATAAGTATAAGGCTCGTCTTTGAGACGAGAACAACAGCTATATCATTAGATATATTATTAAAACTGATAATCATAATCTTGTCTATTAATTTAAACGTGTTACATACTCGAACTATAATATCAACAATGTAAAATGCATTATGCGGATAGGGGAAGAGTTCAAAAGCGATGATTCTCTTGTTCATAACCCATTCAGAATTAATCCAATGTGCCATTACACAAGTGTATTTAACCAGAGTAAAAAAATATTTCTAAACATCAGACATAAGACTAATTCTATCGTCAAATTTATCGAAATAATCAATCAAGTGTACGTACTTTAGTAGCATTATACTGTTTAAGAGCATCAGACCTAATTGTGTTTCCATGAACCTTTTTACACAAAGGTTTCACGTAAGCATTCATATATCTAGAGTACTTATCATTATCAGCAAATTAAAAGCTTGTTCATCGTGAACAATAAATTCAGTAAGGCCGCCTCTTTGGTCTTATTGATTAAAAATAAATAACTTACCGTCAAAAGATAACTGTGTTTGAGTAGAATTGATATGACCTTGATTAGGTGCATATGTTGGGTAACGCCTATTAAGATGTCCATTACTACTACAAGACAAAAATAATTTTTCACAAAACTTATACTAAGCTTTTTGAACGCCATCAACTGTAATCCGACACAATGATTCTAATACTTAGCTTTTTTTTTCCTTTTTGGTTTCTGGCGGTCTAGAGGCAGGATTGTTCGGTCCTTCATCATGATGACCACTTAGCAGGATAAAAGTCTATCATGGAGTAATAATGTCGCCAACTGAGCTGCGTTCTTCATTAAAGCGCTGCTAATCTTGTGAAGGTGTATATATCCTAAATCTAGAATGTTTTGGTTAAATTGAATAAATTTTGGGTATCTATACCCATTAATGATGGATCTTGAAATTGTGGTTCTTGTGGTGGTGGTGGACGTTTTTGGCTACTAGATTTTGATAATCTTGAGGAAGACATATTTTATGCTAAAATTGAAATTGTTTGACAAGAATGAAAAATAAAACTGTTAAGAGTAATTAAATGGAACAGAATAAAAGTACTAAATAATTAAATAATACTCGTAATTGAAAATTGGCGAAAGTTAGTACTTAGTAACGAATAAGAACGGTAAGAAAGCTTGTAGAATTTGATGAGAGAGAGCGAGAAGATTGGTATGAAAAATATGAAGAAGAGGGGGTAAATTTATAGATTTTTCAAAGTTCACAAAAGACCAACATACCCCTAAAAACTAGTCATTTATAGTTGTTGGGGAGGGTGAAAATATAAAGTGTATAAAAGAGTTGTTATAATATGGTCAGACGAAAATACCCCCGAACTAGCCTTATATAGTTGTTGGGGGTTAGAAAATAGAATTTTTTTTTGGTGGGGGGGGGGGGGGTTTGTTGGGGAATCTAGAATTTTTTGGGAATTTAAATTTTAGGGCCGGGCCGAGCCTAGATCAGGGCAGAGCCGAGTATAAAATTCGAGCTAGAAAAACGGGCTGGGGCTTGGACTTTTTAGGGTCAGGCCTCGATCAGGCTTTGGATCGGGCCGTGCTCAGGCTTTTTTAGAGCTGGGCTGAACTGGGCTTTTTTGGAGAATATTGTGGCCCAGTCTTGGTCTAGGCCCTTGGCCCTATGCACCAGGGCCAGCTTTGTTCACGTAACGAACCAGGCCAGGCCAGCTTGGGTTGTTTTTCGGCTAAGTTGTGCTGGCCCACGGGGCGGCCTGACCCGTTTGACATCTCTATTGCGTATGAATGTGTGAAATATTCAATGTTCAGTTCTCTACACCTCTTAAGTGGTGCAATATGACAAAGTCATATATCCTGAATTCATGTTACTTGCCTCGCATCATGTGTGGAAAAATATCACACTTCAAATCTTTGGTAAGAAAAAAAAGTGGTGGCTAACTCAAATGCCTAAGCATTGAAGGAAATACCCGTCTTGTATTTAATTCTCGCAAACATTGTCTAGATGTCTTCATTTTTGCCACTTTTGCGCCTCAAACAAACAACACTTCATACTGGCTAGCTCAATGTGGAGCTCGAACTTTTTTACTACAAATAATATTAGTTATCATATCTGATGGATTCTCACCTTCATAGATCTTTTTCAGCTTGATCGGCTCATAGTCATTGACTTCGTGGAGCCAATTCACACATCAATATACTTAGGTTGAGAGTGGTACATAGAATTTTTGCCCAAGGGAAATACCACTTTAACTATCACAAAATAATGTGCACTCATCTTGTTTCAAGCCCAATTCATGGATATCTTTATCCATAAAATTCTTTTGTTATTCTAGCTGTTGCAATATACTCAGTTTGGCGTGTTGATTGGGCATACTTTTTTGTAGTTAGATAGTCATGATCCTTTATCAAGATTGCCTGTCATACCTAATGTGTGAGGCCTACTAACGTTGCTTTTGAATTTCTAAATCTCAAACACAATTTTGAACTGCCTTTTGAAAATCTAAAGGTTCGTTTCATTGCTACCTAATTATCTTTTCTTGGATTAGCAAGGAACTTGCTAACCACACCAACGACATGTGCAATGTCCAGTCGAGTGCAAACCATTATTACATATATCAAACTCGCTATTACTGAGGAGTATAGAGTATATATCAACTTTTCCTTTGAACAAGATTTCTTACTCAGTTTAAAATGAGAAAAATTGCACAGAATACTCTTATGGTTTGGAGTTGTTGCGAAAAAGCCACCTGGAGTTACAAAAGTTGCATAAAGACACATGAAGTTGTAAAGGTGTTGCATCAGAAGATCTCTGTAACATAATGATAGAAATGTCTAAATTGCCCCTTTATATAAATAGGAGTGCATCGAAATAGGATACCATATTCATTTTTAAGTTGTGACTCTGATTTTTAAGTTGCGACTCAAGGTCTAAGTCAGCAGCTAGAGTCAAAACAACGCGAATAAAACTCATCTTCACAAGTGAGGAGAAAATTGCTTTGAAATTAAGTCCTTTTTTCTTGCCAAAACCTTTGACCAATAATCTGACTTTATACTTCACTAGCTTGTCACCATCTTTCTTCAATTTGAACACCCACATGATCTTTAAGGCTTTTCTACCTTTTGAAAGCTCTACCAACTCATAAGTACGTACTATTCTTCTACAAGGAACTCATTTTGTTTTGCATGGCTTTCAGCCATTTGTCTTCGTTTTTATGAGATTGTGCTTCATAAGAAGTTTTTGGTTTGTTGTCTGCCATAATCGATTCATCTTTTTAACTTGGGGTACCTCTAGATGGTCTGTGCTCCTTGGTGGACCTCTTGACTTGAGGTTCTGCAACCACGGATTAACATGAAAAACCTCACAAGAGATCTTTCCTAATTTGGAAAGTGAACAATTCTTTTTTGAAACAACCCACAAAAAAAGAATGGAGAAGTAATTAGTGTAATGAAGAAAAGTGTAGTGGATTTTCAAAATGGATCCGAACAAGCATGAAAACAATGTTTTAGAACAAAAGAAAAGATTATCGAAGTAATCTTAAGAAATCTACTTCTATAATAGAAAACAAGGCAGGAAAAAAAAAAGAAGTTTTCAAAGGTCTCTAAAACCAACTAATTAGAGGATTTTAAAGATTAAAGAAAAAAAAACACATATCTTGTACACATCAAATTTATATACTTAATAAGTTTTATAAAAGTTGGAAAGGGTAGATTTCTCACGGGCTTCTTGGGTATGTAAAAACACTTGCCTTTGTCCATCTCATATTTTTGACGGGCCCAAAACTTTGTACCCACATCCACCGCGGTATTAATAAAAGTAAGCCCACGCTCATATTTTTATGAGCTAGCACAAGTTGCCCAACCGATGCTACACCCCTACTGTTTTTACCCTTTGAGAGCAGTACCTTGTCGTTCATCGTTTGATTATTGTTCGTTTGTTTCTTAATTTTAAGAGTCCAAATCAAACATGCAGATTCTGTTTGCTAAAGGAGAGAAGTTTTCTGGATTTGTTTCTACATTGCCATTTTAGTAAAGCAGTTTGGTTTGGTAGCCTACTTTTTCCTATTTTTCATGCTTGGTTGTTTGCGTGGATCCTGTCGGGATTTAAAACCAAACAGTTACAACTAGTACAATAAGAAAAAGAAAAAAATTAAAAACTGTTACACACAAAAATATGGACACAGATATTTAATGTGGTTCGACCTCTTCCCTGCGTCCACAGGAAGACAACGAGAATGTTATACTATAAAGTGGAGAAGTTACGAGGGAACTTTCATTCGGTCACTCAAACTCAATTCCTGAACACACCTAAAACTCACCTCACTATTTTCTCTCAGTAAATAGAAACTCTGTGATTTGTCTTACTTATTAGTGCTATTACTAAAGCACTTAACGCTCTAACATTTGAGCTACAATCATAAGCTTTAAATGTCTAACACCCTTTTTATCTCTCAATGGCTAACTCATTGCATTTAGCTCCCAATGGCTAATGCTTCTCAATTTTTGTGTTTGGTGCATCAATGAATTTAGCTCTCAATAGCAAAATGCTTTTAAGTGTTGTAAACCTTTGCAAACTTCTCCATTTATAGGAGAAAAGGAGGGTGGAGATTTCATCCGAATCAACCATCCACCATGTGAAACCAAAGAAGATCCATTAACGGAAGAGTGAGCTAAGAATTGGCACTTAAACTAGCTAGGATAGAAATTGTCTCTCTCTATTCATGGGATTGGTTTCCTACCATGTGAAACCTCCTTCTTGAAATCTTTGCTCAAGATTATTGGCTATCTCCACATGTGAGAATCGTAAGACAAAGACAATATCCAATAATTCTCCACCTTGTCTTTAATTCTTACAAACATTCTCTAGCTGTCCTTACCTTTGCCCCCTCAGGGCTTCTCAGCATCACTTCATACCAGGGAGTTCAGTGCAGAGCTCAACCTTTTCTTTGGGAATTACCTTTGTCATCATAACTGAAGGATTCTCATCTGTATGGATCTCTTTTAGCTTGATCATCTCGTTTTCAGTGACTTCGTGGAGCCAATCATATCGCACATCAATGTGCTTCTTTCGAGAGTGATATGTAGAATTTTTACTCAAGCCAATATCACTTTGACTGTCACAAAATATTGTGTACTCATATTGTCTCAAGCCTAACTCATGGAGAAATTGCTTCATCCATAGCATTTTCTTTCATGCTTGGACATTTGCAATGTACTCTACCTCTGCTGTTGATAAGGCAACACATTTATGCAGTCTAAACTGCCATGATATAGCTCCACCTGCAAAAGTAAATTAAATTCATACGTGAATTTTCTAAAATTAAGATCACCTGCCATATTTGAGTCTGTGTAGCCTTATATATTTGATTTTGAGTTTCCAAAACTCAAGCACAATTTAGAACTGCCTTGCAAATATCTGAAGATCCATTTCACTGCTTCCTAATGCTCTTTTCCTGGATTAGCAAAGAACTTGCTACCACACCAGTGGCATGTGCAATGTCCGATCGAGTGGAAACCATTACATACATATGTTGAGAGGTACAGAGTATCTATCAACTCTTCCTTTAAATAAGATTTCTTGCTCAATTTAAAATGATTGGCGAGAGGTGTGCTGGTCAGCTTAGCATTCTTCATATTGAACTTCTCAAGTACCCTTTCAATGTACTTATGTTATGAAAACCATAACCTCTTGGTCTTCAACGTACAATCTGTATTCCCAAAATCTGGCGTGGTTGACCCACGTCCTTCATCTCGATGGACTTTGATAACTCTTTCTTAGGTGAGTTCTTCAATCTTTTTCCTATCTTGTCCAACAATCCACATGTCATCAACATACAATAATAAGATAGCAAAGTTACCTTCAGGCAATGTTCTGACATATACACATGGATTGACAATGGCCTTCTTATAGCCATGAGTCACCATAAAAAAGTCAAATTTCTTGCACCACTGTCTTGGCTCCTGATTCTACCCATAAAGACTTTTTCTTTAACTTATAGACCATGTGTTTCCTCCCATTGATTTCAAACCATTCAGGTTGTTCTATATAAAGTTCTTCTTCCAAATCACCATAGAGAAATGCAGTCTTCATATCTAACTTCTCGAGCTCAAGATCTAAGCTAGCAGCTAGACCTAAAACAACACGAATAAAGCTCATCTTCACAACCGGGGGAGAAAATCTCATTGAAGTCAATACCTTTCTCCTGGCAAAAACCTTTGACTACTAATCTGGCTTTGTACTTCACTACTTGTCACCATATTTCTTCAACTTGAACACCCATTTGTTCTTTAAGGCTTTTTTTTTTCTTTTGGAAGCTCCACAAACTCATAAGTACTATTCTTGTGCAAGGAACTCATCTATTCTTGCATGGCCTTCAGCCATTTGTTTTTGCCTTTATGAGATTATGCTTCATGAAAAGTTTATGGTTCGTCATCTGCTGTAACCAAAACATACTCTGAACTTTGGTACCTTGTGGATGGCTTATGCTCCTTCGTGGACCTCTTGACTTAAGGTTCCGCAACCATTGGTGGAGGGGCTTGCTCACCCTGCTTGACACCTTCATCATCAGGCATATCACCATCGTCAACTAGTGTTTGCTCATCTTTCTACATCAAGTTGTTCTTCTGGAATACCTCAACTATCTGTGAAAGTATCTGATTGAGAAGAGATTGGTCTAAACTGGTAACATCATCTACTATAACTTTTGGATTGACAGATTTTGTGTCTATCGCAATCTCGTGCTCATATACCACATCCCTGCTCTGATGATCTTCTTTCTCTCAGGATCTCATAGCATGTATCCAAACTCATTGTCACCATAGCTAATAAATATGCAGGGAATAGCCTTATCATCCAGCTTCAACCTTTGCTCCTTAGGTACATGTGCAAATGCTTTGCAACCAAATAACTTCAAAAAAGAGCATGACACATTCTGCCTGGTCCACACTCTCTCGAGAATTTCAAAGCCAGGGCTGATAGAGATCTGTTAATCAAGTAACATGTTGTACGAACAGATTCACCACTGAAAGACTTAAGCAAATTAGCCATCTTTAGCACGCATCTTCCTTTCTCAACAATTGTGCGGTTCATTCTTTCCGCTATACCATTTTGTTGAAGGGTGTCAGGTATCGTCTTTTCATGCTGAATTTCATACGAGAGGTACTTTTTTTAAAGTCGATCAAAGTGTACTCACCTCCATTATCGGTGCAGAGGGACTTTAAGGACTTTCATGTTTCCCTTTACACCATAGCATGAAAACTCCAAAAAATCAGGAACACCTGACTTTCTGTCTTCAAGAAATACACCCACCGCTTTCTTGAAGCATCATCAATAAACATGACAAAATATTTTTTGCCACCTAAGGACTCCATCTTAATAGGACCACACACATCAGAGTAAACCAGCTCAAGAAAATTTTTCTTTCTTGGCGATGACTTCTGAAAAGAGACTCTGTGTTGCTTGCCAAACAAGTAAGAATCACAAAGGTTTATTATTGTACCTTTGGCAAAAGGAATGAGTGATTTCCTTGCCAAAATCTGTAATCCTTTCTCGCTCATGAGGGTCATTCGTCTGTGCCACAAATTCGGCGAGGAGTCAGCTTCTGCTGCAAGTAAAGCTCTAATACACACATTTGTAAGAGTCTTGTGCAAAGTGCAACAAACATTCCATCCTGCAACCACCAAAGACCCTTTGGTGAGCTTCCATTTACCACTACCAAAATAATTGTGGTAACCTAAAAGATCCATAGTGTGGGTCGAGATCAGATTAGGGCGTAAATCAGAAATATATCGTACATCCTTCAAAGTGAGTGTGCACCCCACATTGTTTTTTAAGCACACGTCACCGATTCTAGCAATAGTTGCACAGCTGCTGTTACCCATCTTCATGTAACCAAGTCTCCTACTTTGTATGATGTGAAATATTCCTTTGTAGGAGTAACGTGGTAAGATGCTACAGAATCTATCACCCACTCGATTCTGTGACTTGCAACATGATTGCACTCTCGTTCTTGGAAAGTAAAGGCTAGAATGTCTCTTTTAGAAACACTGGTTGTAGCTTCATTACCATTAGCCTTCATCTGACTCTGATCTCCTTTTGTTTCATGCTTCCACACATAACAATTTCTTTTTATGTGTCTTTCTTTTCTGGCACTTCCGTCTTTTCCAGACTGAGACTTGCCTCAAGATCTACTTCCAGATCTGCCTCTGAATTTGCCACAATTACGATTGTTACTTTTGCCTCTGTTTTCAGTAATAAGTGTCAGCAGCTCCGTCTTCTTCATTTTCTTTTGAAATAAGAGAGACGAAGTAACATCATGTAGAAAGAGAGTATCCTTCCCATGTAATAAGGTAATAACTCAAATTATCATAGAATGTGGTAACGACGCTAGGAGAGCCAACGTTTTATCCTCATTTTCAATCTTCACCTCAATATTGGCCAATTGTGTGATTATACCATTAAAGATATTTAAATGGGTTAGAAAATTCATACATTCCTCCATCTGTAATGCTTACAGCTTTCTTTTAAACTAAAGCTTATTTGTCATGTTTTTCGCCATGTACAAGCTTTCCGGTTTCCTCCAAATTTCCAGGGTCTTGTGAACATCGTTCATGTTGTTCAAAACTTCGTCTGACAAATTAAGTATGATCGAATTGCCTGCCTTCTCGTCCATGTCTTCTCAATGTTTACTTTTAAGATTGTATGGCTTCTTTTCTTGTGGTGCCCTGTGTACACTTCTTGAATCAAAAGATCTCTCATTCTTCTTTGCAAGAGGGAGAAACCATCATGACCATTGTATTTCTTAACCCATATTTTGGACTGGTCATCTTTATCAATATTTTCAAAAATTATAAAGTTGTGACCCACCAAAGCTCTGATACCAGTTGTTGGGATTTAAATACTTAAAACAGGTACAACTAGTACAACAAGAAAAAGAAAAAATATAAAAATTGTCACACACAAAAATATGAACACAGATATTTAACGTGATTCGACCTCTTGCTTATGTTTGCAGGAAGACAATGAGAATGTCGCACTATAAAGTGCAGAAGTTACAAAGGAACTTTCACTCAGTCACTCAGACTCAATTCTCAAACACACCTGAAACTCACCTCACTATTTTTCTCTCGATGAAAAAAAAAACTCTGTAAGATTTTTCTCATTCACTAATTCTATGACAAAATTACTTAACGCTCTATCATTTGAGCTACAATCATAAGCTTTAAATGTCTAACACATTTTTATCTCTCAATGGCTAACTCACTGCATTTAGCTCCCAATGGCTAATGCTTCTCAATTTTGGTGTCTGGTGCATCAATGCATTTATCTCTCAATGGCTAAATGCTTCTAAGTGTTGTAAACCTTTGGTAAACTTATCCTTTTATATGAGAAGATGTGAGCGAAGATTTCATTCGAATCAGCCATCCACCATGTGAAACCAAAGAAGAGCCATTAAAGGAATACTGAGCTAGAAAGATTTGTTTACCACTTAAACAAGCTAGGATAAAAATTGTCTTCCTCATTCTTGGGATTGATTTCCTGCAATGTGAAACCTCCTCCTTGAAATTTGTGATCAAGATTATTGGCGATATCCACACTGAGAATTGAAAGATAAAGACAATATCCGACAGATCCCGCATACCAACCCTGTGATATGGGAAACCGGCACCTTCTATTTCTCCTCTTGTGGCTCGCATGTCTTTGGCTTGCAAGGGGGAACTTTTTTCGATAGTATTCTCATCCACGCCACAACTCGTTATTGTGCATGCTCGAGGTCTAGTACAATAGTCTCCTTTAGATTGATTCTCTCTCATTCACAAACCCTTATCATCTATTTGACGGCATTTTACCACTTGTCTGCAAGGGAGTTCATCAACAAATTCGTATTTTTTGGCATGTATCTTGGCATCCGGGTAAAGGGCAATTTGGACGAGGTTTGCTGGCTTTTAAGTCAGCATCAGTTTCAGTTAGGGTCCTTCGTATAACTGGTCAAGCGGCAGATCTGCATGCTGCTTATGTTCTTGCATTGGCATGTCCGTAGTTTTTTTTAGAAGAGTAGGAAATATATACCAGATATCAACAGTCGAATGTACAAAGGCAAGGAAAACACCCAACAAGGCGGATGACAACCCCATCCGTAGGTCAAAAGAATGCTAACTACAAAGGTCAAAAACACCACAAGGGTAGAACAAAGCGGCACGCCCTGTATTAGGCAAGCTTTACAGCGACGATACATTCCTGTCGAACAGCAGTGGCAGATCGGGTGACAAAAGCCGCTAAAGCTGATGAAAGTCGTAAAGGAGCTGGTTTCCCTCAGGTTGCTAGCACTAAGTGCAAACCTCTGCGGCTAGGCTGAACTGTACATAAAATGTTGGGTGCAGTCAAATAATCCCTATGGTTCACCGTCAACTGCAATCAGGAAATAGAAAGATAAGATGATAACACGGGAGCCTGACAACCCAGTTCAGACCAAGCTGCAAGGCTAACTGAAAAGCATTAAATTCGTCGCTGGCAGTCAAAATGTCAACTAATGCACCAACTGGCAACCACAGTCTGTTGAACAGCACCAAACCAACCCCAAATTTTTTATCTACGGAAGAACCAACTATTGAATTGGAGCAAAAAACAGGCGAAGGTGGTAGCGGGCAGGCGCAATTATCTAAAAAGTAAATAGAGCGTAGCGAGGGATAAAAGTGTTCAAAGTAGTCCACAATAACATCCAAAAATGTTTGAACGGTTATGCTAGCCTTACGACAAGACATCTGAAAGGCTGAGATGTGGACGATAGTATACAGAAGATCCTGACATTGAGCGATGATTGAGCCAATGCAAAATTGTTTCCCCCGAAAGAGCAGAGCATTGCGGCCTAACCAAATGGACCAAAGAATAACTGTGATGCACATAATCCTAGGGGAGGCACTGATAGCCGAGGGTTGCGAAGGAGCTGGCTACAACAACCAATGAGAGAGCCAGCAGGAAGCAGAGTGAACCGGTGACTGAGGGCGTGTGTGCTTGCCCGAATAGGATTCCCAAATTGTTTGAACACAAATGCAGTCGAAAAAAAGATGTTCCCGTGTTTCCGGACTTGAGACGTACAATGGACAAAGAATGCTGACAGGGCAGTGTCGTTTCAGTAATTCTGGCAAGAGTGGCAGACGTTGATGACTAAATTGTCATAGGAAGAATTTGAGTATTTCTGGGATTAAGAGTTTCCGAAGCCAAGACCAAAAGGTGCGAGTCAGGGGATGCCAGAGAGGGGGTACGTTGGCACATGTATCGACTAAAAAGCGATAAGTGAAGGCTACAGAAAAACTGTCACCCCAACAAAAGATGCTGAACGAGCTATCCGGTGATCTTGATGGCAACAATCGAAGTTGTAGGATTTGACTTATAATGGCCTCGGGAAAGGTGGGAAGAAGAATGTTCAAATCCCAGTCAAGGGTATTGGCAATAAACAAATGAGAGATTGTCCAATCCGTATTTGGCGTTAGAGTGGTATGGTTGCAAAATGTGCGGGGGAGCACAAGGCAACCACCAGTCCATCCATACTAAGATCGATCGTCCATCACCTACTTGCCATTGCACCCCCTGTTTAAGAATGCGTTGCCCAGCAAGGACATTCCTCCAGATTCAGGAACAAGAATGCGGAGGAGACAGTTGAAGAAAGTGTCGACGCGCAAAGTACCGCCCCTTAAGTACCCGCGTAACCAAACTCTAAGGATTGGCCCAAATTTTCCAAGCCTGCTTAGTAAGCAGAGATTGGTTGAAAGCTCTAAAATCACGGAACCCTAGCCCGCCTCAATTTTTTGGGAGGCACAATGAAGGCCACACAATCTAGTGGATCGAACGACATATAGTTAACTAGTAAAGAAGAGAGGACCGAAGTAATAAGCGTTGCGCGCTCGGCCTTACTTAACAACAGACCTAACCAATGCGCACAGCGGTCTTGAACTCTCTGGACAAGCGTTCAAAAAATTTCCTTCTTATTCACCGCTATATCCAGCTGAATGCCCAGATATTTCCCAAAATTCGACGATCCAGAAAACTCGAGCGCGCTCTCAATTAGCAGGCGCTTCTCAGAACTAGCATTAGGACTAATGACCAGGGAAGATTTTGCCCAATTAACACACTGGCCAGAAAAACAGTAGTAATCATGCAAGAGCTTTTTAACTGCCTCAATGAGAGCATCCTTAGATAATCGAAGAAAGAGGAAAATATCTTCGGCATAGAGAAGGTGTGAAACCGATGGCAAGTATTTCCCCACCCTAATGCCCTGAAAGAGCCCACGCTGCTCCCCTTAGAGGAGGCTGGCCAAGAGCATCTCCGCACAAAGTAGGAAGAGATAGGGAGATAAGGGGTCACCCTGGCAAATACCTTGAGAAGGAGCGAAGAACGAAGTAGGGGCCCTATTGACCAGGAGGGAGTAAGAGACTAAGGATAAGCATTGCTGAATCAGCTGTACCCAGTTCAAGGGTGATGCCAAGGAAAGTGGGTTCGTAGTCGACGTGGAGGTGCCACAAGGAATGCAGTCCGAGTCAGATGCCAAGTGCGGTGATGTGGGACACAGCAAGGGCAGAGACCAAGGGCTTCCCAGACAGAGCCTGAGGGTGGCAGTGCTGCGAGGGCGATGGCACAGGGTGAATACACGACGACAGTCACCATCCGATGCTTATGTCCAAAGTCAGGGCCCTATATGTTTCTCTCTCTGAGATTCTAGAGTGAGAAAGTGAGAGTGTTCTGAAAATGTCCAACCGTCTAAATGAATTCTCAAGACCTCTATTTATAGAGGTTAAGATGATGATGTCATCACGCAACACGTGGCGCTCCCCAGGAATGACACATCACCGAGGGGTCCATAGCTGTCAGTGCTCCACGGACTGTCGAATTGCATATTCACCCGACATGCCCCGTACAACGTCGCTCTGTCTGTCTGGAAAGATTGGCTCCCACAGCGTCGGTGTGGCCAGAGAACCCCCTTGATCTAGCCTCCAATCCAAGCCCTTGCCGAGTCCCACAGGCCTGGCAGTGGTGGGGCAGACCCGACGCCCAACTGCCAAGCAGACTAGGCGCGATGCCCTCCGAAGACCTGCTCCCGTCTCGGAGTGACCCGGGGGTCATAGTCCATAGGGGTGCCGATGTAAGCCCCCAGTGCCGGAGCACGTAGGCCAGTCACGAAGACACCCTGGCGGAGATAGTGTCCTGGAGGAGTCGCCTATCCAGTGGGTGAGTCCCTGTGCCGGAGCACTCAGAGCGCGTCAAGGTAACATTCCGGAAGAGCCGTCTACCTGACGGGCCAGGTAGCATCCCGGAGGAGCCGTCTACCTGGCGGAAGGGGAGTTGAAGAGCTCCGTGACGGAGATAGTGTCCTGGAGGAGTCGCCTATTCCGTAGGCCGAGGTAGCATCCTGGAGGAGCAGTCTACCTGGCGGAAGGGGAGTTGAAGAGCTCCGTGACGGAGATAGTGTCCCAGAAGAGTCGTCTATTCCATAGGCCGAGGTAGCATCCCGGAGGATCCGTCTACCTGGCCGGCCGAGGTAGCTTCCCGAAGGAGCCGTCTACCTAGCGGAAAGGGAGTTGAAGAGCTCCCTGGCAGAGATAGTGTCCCGGAGGAGTCGCCTATCCCAGCGGTGAGTCCTTGTGCCGGAGCACTCGGAGCAAGTCAAGGTAGCATCCCGGAAGAGCCGTTTACCCGACTGGCAGAGGTAGCATCCTGGAGGAGCCGTCTACCTGGCGGAAGGGGAGTTGAAGAGCTCCCTAGCGGAGACAGTGTCCCGGAGGAGTCGCCTATCCCCGCGGTGAGTCCTTGTGCCGGAGCACTTAGAGCGTGTCAAGGTAGCATCTTGGAAGAGCTATCTACCTGACTGGCCAAGGTAGCATCCCGGAGGAGCCGTCTACCTGGCAGAAGGGGAGTTGAAAAGCTCCCTGATGGAGATAGTGTCCCGGAGGAGTCGCCTATCCCCGCATGATGTTGCACACTCTAGAGAGTGGGTCGAAGCATGTTCCACGACCAAGGTAAGGTGCGCATGGTGTGGTGAAAGGATGGACCGATGCAAGGAGCATGGTAGTGTGATAGAGAGCCAGGGGGCGCGACTGTGTCAGTGGCGCGGCGCATGGGGGCGACGGAGTGAGTAAGGTGTTGGGGGCACGTCTGTGTTAGTGGCGCGGCGCATGGGAGCGATGGAGTGCGTATGGTGCCAAGGGCACTGTAATGTGACAGGGAGCCAGGGGCGCTACTGTGTTAGTGGCGCGGTGCATGGGCACGGTGGAGTAAGTATGGTGTCCGGGGCACAGTGTGGCGTCCGGGCGACAAGGGTCGCGGAGTGACGTCTGGGCGACGGGGGTCGTAGAGTGAGTTCTAGGCGACGGGGTCGCGGAGTGACGTCCGGACGACGAGGTCGTGGAGTGAGTTTGGGGTGACGGGGGTCGCAGAGTGAGTTTCGGGCGACGGGGGTCGCGGAGTGACGTCCCGGTGACGGGGTCGCGGAGTGTCGTTCGAGCGACGGGGGCTACGGAGTGACGTCCTGACGTCCAGCTCCTTGAAGAGTTGTGAAGATGCTAAGTATGGAAGCCAAAGGCCAACCCTTTTCACCAACAGGCATGAGCGAAGGTCAGTCTCACACCAAACGACCATAGACATCTTTGAGAGAAGAGATACATTTTGGCGTCGACGGATGATAGAGGAGGTATGGAAGAGCTTTGTGTTACGGTCACCGGCTTTCAGCCAGGTAATTTTGAATCACTGAGCCTAGAAAACTTCCCACATGTCAAAAGGAAGTCTATACGGTGACGCAGAAAAAACTCATCAAAAAAGGACGCATGTGATTCCGTCACCAATGACTGACTCTGAGCAAATTGGTGTTGGACCGTCCTAATCTGACTTTCAAGCTGACCAAAATTAGCTAAGCTCCAGGAGCACAAGGCAGGAAGTGCAAAGCTCAGCTTACACATTAACTGAAAGAGCGGTGAGCCCATAACAGAGCCAGACCAGAGCTCCCGGATTAACGCTAAGCAATCTGGAGAGGCCAGCCATATGGCCTCAAAGCGAGAAGGAAAGGGAAAAGCTGAGCGAGAGGTTTCGGTAGAACAGAGAATCGGTGCATGATCGGATCGCTGAATAGCTAAATTTCGGACTACAGCCGTGGAATGAAGAACAACCCAGGAGGGGGAAGCTAAGACTCGATCAAGCTTTTCATAGACAAACCCACGAGCCGGTGAGCCACGAACCCAAGTGAAGAGGGGCCCTTCCCAGCAAATATCAGCAAGCCAAACTGAGCTAAGAAGTCGGCACGTCCGTAGTTAAATGGGAATTATTGCATTGCATCAGTTTTTGCATATTCTATGCTTGTCCATCATATCTCAGCTAGCCGGAGAGACTGATTGGCCTCGGGCACTTCTTGATGTTTGGTGATGGATTTGCATTGCAGTTTGATTAGATATGTCTGATAATTATCTTTGAAGGAGCCTCGTTGTTTTGCCCGCTATGCCCGCTTACGTATTCATGTTCATTTAGACCCCAAAAAAAAAAAAAAGTCTTCATGTTCATCTGGATTGGGCACACCCAGAGCTGCCTGGCCTCTTGTCCGACTCCCCTGCTTACTTTCGTCCACCATAAGCTTCTTGGAGAGTTAGTTTGGTTTGTTTTTGTTTCTGTTTCAATAGTTTGCATACCACCTGCTGTTTAGAGGCCGCCTATTGACCTTTTTTTTCCCCCGCCCCGTAATTCTCCGTTTGTTTTCTGTACTTTAGTTTGTATGACGCTACTTGTGTTCCAGAGAACATAAAAAAAGATGCAATTTGCAAGCAGACAAGCTTCTAAAGTTACACAGACCACGAGATAGAGAGAGAACTTATCAAATGCCGCACTTTTCTTCGTGTATGGTTACCAGGTAATATACGCAAGACCTGCTTCTAAAGTTAGTAGTGTGTTACCCACCAAATAACTAGTCAAATGTGTCACATCCACACTTAAAGATACACCAATCTAGCCAGAACTCTCCATATTGCTCTTTTGGGGAAAAATGACATATATGACCGTTCACAAGCAAAAAAGTCAGAAACATCAGAGTTGGTGATAACTGATAGTTGTTCGCAGTGAAGGCTCTGTGATATTTGTGCATAAAAACAATCAACGAATCAGCAAGCGAGTGTATACTGAAACTAAATGCAACAGACACAAAAGCGTGCCACACGCTGCAAAAGAAGCTCCTAAAGTGAAAGACTTCACTCGTGTGCCGCACCGACATCTTGTCACCAAGACAGTGTTGAACAAAAAGGTTTTTAGTTCATTAGCTGGTATTGAGGATGTGGAAGAGCAAATGGTAATCAACAGATCTCGTTATGCAGAATGCACTTGGGGCAAAAGGTTCGTCTAAGGTATCCAACCCTTGATATAATAGGTTTTTGCTCTTGTCTAGCATAAATACAGAGCTAACTGAGGAAGAATGTGCAAAAAGGAATTCTATCCAAAAACTGACTAACTTTCCGGATGATATAAATACCTGATTGGGTAATTTAAGAGAGTGTTTATTTCACATGCTTGACAGTTGAGATATTCACCTGAACTGGCCATTTCTTGGACCTCCGCTGCTTGACTATCGTACAATTTTGCATCGAAACCAATATACATGTAAACTGGCACCCCTTCAATAGAATGCACTACAAGGGCATGGAAGCCAATGCCATGAACATAAATGGACTTCTAAACCTGCAAACCGATATGTATCCTCCGTTATACTCAATCAATAATTATATATTAACATCCTTCTTTCAATATAACAAGCACAACAGACGAGAACAACAATTAATTCCTGGATAGCATCAATAAACCAAAAATAAATAAAAAAATCATCGCAATGGTAAGCTTTAATGACGCTTGGCAATTCTACATGAGCCATGTAAACCTAATCGCCCAGCGTGTATTGCTTTGGCTTCTATTGGTTCCAAATCCAATGCTCTTACCGGAAAGTACATGATGGTATTGTTGAAGAAATTGACCTTTACATCTTCTCACTTATGTTACATGGACTCTCCACAATGCGCGAAATACCCATGTCGGAGACTCGACACTTGGACATGGGTATGGGATGTGTCCGACACATTTCATAAGATATACTACTATGAACACTATCTTATAGTATTTCTTTTAATGTCTTTGGCTTTGAGACGTGAGGAGTTCTCAAGTAAACCATGTGCGTCGCATAAGAAATAATTTTACCTCAGAAATAACTAACAAGTAATAACAGATATGAATATTTTGTTGTTTTCCCATGTCTTGTATTTTAAAAATTAGACGAATCCGAGTCCATGTAAAATGATACATATGAACAGTGGCCCCATTGGCACTCTCCTATTTTGTTAATGGCACTCCTGTGTGCAAATACTTAAGCACAACCTCATGCACATGTAAAAGGGAGTGCCTTTAGCAAATAGGAAGGTGCCAATAGACTTTCCCATGGCATAGTTTTATAACAAGTCAAATTCTGATATATGCAGCAACAAAAGGTTGGGACTGTGTGTACCCTTTTTAGCCTTTAGAGAATTTCGCACCCTTACAAATAACTCATCCTATGTTTCCAAAATTTCCCTCCCTCAATATATAAATGGCAGCCTCATCACCAATAAGGAGTGCCAATAGAATTTCCCTTGTTGCCACTGAACTGATTAACATATTATATAGAACTGTCGAATTAGAAAACAAGCAGTAATAAACCCTCCCAAACTTACACTCATCATTCTCCATCAACGCATAAATTTGAGCCAAATCAATCCAACTCTAATGGCCTATAATCACTTGCCATGCTTTGATATGAACAACATCCATAATAGACCAAATATGATATCCACCCACGTAAATAAGTTTCCCTCCTCTATTTTTGTTAGCCATCGCACCAGAAAAGCTTAGGCAAGTCACCATTCCAAAAGCAAATTGTCATATCATTCTAAGAGTCTGAAGCAATCTAGTCAGCCATAGGAATAGAAGAAACAAGCATCATCACCAGACCTCTAATTGCAATACCATCCTTGGCTAGACGAAATCACCAACTTCCTCATTTCATTTTTGTTTTCTATGGCAAATTCTTTGAGAGGCGTTGAATTGACCATGCTTTTCTTTCTGGAGAGAAAAACGGAGGAGAAAGAAGAGGAAGGTCGGAAGGGGGTTGGTAACAATGATGATTTGGGGATTGAGGGATTTGCAGGGTTGGGTTCCTCTTTTCCTTCTGGGAGGTGTGGGCTGAGGGAAGACAGTTTTGGGTTTGGTTTAACGAGGAAGCAAGGTGGTGGTAGGTTTGGCGGATGATTATTGGTGATAATGGTGATGCACGTGTAGAAGTGCTGCTGAGCTCTTTCCATCAGTCCTGCCGTATTTGCTGGTTTAGAAAATGCTTCTTTTCCCTTCTGACTTTTATCTTCATAAAATAAAATACACGCAAATGCTCTCATCTTTCATATTCGTTTTCCATTTCATTCTTCTCCGTATAACAAATTTGGCCCCTTCAACAAATCGGATTTCCAAGTTGTTTTGGTCAAATAAAAGTACATACAGAGGATTTACCAGTAATGAATCTACACAAGTACAATATACATATTTTTTGCACTACTTTCAGCAATTCCGCACTTTCCACAAACCTAGACAGTAACGCTGATCTCTACTTACAGCCTTAACAGCTAATAAAACAGAACAGAAATAACATAATAACGAAGTACCTTTCATCTGTATATGATCTCTTTCACTTAACCAGGTATATAACATAAAACAGAATTAAAAAGGAGAAAAATAACAGGTAACAGTGACGGTAAGACAAAAAATGGAACTAAAAAGACATGAATTCTTATGTATTTATTATAGACACGGAAAGACATAATTTCTTATGCATATATTGGATTCCATTATTTTCTAAGTAGACATATGCAGGAAAATTTCATGACATCATAACTTTATTTTACCCTAGAAGGCCACCTTCTATAATTATCCTCCACGGGAACAAAATTTAGTGCAAGCACGAATACTTCATAATGGTAAGAGGACTGGCATAATCTGGTTCATGCATAAAAACAATGGGTCCAAGGGTTTCGAATACATCATTAAGAGTCGACTTTTGGGATGAAATTTGGTGTATCAGCATAGCTTGTACGTCACTGTTGCTTATAGGCACCTCAGGATTCCTGTAAATAGCCTTTCAGAAAGACTAGGCTTTAACTCACCTTTCTGCGCATACTCCAACGACAATTATACTCAACTACAACACAATAGACTTAAGATCTACTCAACAAAAAGAAAAATGGAAAAGCAAGAAAGGACTCGAAAGAAATTTCACAAATTAAAATTTTGCTTTAGTAATCAATTTTGTGCACGTATTGAGCAACATATAGAGCCAAGCGGACTTCATATGCACTTTTGATGTTGCTATATCATTTACTGTACCCCTTATATTCTGTTAACGTAAATTTTTTCTAAAACAATAGTAAATAAAAGCTCTAATCTACTCAAACTACAGAAAAGTAAAAATAACAACGGGTGTGTGCCGGTTAGACCCGGCAAAAAAGAAAGCGGCTAGCGGGTCGATCCGTATCCGGGCAAAAAAAACCTGGGTACGGATACTTATTTTGAAGACCCGCTAAAAGCAGACCCGTACCGAACCGGCACACAATTTCTGGGTCGGTGAGGGGCGGGTACGATTTGCCTGGGCTACCCCTATTTTTTACTATATACATGCTAGGGTTTTCTTGCACAGATTCGTTCATTCTCTCTTGTGCCGCTCCTCCCTCCCTCTTCACCACGGTGCCGCTCTCTACATCGACGAACAAGTTACACCAGATCCTCTCACGACGTCGCTCTCTCCATCGATAACCAAGCTACGCCAGATCCACCTCCACTGTCTCCGATCAGGTCCGCCACATATCCGCAACGTCCCCGATCAGGAAAGAGATAGTACAAAACTTACAACAAAGACCAAAGTGGTCTCCAATCGTGGTCTCCAAACAGACTTTGTTAGGCTTTTTGTTGTTAGCAAGTACTATTTTACTTTACCATATAATTGTTTTTTCAGAACTATTTGTGTTTATTTTTTGTATATATTTAAGTATTTTACTACTACTGTCGTAGGAATTAACTTGTGCTTATTGTGTTCGGATTGAGATGATTGTGTTGAATTTGGGAATGGAGATGATCACTTCCCAAGTAAATTGTAGAAATTAAAATAGAAAGGGATTGTAATAGTAATAAAAAGAAGGAGAAAAAATACTCTAAAAGAATTAGCTCAGTGAATATTTGTTAATAAAAAAATTTAAATTAATACGGATAATACCCGACCCGCCTTGGTTGGGTACGGGCACTTAAGAGCTCAATCTGGCAGCAAAAATCGGGTAAAATTTACCTGGACCAGTTTTACCTAGACCCAGCCGGATTTTACCCCTACTTGGCAGGTTTACCTGTTTGCCAGTCTAGTGCCGGTATTGTCTTCTGTTTCCGTAATTTTAAAGTACCGAGATTTATCGTCAATGCTTCAACAGCACTGAAGACCCAAACCAGATCAACAATATTTCTCGGTTATATTAAGCATCCTTTACATAATAAGAAGCTTACCTATTCTACAGCTAACAAGAAAATTTTCCACCAGCCCTCCTCCCACTTGAAACTTGACAAGATAGTGTTAGATAGAGGGACAGAACGGGCAAGACAGCAGTCAATATCCAACATAAATCAATGTAAAGTATCCAATGTTTTAAAAAATTACTAATGTTAATCAAAAGCAAGCCGGGCAAGACAGCAACAAAGATGATTGATACAAAAGGCGAATAACATGTGCATATGGCAAAAAACACGTAGATGTATGACCGACCTTCGAAGCCAGAGATAAGTACAAAGATATAGGAAACTACCTCAAAAGAGTTCCTCAAGATAAGCTAGTGCTTAAAAGTTCAGACGGAGGTTCTCTGCCAAATGCTTCATCATCAAAATCTTCATTAGTAGAATTTTCCTGGCATAACAACCCATTTTCCTGAACAGGGTTCAAGCCTAAAGCCTGCCAAGTCATTGGAGGACCCCGATGCATGGCACCTTGTTCAAATCCATGACCTGTCTCAACAAGAGGACCTCGATGCAAGGGAACTTGTTCAAAACCATGACCGACGTGAATGTCCTCTGCATGATGCCTACGGTCATAGTACACAAAATCCACTCTCTTATCCTCATCACCGCAAGATGGCTCGGCATTGAGATCAGAGCTTAAATCAAACCCAGGTTGTTCCTCGCTTCCCTGATAAGCGATGGTCACTGTTCCCTGCTCAGATGGCTCGGCAGCTTCTTTCTTTTGCCTTTTCCATTTCTTCGTAGATGAAGTCCCATCATCATCAAAATCCTCTTCTTCTCTTTCTCTATGTAAATAAACCCACAACTTCCTCTCCCCATCAAATTGCACGCAAGGATCACGTTCATAATGTAGCCGATCCAAAGCACCACTAACAACTTGATTGACTTGGGAATCAGAGACATCTTCCACAATATATTGCGAGTCTCTAATTAAAGTACAAACATCTGCTCTGGTTCCTATGCTTCCAGGCAATCTTGCAGCCGCATCTCTCACAAGACAGAGAATTGTAACATGGGGTGGTCGATCACGTTTCAACATAAAATGGTCCCGGGCCTTTGACGTTGGCTTCCCACCACACCTTCTCAACGGAGCTACGATAGATTTTTTACCATCAACAGCAGTATAAGAGAAGGCCCTGTCAGGAATTGAGTACCTAAGAACTTCCTCCTTACGGAAATAATCTCTCACTTCTTCAGAGCTTGAGTTTATAGTGTTCAGGCTCTTCTGAGCTCTTAGATCCCTGAACCTCTCTTTCTCATCCAAGTTAAGTTGCATGAGGGTCAAAGGAGGGGCAGGAAGGCTTCCTATTTGTTGAAGGGTCTCTTGACCACTTTTCAGCCAATTGGCAAATGCGTCAACTAACTTAACAACCATTTTATGAGGAAGACCCCAAGCGTCAGAAGATGTCACCTCCTCCATAGCTTCTTGATCTGATGAACTTTGAGAAATTGGACCAATCCAGGACCAACTTTTTGTAGTTTTTTCATAGAATACAAGCGCCTTCCAACCTTTAGCTCCTAAAGGTGCTGTTTTGGATGAAAATATTTTCAGAACTCCTCTTACCAAATCCTGAAGCGGTTCTTGCGTCTCAAGAATACAAGGATCCCCGGGATTTGACCTCACACGGTTGACAATTTCCTGAACAGTAAGAGAAGGAACATTTGCTTGCCCAGACTGACCTGAAGTATTAATATCCAAGTCACTATGCAAATGAGTGCCATTGCTTCCCTCCTTCCTGTCCTGCTCACCGATGAGCTTCTCTTTTCCATCATTCGTATCATCATGTTTACCAGTGTCAAGAGAATCCTCCGGAAGCACAGTAATCATAGCCATGCGTACTGCTGAAAGAAGATGTATAATGGAGAATGAGAAGCCAGTATGAACTGTTGGTGTAATTAGAATAAATGGCTTTTTCTGTGGTTTGCTTTCTAAATCCAAATCTTCCACTGCCAACTCTGTAAGGGGCATATCGGAAGATCCCTTCTCAAAGGTACCGTTTTCATCCTCCAAATTCCTTTTCCCCCGTTTCTTCGAGGAAGTGATATCATCAACCTGCAGCTGAGGGCTGGAGAGCAGGAAATCATTATCATTTTGCTCATCAGTGTCTACCACATCATCCATCAATTTTCGCTTCTTTGTCATGGAGTTGTAACCTAATAAATGAAGATCAGATCTTTCACGACGATCATCTGCATATGCTTCAACAGCTTGGCCTTTCTTTCCCAGTCTGCCAGGATATCCGTTTTCCCTTGGGAATTGATATCTTCCAAACGAATCGTCTTCCGCGTCGATGTACTTATTCATATAAGTTGAGTGAGGGACAGAAAGGTAGCGTGCATCTTCCCTTTTCTGCCTTCTTCCTGCAGTGTAGGATTCCACCGACGGCAAGTAAAACCTGTCACCCTGTTCCCCTTGTAACTGGCCATTCCGCCCCAACCTGTAAGTTTCCTCCCGATTATCCTCCTCATTTGATCTACCAAAGAGATAATTATCCACAGCCGAAGGCTTACTCCAGTGACCAATATCATGCATCTTACCCTTCTCCTTTGATCTCAAAGAGCAGTTCTCTCCTTCTGTCATATGCAAACGTTCACCAACCTGATCACTATTTTTAGCTTTCTTAGAAAATTTAGCCTTCTTAGGGTCTGCACCAGAAACACCGGAAGGGAAAGCCCACTTGCTTTTCATCAAAGGATTGTCGTCGTCATCATCTTGGTCAATTTGCTCTGAAGAGTCTGATTCTGTTTCCCCCCTTTTGGTGAACATCCTAATAGCTTCGGCAGCTTCCAAATCTCGTCCTCCATTCTGCCTAGAAGCCACCCTTGCCTTCTCTTGTGATGTCTTAGCTCTAAACTCTGTACTGAAAAACCTCTCAGTAGCTTTGAGATCAGAAGAATTCTTATCTATCTTCCCCTTCTTGATTTTTACGTTCCAATCACCATACATAGACAATGGATCGACAGAGGAAGGATCTCCTCCTGCTCTGCCATGCCAAACTGGTTCACCTCCATCTGAGAACTCGGTTCGACTTCCTTTCTGTGACAAACTAGAAGGCCGAGCATTTCCGTACTTCAACTGACTGTCGACAGCAAATTGCTGAGCATTCTCAGAAAACTTGGACTTCTTTCCATAATTAGAGGGGATATTTGCATTGGATGGCTTTGCAGTTAACACCTTAATATCTGACAGCTGATTCACAGTCTTATTCCGACTGAAGGCATGTAAATCATTCCTCGAAGACATAGGCAAGGCCATGAAACTATCAGCGTGATCTTCACCACTGAAACCCTCATACTTCTTCCCTGCACCGCCTTGGAAAAGATTGCGATCTCCATGGATAGCCACTTCATACATTGCATCATCTGCATCATCACCACCACCTCTGATCTGATCCCTTGACCTGACTGCTGCCCCTGAATCATATCCTGCTGCATTAAGTAATGGTGAGCCATAAGGCCCCGACTTCATCTCCAAACCATGGTTAAGAGAAGGAAATCGACCTCCTACTTCTTTTGCTGTAGATGTCTTTGGCTTGGCCACCTTCAACGTGCCTTTGGGATTCTGCTTTCCAAACTTAGTTGGTTCGAATGCCATCTGTCCCACATTGGTTGGACTTGTCCTGTGTCCTGAAACACGACCCACCTTCTGCCCAATTTTCCGATCCTTCACCCTTTTGCTCCACAAACCATCTCCCGACTCATCCCTTTCAGAGGAATCAGTCCCCAACTCTTCCATCTTTTCACACATCAAACTGCTCTGACTTTTCATTATGTTCAGCACCTGTAGCTTCTCTTCAATGCTGTATCCCCTACAATTAAGCCAAGCCTCCCTCATATGATAAAGACTAATGACCATTGAGTTTTGATACTTCCGTAAAAGCTGGTAGTGCTGGCGCTTTTGAAAGAAATTCAAACCCTGCCGATAAAGAGCAACCCTAGGTTCACATAACCCTCCCTTCAACATCTCAAACAGCTTGTTTATAGGGCTCCCGAAATGGAAAGTACACCCTGTAAAAAGCTCCTTCAAACTTCGCATAAAGCTTTCCTGGTCCATATCAGGCAGATACTTTGCAAGTCCAAATCGCTCTTCCTCAGTCAAGCACTCGTTCCACACATCCATGGACAGAATATCGCCCAAACCTGGAAGATCATACAGCTCGAACGGAATGCTGCATGTCTGATCCCCAACTTGACAGAACTCCTCCCCACTTTCCCCCAACTCCAACAAATCAAAGTCGTCCGATCCAGCCCCGGAGTCGCAATCATCAAACTCATCATCGTCATCGTCCGACTCAACCCTGGACCCCCGCCTCTGAAACTCATCATCCTCACTCGACACACTCTCCCTACTCCGTGACGACATCTCTGATTCCAACCTCAACACCTTAAAGCTATTCTTCTCAATCGCCATTCAACATAACCACCCCCCAACCACAACAAGCTAAAACTCAAAACCCACACGCTTTTCTTCACCTAATTAAAAAGCAAACTTTTCATCTCCCGAAACTCAAGTCCCTAAAAAAAATTAAAAAACAAATACGACAATTCTCAATACACATACCCAGCAATGCAGTGCATATTAACACAAAAAGAATCATACCCAGATAGAGGAAAAAACAAAAACAAAAACTTTAAACGAATCCAAGAACTACAAAAGTATACAAGAAAATCCCGAATTGCATAGAAGTTACCTTGATTTTCTTGATTGGAAGGATGAATTCACACAGATGAGATGGGTTACGAACAGAGATTAAGAAGAGGGGGAGAGAGACAGAGAGGGAGAAACGAGAGCCCTTTTCTCAGTTTGATGAGGGAACCCTAGAAAAGAAGTTGTATATGTACAGAGATGTGTGTGGAGGGTGGGACGGTGATGATATGAGGAAGACGACTGGGACGTGGAGAGATGTGGGCCGTCGGATTGGTGGAGGTGAAAAGAAGAAAAAGGGCAGGGCGGTGTTTTGCAGAGATAGGAAGAGAGAGAGAGAGTGGAAAAGAAGGGGCTCGTTTTTTGTTGGGCGTTGATGAAGTTGGGTGGTGGTGTTGATCGAAAGAGAGACGAAGCGAGCTGAGTCAGGACTGAGTCGACCAGGTTGCAGGAAAACGCTATGCGGGTCATCTCTCACGGGTATTGATCCGAATCCGACCTGCTTTAGGTCTAATATGCCCTGTGTATTTCTTTAGTTTATATATATAGTTTTGCATGTACTTGCAGACTAACAATGCAATGCAACCTCGTCCATAGCTAATGAAACGTACAATTGGTAATGCAGTACATATAATCTTCTGTTAAATTATTGCAAACAAAAATGGAAAACGGGCTACCCATTTTCTTGGTCTTCACTTTCATATTTTGAAATCATGAAATAAATTTCTACATGAAAATAAGAAAAGACTTGAACTTTCCCTGGAGCTCAAGTACAAAACACAAAAGCACTACGAACACACTCCCAAGTTGTGTAAGGGCTTGCTTGATCTTTGTCTAGCATCTATTGATTCTCAAAATTTTATGTACGCTGAGGACTAGCGACAAACTTAATCTTGAAGTACTCCTATTGCAAAATAAACACTTGGTGCTTTAATAGTTGTAATTCATCTCGGGCGTCACACGGTTTAGTTGAATTAATGGTAGGTGATGAGGCCAAAAGACAGTAATTTTTTAATTAACTTTTCTTCCTTAGGTCTGATTTTATATAGAACTGCATTTATATGATGATAATGGTTAACAAAAGATGGAGGAATCTGAATATGTTACATGCCGTTACCTACAGCAACGGCATTAAGTATCCAAAAACATGGTGATGACAACGATAGAAAGGCTTTGTATTCAAATCGATGTGACAACAATAAAAACGCTTTGTATTTAAATCAGTATGAAAACACACGTGTAACTAGATGAGATTGCACCCACAGACAGCATGATAAGACTGAAAGAGCATGAGTGTTGTAGTTTGTTGTTGCGCGACTTGATTAGATAACCCATCTGTTGCCATTTTCAGGGCGGTGGCGTGATGGTCCTTGGCAACGAATTGAAGAAACTCCACTTCAATGACAATATAATGTAGTTGTTGTAATTATAAATAGCATACTAGTAAGCTCTCTCTTAACAATGAAGGATTTGAGGTTGGCATTGTCAGCCTAACCGAGGCTTTCTGCCTCAGTTTTCCGGTGCATTCCATTGTAAAGCCCATAACTAGGTACTATAAGACTCGCACATACCCAAAACATGAGGCTGAAGATCTCCAAAGCAATGAAACCAAAGCCATTTACCAGGTTCTTTTGCGTCCATGTACAAAGTTATATGATGGTTAACATGTCCCTTGTTTTGCATTTTCTTCGTGTTACTTCTGTTAAGTTATCATCTATTTTAAGAAGCTTAAATTGTTAGAGAATTGAGAGACAAAACAAGGTCCACTATTACCAAGTGTACAAATAAACAGAGTGCAAATTGCACTATAATAAAGGGGGACCAAATATGTAAGCGGGAATAATTGAATTCAAGACATTATCAAACCAGAGTTCTGATATCATATTAGATTACCAGCTGCTCTAAAACTTAAGCCATAGAGTACTGGCTTAATATTGATATCATGCTTAACAACTTCAGTACATAACTTTCACTAAAAGAAAAGGCATATTAAAGGTGAGTATTGTTATATTAGGCCATCTACTAATATACCACAAGTACAATATTTTGTAGGGTTTGACTAAAGCCACACACATTTTCACTAAATCACCCATCTATGCCTAGTTGATAAAGCAAAATTTGTATGCCTCGTTGTTCATATCTTGAGTAACAAATATTACTAAAGTAAGGTTGATTTCCGGTAAACTACGTGAATTTTATCTTGCTTAAGTTGAAGAATGCACGAAAGAGAGGGCACCTTTGATACATCAATGCTAACACAAACAAATTCTTATCATTTATAAAACTTTTTGTATACTAAGAAAATATCATGCATATCAAAAAAGTAATTTCCTTCGTTTGGTTTTACTTTTGTAATCTTAGAGTAATTTTAGAAATAAGTATGTAATCTTAGGAGTATTTTGTGGTTGTAAATGTACAAATATCTTAGAGGTGAAAATTGGTAAGGAGTTTTTACATTGACTATCTCTTAGTATGGTATCAGTCTAGCGATTTTTGACTTTTTTGTTTATACTTTTGTGGCCGGAAAAAGTATGGCTCGTTCCATTAATTATTGTTGTTCCTCGAACTTTGGATTGTTCTTCGCCAGCAAATGTCAAATATGTCGATTTGCTTTTGCTACTACTCATGGCTAGCAAATGTCAAAGATGTCGATTATAGGTTTTCATGACACTCTTAATCGACCAACAAAAAGACTCTAATTATATTTTACATGATAAATTAATTATAGGTATTAGACCTTAATTTTGACTGCAAATCGGTTAATCTTTGAGCAAGTATTGTTGTATGAATTAATGAAAATAATAGATCCAAAAATCATAAATAACATGTAAGATTTACCAAAAAAATTGTGTTATAATTTATGATAGTATATATCTACAATAATCGATGCAAGATGTTATGTATATAACATATAGCTTGTTACAATCCTTTTTGCAAGAAAATAATTTGCAATACATTGTAAGTGTTACTCATGATAAAAAAAAAAAAGTCTTCTATAATTTTAATTAATTAAATAGGAATAAAAATAATAAAGTATATTAATTAATCTAATACTTAGAAAGAATTTTAAGCTGTATTCTTTTAATATTAATCTCTAAAAGTCACCAAATTTGTTTGATGGCTTTCATACTTTTAAATTTGACTTCATTTTTGCATATCTAATGAAGGGTATATTAGTAAGGCTTACATAATTTGAAAATTAACTTCAAATAATCTACAACTTTATCAAACCAATATACTACCTTACTATGACTTAGTTTTAATTTATATGTTCTTAAGTCACTCCTTAACATAAAGACAAAAATACGTGATTGCACAATGAATTGAATTTATTAATTTTATTAGCTTTACCCGTTATAATGTTAAAAAAATAGTTGCCTAATGTATAACTTTAATAAACGAGTTGTAGGCCATCTTTTTTTTAAGAATGACCTTACAACCTGTAGTTGGACTATCTCTTATATAAGACTTAGAAAAAAAAAACACATATGAAATTGAGAAATAAAGAATAATACATGCAATGTATCTATATATAAATAAGAAATGATAAATGAATATAGTCCAAAAATATTTTTTTGTAAAGTCCTAACAATCAATAAAAAGACTCTAACTTTACATAAATAATAAAGTAATTAAAAATCTTAGACTGGTTTCAAGTATTAGAGCTTAATTTTGACTACAAATCATTTATAACTATTAGCAATGAGTGTCACATGAATAAACAACCCATCTCCCTTCAGTTATAGATAATTATAATTAATCTAACATATAAGGATATTTGTTTAACTTTACAAGTTCATATATAAATACATGTAATAAGCAAGCTAGAACTGAAATAAAATTGAGCGATAGCTTCTTTATGGCACATCATCACATTAAAAGTTTCTAACATTATCGTAGATGGATCATTATCTCTATATTTTATAAACCTTGTAGAATATAAAAACTTATTCTAAACATTCTAAAACTCTACCTACCACCTATATATGACATTAAGTGCTAAAGATAATTTTTTCGCTACTACTTTAGTTGTCGAAAAGTAACTATAATTTCTCGGATAACGATAATTACTAATTGCTATATATATATATATATATGTGTGTGTGTGTGTGTGTGTGTGTGTGTGTGTGTGTGTGTGTGTGTGTGGTTAGTAGCATTTTTTAACACTTTTAGCGACTATTTTTAGCATTACTGAACAAAAATTGCTAAAAATATTTAATGACCATTAATTGTAGCTATACAGGAGTTGAGCTATATTCTTACAACCTGAAAATTGAAAAGGATTTAAGGCTATATACTAAACATGTTATTGTAACTGAATGTATACAGATATTATTTTGAATGTCGTCCCCATATTTAAGTTTATTTAACTTTAGAGAAACTATATGAGGGTTATATTAGAAAACCTTATATAATATTCCCTCCGTCTCACGTAAATCGATTACTTTTTTCATGTAGATTAAGGATTTATGTCATATATTCTGATAATTTTCATTTTACCTTTTAGAGAGAGGAGGGGAAGAAAGTGGGACAGGATGTAACACCCCGAAATTTTCTTTTTCTTATGTGAAATTATTATTTTTGAATAAATAAGTTTGTGATCTTTTTTATAATATTAAGAAATTAGTTTGGTTTGTTTTTGAAATTTTCGATCGAATGAAAGTGATTTTATTCGAATCAAAATGAAGGAAAATGGTGTTTTGGAGTTTCTGAAGTTTTCGGTCAAATAAAAAATAGTTTGGCTTCAAATGAAAATGGGTTTTGCTTTAAATAAAAAGATTTTGTGTGTGAAAATGAGCTACTGAACTTTTTAGTCGACTTAAAAGTTTTAAGTCGACTGAAAACTAATTTTTGGTCGGAAAAAAAAATGAACAGTACTTTTAGTTGACTGATAATACTTTTAGCCGACTAAATAGTACTTTTAGTCGAATTAAATTTTTTTCGGTCAAATTAAAAGTATTTTCATTAAAGGTGTTTTCGGTCGACTTAGAGGTATTTTCGGTCGACTTATGGGTGTTTTCGGTTTGCTTAAAGATGATTTTCGGTCGAATAAAACCTCAAGATTTTGAGAAAGGCATTTTCACAGCTGAAGGATTGAGTAGAATGCAAACTTGATTTTTGTCTCATATAAAATAGTGTTTTATTTCATTTCTAACCCTTTTGAGTTCTATGTTTCTTTTCTTCTCCTTTGTGCGAGAGAGCAAGAGATAGAGAAGAAGGCTTGGAAAGTTTGGAAGCTTTAAGGAGGAACTTAAGGATTTGTGACTCTCAAAAGGCTTGATTAAGGTTAAGGGTTTACTTTCAAAATTTTGAATCAGCGATGGACCAATCGCTCATGTGAGTCTTTAGTTTTTTTTTTGAAATTCTGAACTTCTTCAAATTGAGTTAAGTGACGTTCTTTTCCCTTTGTTTTGACCATGGTTATGAATAATTCATTTTCAATGTTATGATTTGGAAAAATCAATTTTTTGTCGAATTTGTTTGACTTCCGAATTTTAACATATCGATATCGTTCGTTTCAGTGATTGATGATCGTCATTATTTCGTGAACTCCACTTATTGTCTGACAAGTCCGTTATTTAATAATGTTATTTTGAAGCCTTTGAATATGGTTTGACATGTCCGATATTTGATAACTGTTATTCTGAGATTTTTGCTTTGGGTAATTATATGAGCCATGTCACATTGTATGTGACTTATTTCTGACTTACCCACGTGGAGTGAAACATGTGCTAGCTCAGGGGAGTTGAGCTAGAGATCACGATCTTACTTTCTGAACCGGTCTCATATGTCAATGATGACGTATGTGACCACTTTCTGAATGGCTCTCTAACGTCTGTTTCCGTACTCAGATATATTTTGATATTTGATATTTGATCTGATAGTGTCTGTCTCCGTACTCAGATATATTTTGACATTGAATATTTGGTCTGACCTCTGTTCATTCGAAATTAGTGTGCCTTTGAAATAGTCTTTCAGATATAATTTGACATTTGAAATTTGATTTGATGTCCGTTCCGTTGAAACTTTTGTGTCTTACTTTGTATTAAGAAATGTTTTGATATTCAAAATCTGGTTTGATTATCCGTTCCGTTGAAAAAAAAACTTAGTGCTTCCGAAATTTTGTTTCTTAGATGTTTTTGTTTCCGATTGATTCGTCCTTTGAGCGACCTTACTGGGCATTTGGCTCATTCCCTTATTATTTTTGCTTTCAAGTGGTTAGTAGGTGGGATTTCGGATTTGAATAGTTAGCTGCCTTATTTCAGAGTTACCATTGACATTTAAATGTAAAAATTAAGATAAGTTGGTATCATTTAGGTTTTGTTTTGAAATTCCGTGTTGGAGAAACTTTTGAATTGTATAAAAGTTTTGGGTCCTTATGTCAGATATTGATGTATTTTAGGAATTATTAGTGCATGCTCTGATTTTCCATTTGAGAGACTTCTGATAATTATAGGATTTTTTTTTATTTTTGCTTATTCGGCATTAATGCTCTGTAAATAAATTCGGGGCGTTACTAGGGATGGCAATAAGACCTGCAACAGGTGGATCCCCGCCCCGGTCCGATAGGAGCGGGTCATTTTGACTTTGACCGGATCATGGGACGGGTATGGTTGTTTAAAAAAAAATCCGCAGCGGGTTAGGGTCGGGTGTGGTATTTCATGTACCCAGCCCCGGTATCCGACCTGCCCCACGATTCGCTCCCGCCCCATTATTTTAACCATATACTTCATTTAATCCTAGCCGTCTATCCCTACATATATATATATATATATATATATATATATATATATATATATATATATATAAGATTTCATCAAAAACCCTAAAGGTTCATCTTCTGATTCTTCTCTCACTGCCACCCAGCTGTCTTCTCTGTTATCTCTTTCTCAGCGATTCCGTCGAGATTCCCCACCAGCCAGGCAGTCACCACAACTCCTCACTCCTCCTTCTTTGTTCTCTCCCTCTCACCGCCGCCGCCGAGCTTCCCCACCAGCCACCGCAGCTCTTCCTTCGCTGTTCTCTTCCTGTCGGCGACTCCTCAGATTTTTCCCACCGGCCACCAGCCATCGTGACCGAATCTCCTGTCATTGGAAGCAAGATTGGAAGAAGCTATCGTGACTAACCTGCTGGAAGCAAGCTTACCATTACCTTGTCATCTCTTGAGGGGTAGCAGTTAAGATTTGATTCCAATCACAAAGGTAAGCTCCATGAATTTTTAGAAGTTTTAAAATGTGCAATTGTGCATAGGCTACCTGTAATGTGCATGCCGACACTGATTTTTATTTATTTATTTGTGGACTGAGGCAAAGCATCTGTATGCTGGTGCAAATTTGTGTGTTTGGAGGATTAGGGATTATGAAGCACGATTATTTTGATAGTAGCTGAATAGATATGATAATTCTTCTACTCAATTTCTCAATTGCATGAAGATACTACTGTTGGCATGTGAAATCTTCCTTTTATAAGAATTCCGGTTGAAGCATTACATCATCCAGAAGTTTTCTGATTTTGGGCTTGCAATCTGCACTTTGAATGACTTAACAACAATTTTGTCCAAAAGAAAATTTCAGATACAGTAACTGTCTTTATACTTTGAATAAAATCTAGGCATACGCAATCTGCACTGGCATGAAAAAGAAAATAATTTTATCCAAATCTGGCCCATATCAACCTATAGAGATTCTCACTTTCGGATTGAGCTTAATAGTGTCACTAAATCAAACAAACTATTCCTAGATCAGTTCTTAGGACCTTATTTAGCAATCACATTAATCAGATTCACCTTAAGATATTATATCTTAGAAAGAACCTTTGATCATTTGGGCAGGCTGTGGAGGTGCCAGGAGAGAGAATAACCATGCGTTGGATTTGGTCCTGGGTGTATCCAATATTGCACAGTGTTGCTACTAAAAATATGCTCTGCATACTTCGCAGAACCCGAGCCTGGACCGATGACTTGCAAGACAGAAAACGAGTTACCGTCGAGTAGGGTTCCCGGCGGAAAACTCTTCAATGCTTAAGTCAGAGCACAGCTACAAAATAGTAACTCTGAAAAAGCATGAATTGTGTAGTTGTCCCATACCTGGAGGGGTCGACCCCTTTATATAGCTGTAGGAGAAGACTCCTAGTAAGACTGGGCAGTGGGCCAGATGTGTTAGGATCGCGTTAGGATCCTCAAGGATCACGTCACAATCCCTAATAAGATAATCATTGATCTCCCAGTTTGACTGGGATTGCCGGGTATTCCCCAATTATTGGAAGTTATATTTGAGTTATATCATAAGCCCCCCACTTCCTTAGCTAAAATATTTGGCTGAGGAAGTTTATACCTGGTGTCTCGAGACATGCGTCAGATTTGTAAGTGATTCTCATTCACTTGTAGGGGTAACAATATTTCTCTCTTCCATGTGCTACGACCTAAGCGGGAGCTTAAGACTTAGAACTTTTGCCAAGTAGGGCACTAGAACCCTAGCTCTTGAGAGCTAAGTCTTAGAATGTCGCCTGAGTAGGCTATTCAGAATCATCTTTAGAAAGATGAATCATGGGATCTCGAGATCCTTTAGAGGCTGTGCCCCATGGTAGCCTCTCTCGGGAGAGGACACAAAGCTGTGCATGTAAGTTGTTGCATGTGCTAAGTGTTTGAATGTCCCCTCGAGGGGTCACCTCTCCTTTGGAGGGTGTTCATTTTGTGCAAGTGTGTGTTCTCGAGCTCGAGCCGACCACATCATGCTTGCGTTTTACTTTGTCGCGAACTCTTATCATCAGCTAAGAGCTGGCAAAGAAGCCTCGCACTCACGCTTGGCTGGGTTTTGAATTGACAAAGAATGGTGAGGGGATAAAGTCCCATAGTCCTTTGTCGTTTCACGGGTTAGAACTGTAGCTAAACCATTCGGATAGAACTCGAGCTCTATCCAATCACCCTCGGGGGTGTTCATCCCTTGAGGGACTGATGGAACGCAGAGCTCACGCAAATACCCTCGGGGGTTTGACGGAACTTAAGAGTTCTTGTCTTACGGCCCTCGGGGGTGGATGGAGCCGGAGCTCATGCAATTACCCTCGAGGGTTCGACGGAATTTAAGAGTTCTCGTCTTACACACCCTCGGGGGTTTAACGGAACTTGGAGTTCTTGTCGTACACGCCCCGGGGGTTTAACGAAACTTTAGAGTCCTCATTGTACGCGCCTTTGGGGGTTTGACAGAACTTTAGAGTTCTCATTGTACTCTCCCTTGGGGGTTTGACGGAACTTAGAACTCTCGTCGTTTGTGCCCTCAGGGGTTTCTCGTCCTTGTTACCGCGGTGCCAAATAAGAAGGCGCGGTTCATGGAGCCCATAATATGGTTGATGTGGCGAACCTCCCTGTCTGATAAGACACAAGGCATTAAGCCTGTATAAGAATGATCTCATGAAATATAAAGCCCCCCGGCCTTTGAGAAGGCGTGGATATATAAAGACGGCTTTTAAGCCCATATGTAAAGTCCGGTCGCAAGGAGACCTGTACGAGCAATATAGAAGACCATAATCTGCTTGCTCAACTGGATGAGCATATAAAGCTTGAGGACGCGTAGTCCGTCCGAGCAAGATGCCACTGATGATCAGTAGAGTAGCTGTCGCAGTTCATCAATATATTGAGAAGCAACTAGATTTAGTTTGCTAGTCGCATGAGCTTGCAGTTGTACCAGCATATTAGTGATGGTTATTAGCAGAGGCTAACAATATTCTCTGATTCACTGATCGAGGTCACTGTGTGACCGAACATCACGAGATAATAAGTAATGCCGAGTCGGTAAGAAGCCGCAGTAGAAACCCTAAACGCGACTTTCAAGTCGTAGGGTGCTGTGAATTTGTTCCTTGCTTATGAAGTGGTTTATATGCCACTGAGATCTCTTTTTACTGTTGTCTTCTCCTGCATCATCAGCTGGAAAAAAAATAGTTTGTAGCTCGAAGACCGCCGTCAACAGCGCCTACACAGGCAGCGCCATCACCGTCAGCGTCGACGCCAGAAGGTGCCGTACAACCCTCACCGGTCAAAGTTCGCAATACCGCAACGCCATCGGCCCCGTCACCACTACAACCAACGGCGACGGTGCCATCTCGCCATCCTGCTCCCCGTCACCACTACCATCGCTAAAAGTTTTAGCGACGGAACTACCGTCGCTAAAAGTCCCTTGTATAAAAGTCCGTTACTAAAAGTTTTGCGACAAAATTTTAAAATCCGTCGTCTAATATTGAACTTTTTGCGAATGATTTATTTACTAATTAGTGACAAAATATCCGTCTCTAATTATATTTTATGTATTTTAATTTATTTTCTTTTTTGTGAAATTAGCAACAAGATAAATAGGGTTTTTAATGACGGAATATTCCGTCGCTAAAACGCTTATAATTAAGTACACTTTTAGCGACGGAATTAATCCGTCGCTAAAAGTCTATTTTTTAAAATATTTTTTTATTTTTCAATTGCCCAGACATGTAATAAAAAATTCAATGCTCAACCACAACGCACAATCCCAATACACAAACAAATATATATAATCAATCATAAAAAAATGTTTATTATAAAAAACTCAAAATGTACAAGCCGGGAACAGAATACAGCCGGTTAGGGGAGGGGAGGGGAGAAGAGTACAAGTCGGGCGAGGGGGACAAGCTGGGATCGGGCACTAAAAAGGGCTCATCAGGGGTTGCCGAGTCCTGGATCTGGATCCTGCTGATCGGGGGCCGGTTCGGCATGTCCAGCAGGGGTGCCCTGCTGATCCTGCTCCCTGATCATCCTCAACACCACCGTAGCAATGCGCTGGATCTCCTCCTCGACCAACGGACGCAGGGGACCCGGTGTTTGTGGAGGGGCAACGGGGGGTGGGGACGATCCTATCACGGCAAGTGTAGTCGTGCTAGGGAGGCCGCGTATGCGGCCTTTTGGCCGATTGACAACCTCTGGTACATCCAGCTATCGCTTCAATGCCCCAGTACTCGCACCCGTACTAGTGGATGCTGATGGTTGTTCGGACTGCTGCTCGGAGCCCCTAAGCTGTTCATACGAGGCCTGCAAGAACAGTGATTTAAGGATATGTTAGTGCATTAATTAACGCAACAAAAATTGAATAGAAAGACAAAAAAAATAACTTAAAGAAATTGGCTTACATTGATATGTCGGGCAATATCCGAAACATAATCGCCTGCCCGGTGCGCCTTGTCCTTGTCCTTCTTCTGCACTTGCATTTGATTATATGTCAGAGCTATGACCTCATCGGCCTCCAGATTCAGGTTCTGGACCGCATTCATGTGTCGGATGATGTCGTGTGCCACCGACACCCCCGTGTGTGTCGGATCTCTGTTCTGTCTGTTCTCAGCCCCGCTCTTACTCTTGGCGTCCCAGCCTGGATCTGCAACCCATAAATCTATCATCTGCCCCCATACGCTTGGAGATATCCAATGTGGGGGATATGTTTCATCTCCGACAGCGGGGCACCCTCGGGCAACATCTTCTTCGCCCGATCCCTTGCGTCGTGGAGCCATCAGCGGTAATTCTTGCCGATGTAAGCAAACAAGGTCTGCTGCCCCAGCGCCTGCTGATCAGGCGAGTCAAACGTGAACCCCTCCTGCAAGGCATTCACTAACACAAATTAATTAAATACTAAATTTTAATTAAACAAATACTATCGAAGAAAAAATACTTTAACGTACCAGCCACTCCTCCCATAGGGACTCCCTCGCCGCGGCATCCCAGTCCTTCCAGTACAGGCGTGGCTCGAAGAATAAGCCCTTCATAAGAACGCCAATCTTCGTCCTCGCCTGATTCTATACGAGCATCACTCAGTTCACTACATTTTATACGAGCATCAGTCAAAATGAGTCACTACCTATGTCTCTAACTCCAATCCACCTCTCAAACTCTGCCCATGAACACTTTTACACAATCCAATTTGAAATTGGCACACCATGAATGCCTATCGAATACATTCAAAGCTGAATCCCAGGTGTGCCTTCTGTTCAAATGATGACGGAGCAAAGCTCAACCAATGTGACGGAAACGTGGTTGTTGAGCTAAAGGTCGCGGATAGAAGACGAATTGCCTTGTAAATGGCCAGCAAGATACCCATGATTGCTGGGGAGATGAGGTTAAAAGTGCGTTTATTGCTTCTTTACGTCCTTCCATATTTTTGCCTTGTTTTCCTTTCTGCTCTTCTTCTTGATTAGAAGTTGGTGCTAATTACTTGGGTCAGTATTAGCAACAGCTTCTGCCTTCTGGGTGGGTGATGAGTATAGCTGGTCTTTAGGCGTTTAGGTCCTTACAATTTGTGTATTTGTTCCCAGCCAGCCGAAGTCAGGCTTACAAGGGTAATATGATTGGGTTTTAGGATACATTATTATGTTTGGTACCTCTGAAGTTTGTATTTCACTACAGTATCCCTCCCTTTCGAAAAATTACATTAAATTTCACGCTACGTTTCGTGTAACACATGCTCTCTTTAGTTATCTTTCTATCCAATTTAACGTTAAAATCTTTTAAAAACTCAAAAATACCCTACTACCACCGCCTTAACAATTCAAACAAGCTTCAAAATCAACAACGAGACCGCCTACCACCAAGGCTTCTATCACCACTAATTAATCAACACTCACACCAGCCTAAAGTCTCTCTCTCTCACACACACACACGCGCGCGCGCGCATGCATGAACATGTCTTTGTGGTTAATCTCGTGCTGTGATTATGGATTGGGATGGTGAATCTCGTGTGCTAGTGTGTTTGTGTTGGTGGGATTAATTGGTGATGATGGGTCTGTGGTTGTGAGTTTCTGTTGGTGGTAATAAGTTTGTGGTGGAGGAATTGATAAAGGGTGGTGGATTGTTGTTGATGATATGTTCGTGGTGGAGAGGTCGGTTAGGGGTAGTGGTCTGTAGAGTTGTCAAACGGGCCGGGCGGCCCGCGGCCCAGCCCGAAAAAAGCCCGGGCTGGCCCTTGCATGAATAGTACAGGCTCGAAAAAATAGGGCCTGGGCTTGGACCAGGCCGAACAAATCTGGGGAAAAGCCCGAGCCAGGCCCGGCCCGGAAAAGCCCGAGTCAGGCCCGGGTCTGGCCCGGATTTTGGCCCGAATTGCATGCTCGGGCTTGGCCCGATTCTGGCCCGATTTCGGCCCCCCTCAGCAAGCCCCACCTGCTTGAAATTTTGGTTTTTCCCCCTTTTTTCCCCAACGGATTTATTCCCCATTCATTTCCAAAATTCCATTTTTACCCCCCCAACAGCTATACAACGGCTAGTTTGGGGGGTATTTTAGTCTAACTTAATTTTCCAACTCCTTTAAAGGTTTTTACACTCTTACCCTCCCCAACAACTATAAACGGATAGTTTTTAGGGGTATTTTGGTCTTTTGTGAAGTTTCTAAAATCTATAAATTCACACCATTTCTTTTTAATTTTTCACATCAATCTTCTTACTCTCTCTTATCTAAACATTCTACATTTTTACAAGCTTTACTACTATTTCCCTCTCCAATTACTACTCTTGCTAATTACTACTAGTATTTACTAATTAGTACTCTTGTAATTATTACTCTTGTTTACTAATTACTACTCTTGCTAAATTCTAATTACTAACTACTCCTCTTATTAATTTGTTACTCTCTAATTCTTTTGTTTAGTAATTAGTAATTAGTGAATTTTTATTTATTAATTACTATTACTACATTCTTTTTAATTACTAACTCTCTCCAAATTTGATCAGAATTACCCTCAGTGATTCATTTGTTACTCTTTCATTCTTTTAATTGTTATTTCTTATTACTAATTACTGCTCTTATACTTGTGTATTTAGTTACTCTTACGAATTTTGATTTCCAATCTAGTAAAAAAGTTTAGCGTGAAATATGGCTGGATTATTGAAGAAACTGAAGCGTGGATCATCATCACGAAAAACATCATCATCATCGCAAGCACCACCACCAGCACAAGCGCCAGCGCCACGGTCATCACAAACACCAATCCAAGCACCAACACAACCATTCGTTCCTGGACGAATGAGTACAGGCTGTATGATAGATACCCAAGCCAATTGGAAGTTCAATCAAAACATTCCAGATTTTGAATACACGCCTGATGAAGACCCCCCGCATTATAGTCAAGGACGCAGCTCGGTTGGCGAAGCTACTACTCCGTGGCATAATCTCAACCCTATGCCTAGTCATGATGAAGAAGGGCCGAGCAATGCCTCCGGTAATGAGCCAGAAGTCCAAAAGGGAAAAAAAAAGAAAGCCGAGTGTTGGAATCATTTCGATGAAGTTACGGTGGACGGCATCCGAAAAGCTCGATGTAAGTACTGCGCTAAATTATTTTCGTCTGGTAGTGGTAATGGACATCTTAACAGGCATTACCCTCAGTGTGCACCTCGACAAGGCCACGTCGAACCTACCCAAACGCAGTTATCTTTTGACGGTAAGTTATTTGTTTATAATCAGCGAGAGCAAAGAGACGGTCTCGCTGAATTTGTTATTCACGATGAACAAGCCTTTTCTTTTGCCGATAATCCTAAGCACTCTAGATATATGAACACATACGTTCAACCTTTGTACAAAAAGGTTCATAGAAACACAACTAGATCCGATGCACTCCGACAGTACAATGCTGCTAAAGCACGCCTTATCGATTATTTCGATAAATTTGACGGTAAAGTTAGTCTTACTTCTGATATTTGGCAATCTCCATTTACTTTTGTTAGTTATACTTGTGTGACGGCCCATTGGATTGATGCAGATTGGGTTATGCACAAGAGAATCATCGCTTTCGAGCTCTTTCCTTTTTCGCATGATGGAATGAACATTGCTACTCTTATATTAAAAGCATGTACCACATTTAAATTAAAGGATAAGATTATGAGTATTAGTTTTGATAATGCTTCTAACAATACAACTGCTGTTGATGCTTTACAGGAGAGCCTCAAACCTGTACTTTCTGGTCAATTATTTCATGTTCGTTGTGTTTGTCATATAATTAATTTAATTGTTCAAGATGGTTTAGCTGCTGCAGGAGATATTCTTGTCAAAATGAGGGGTATGACAGCGTATGTTAATAGCTCGAGTCCGAGAACACAACAATTTAAAACGTTGTGTGTTGAATATAATATGCCTCGCAGGAGAGCAGTTACAGATGTGGTCCACAGGTGGAACTCTACATACCATATGCTTTTACACATTCTGGCATACGAGAAGTCTATACGCATTTTCTACTAACCCAGTTCCCAGCCGGCTTGCCAACTCAAGAGGAATGGCAGATGGCCACATACCTAGCTGAATTTTTGGAGGTATTCTACACGTCTACCAATTTATTGTCTGGTACGTACTATCCCACCTCTCCTCTCGCTGTAATAGAAATTCTCAAGATGGCTACAATGTTAACAAAATGGAGATATATAGGACCCTTTAAGGAAATAGTAAAAGTGATGGATAAAAAGTTTAATAAATATTGGAGTGAACTGCCTGCTGTTTTTGCTGTGGCTACTTGTTTAGATCCTAGGTTAAAGTTGCATGGCGTGAACGTCTCGATACAAGAGATATCGAGATTAATGTGCTACACAGTAGAGGAGACAACCGCACTCACAGCAAAAGTGAGCAAGAGGTTTGAGGAACTGTTCAACCTCTATCGTAATTCTGCTGACGTGCGCGGGCGAGCTACATCATCCACTGTTGAGAGGTATTATGCGCCATACCTTAAGGGCTTTGAACATCTAGTAGCAAGACAACTACCAGGTGAAGGTACTTCTAATTCGGCAGGTTCGTCTACTTTTTTCTCTTTTAATGAGATTGGTGTATATGCAAATACTGATCATTATTCTGATTTATCAATGCAAGAACAGGTTAATTTTAATTTGTTAAATTTTTGAAAACAAAATCAAAACATGTATAAAACTTTATCCCAAATTGCACGGGATGTACTGCCAGTGCAAGCCTCCACGGTTGCTTCAGAGTCGGCATTTTCAGCTAGCGGGAGGGTTTTGGATGACAGGAGGAGTCGTCTTAACCCCGAGTCGCTCGAGCTATGTGTATGTTGGAAGGATTATCTTGATGCGAAATACCGCGAGCAAGATAAACCGATTGATGATAGGAAGAGCAGTGACTCGGATATTGAAGTACTTCCGGATGATTAGGTAATTTCTTTTTATTTTCCTTCTCTTAAGTTTTAAGAATAAATTTTTTCACAAAATATACTTTTTTTCATATATATAATATAAATTTTTACAAGCAAGATATATATTTTTCCATATATATAAAAAAATAGGTAACTTGGCCTGTTTGTTTACAAGCAGCCGGTCCCAAGCCCGGATAAAAGGAGGAGGGTCTATGAACACATTTATTTTTCTATACTTATTACTTAAGATCGTCTCGGGAATTAACATGTATCAATCCCGGGTTTCAGGCCAATTGGCTTGAAGTAAAATATCAAATAGTAGAAACAATCTCTCTTAAATAGTAATAATTGTTATGTGTTCAGATTTTATTAATAAAGGTCACCAAGAAGAGTAAGAAAAAATTTAACATATAACAAAAAATAAAATGAGAGACAAATAAATATGTCTATACATACATACATATATATATGTATATTACTTATAATGAAATAAAAGGATGAAAATTAGGTTTGTTAAATTTTAAATATTGGACATGCCTAAAGATGAAATTTAAAATTGAATAACAAGAAAATTAAAAAAAGGGCCCGGGCCCGGCCCTAGAAATTGGGCCTAGGGCCTGGGCTTGGACTGGGCCCAGATATCCCCAAAGCCCGGCCCGGCCCGGTTGGCAGCCCCCTTGGCCTGGCCCCGGCCCGTTTTCCTCGAGGCCCGATGGGCTTGGGCTAGTGGTCTATGGTGGTTGGTCAGATGGTGGATTGTTATGGTGGTGAGTTTGGTGTAGTCCTTGGGTCATGACCAAGAACTCATTGTGGGCCTAACAAGCTTGACGGTGTCTGGCCGCAGGCCTAATTGACAACCTCCTATGAGCGGTGTCAGACCTCATTCTCTAAAACTAATACAAATAACAGCATAAACAAAAACTTACAACTCTAGATAAAAATTGAGAGTCGAATTTCATTACATATCCTTTTTTTCAATTACACTAATGATAGAACTTAAAAATCAACAAATGCAGTCCCTAAAAGTCCACAACATTTCCCTTCAAAATTTCCAAGCCCACAACCATTATCGTCACCTTAACTTTTAAACTTGAAATGTTAGTTTTAAAAATGTTAGTTAGGAGGTAAGCTTTCACGTATTCACTAAGTAACTAATAACTAGTTTGAATCATGTCAGAAAAATAATTTCTTTAATAGCTTTCAGAAAATAAGACACTTTTACTGTAAATAGTAACTTTCTGGAAAAAAAAAAACTTGCAGTAAACAAATATTCCATCCACCCCCTCCCCCCTTTCCTACTATCTGAATATGGATAATCAACCAAAAAATCTCATTTTGGCTCAATGTCTAGCCTACGCCCAAGTCCTATAATCTTAACAAAAATAATAGTGGTAACAGTTAAAGAGCCATGTCGACGGGTAACCGAGATAGAGTTCCCGAAGCAGGTAACAATACCCAATGTAGGAATAGTTTCAGTATTAGTATCCAGAATGATAACGCTATCAAACAGAGAGCCAATAAAGTAAGCATTTCTAGTAACAGTCTCTACCAAAAATATTATTTATGTGCCGGTCCAATTTTCACAAAAAATGAGTGTCTTGAGAAAAACATATGAAACTCTGCGTCTGCAGTACATAAAAACACTAGAAGGACATGCTTAGTTTCCATAATTTTAAAATTATTTTACCGATACTTGTATGTGATGCATGTTTGATATTTTTTAACAAATTTCGTATTAATTATTAACTCTATTTTTGCATATGCATCGCGTGAGTCATGCTGACTTGTTACAATTAAGTAGTGAGGACTTAACGTGTAAACTTCAGGGAACGATTTTATATTTAACCATAATCACAATTAGGCAGTAAAGATTTCCAATTTTCCATGAGCAATCTATACTATATATAATAGGATTCGATTGATAGGTTGTTAGCCCAACAAACACCCAATCCAATTTTCTGGAATTTTTGCATTATTATTATACCAACTTAATTATGTGTCAATAGTTAATTGGTCAAAAAATACACTATCCCACAAACCATGCAAACTTCCCACGTCTCCCACTACAAAACCATGCACGTGCCACTAGATCACCTACAAACCAAACCTGGAACAAATTAAATCAACAGAATTAGAAGCACTTTAGCAGGGGATACATGCTCTTCACATTGAGGTAAGGTTCATTCATTGTCATACATGTTGCTTTCTACTTCTTCATGTTTGTGGCTACTTCTATATACTTGCAGTGGAAGGTTAGACTCTCACACAGGTTAGATTCTCACTCACATAACACCTTCGGGTGTGATACCAAAAATTTCATATATGCTTTAATTTCCACTTCGTATTTTAATCTTTCATTCTTATTCTTATTTTTGTTGCAGCTCAACATCTACATTGCATTCACCTCAACTTGCAGTGGAAGGTTATATTCTCACGCACATAACATCTTCATATATGGTTTAATTTCCACTTCATATTTTAATCTTTCATTTTTTTTTCTTATTTTTGCTGCAGCCCAACATCTCCATAACATCTCCATTGCATTCACCTTAACTTCCAGTCCCAGCAACTTTTCTTCCCTTGTAGTGGAAGGTAGTTCTTTGCACACATAACACCAAAACGTATGGGCTGCTTTAATCTCATATATTGTTTAATTTCCACTTCATATTTTAATCTTTCAGTTAGATTACCTGAAATGCTTGAATGTTTATTATTATTGCAGCCCAACATCTCCATGACATCTCCATTGTATTCACCGTAAAGCCCAACTTACAGTCTCAGCATGTAAGATGTCACTCCATATGTGTTGTATTCTTTGTGCATGAACCAACTTCTAAATGGAAATGTAATTCTTAATTATGTTGCGGTATGAATGTGCTCATGTATGGGTTATTCTAAGCTGCGAAGAATCAAAAGACATGCAAAAAAATTTCTCTCCATTTTTGGCTAACCGCGGAGACTGTAATGACGGCAATGGAGTGACGTTGCGGTAGCTACGACAACGGCAGCTGAGTGAAGGTTAGCGGAGTGCAGGTGGGGGTGGTAACGTGGGGGGTTGGTGTGTGTGTTGGGGGGTGTCTGCGAGTGGAGGGGGAGTTAGAAGGTCGTGGGCAGTTCAAATTCTATATGTAAATCACTTCCGTGTTGTTAGAAGGTCGTGGGCAGGGTTGGTTTGATGGGTAAGCGGTGGAAGGGGGTGGTAGTTGTTGTTGTCTGTGTTATTAGGGGGCGTGGGTTAGCAGTGGTGTGGGATATTTCTTTGTTGTGGGGGTCGTGGAAAGCCCGGGTGGTGATGGGTCAGTGTGAGTGGGGGTCGTGAGGTTGGGTAGCGGGTTTGGGGGGGTGACTGGTGTGTACGTGAGAGAGAGGGGTAAGGGGTTGGCGGGACTGTGTGAGAGAGGAGGTGCGTGTTGTGGGATGTGTACGTGAGAGAGAGGGATGGTGGGTTGGTGGGACTATGTGAGAGAGAAGGTGCGTGTTGTGGGCTGATGGTTTAAGGTAGGGGTGTGTACCGGGGGTGCAATGGAAGGTGGCTGGGGTGCAAGGCGAGTGGGTATGCGGCGTTAGAGTAGTTGGGTTTTAGCCGTGCGAGCGGGAGAGGGGGTTCGTGAGGGTGGTAGGAGTTGTGAGTGTTAATGTGTGAAAGATACGGGGGCAGCGGGGTGATGTTTGGTTGTGAGTAGCGGGTGTTTGGCGTGGGGGTGGGGTCTGTATATGTATAGTTATGCCAGTGCTACATTATCTTCTCAAAAGATATATGTACAGTTTTTTTTTCCTATCAAAAGAAAAAAAAGATGGAAGAATGCATCCCTTTTGGTGTTTTCTAGAGATGGAGTATATGAACCACTGCAAGGATCTTCATTCAAATTGAGAAGAGATTTATCAAAACCAAAAGGAAATGAACAAGTTCTTAAACAAAGATAATAATTTAGAAGTTCAATTAGGTTTGTACTTTTTCATTAAAGTTTACATTTTTTACTGTTTAGAATTTATAAGAACCATCTTTTATCTTCATAATTTTAATGGATTATTAGTTCAAAGCTAACATAAGTTACGGGTCCATTAATAAAAAAAAATTTAGCTTCTACAGAAAGGAATTTTAGTCCTCAACTTTTACGTAAAGATTAATTTATGGTCTAAATCGAAAATTCTTATAAAGAGCGCTAAGTGATGGAACAAAAGGCAGTTGGAAAGATGGATGAAGTAGGGTATGTGGGTGAGAGATCATGATTTAGCCGTATGATTTAGGTCGATTTTGTAAGAACCATCTTTTATCTTCGTAATTTTAATGGATTATTAGTTCAGAGCTAACATAAGTTACGGGTCCATTAATAAAAAAAAAAATTAGCTTCTACAGAAAGGAATTTTAGTCCTCAACTTTTACGTAAAGATTAATTTATGTACAGAAAGGAATTGTAGTCTTCAAAAGAGGTATACTAACCACTAGCTACATCACTGACAAAGTAGATGATTACAAATAACCTAATAATTTTAATGTCAAACTTTATTCGGTAATCCTATATCATAAGGGATACACTTTGAATGTTTTATTTTTGTTAGCTTTATTGTTTGATGTAGTTGAATTTTATTGCCTAATAAAAACACTAATCGTAAATATGCCTTACATATAAATTAATGATAAAAATAAATTAATTCAAGGAATTTAAAAATAAAAGCTACGTCTACATGAGAATAGAAAAAGTGATATGAACTTTACTTAGCTCTTTGGGAGACACTTTTGTCGTCGTACATCTTTCAAGAGTTGCTACATAGTGTCAATAAAATTTGAAGTTAGAACTCAAATGGTTAAAATTGAAGTACAACTATCACTGCTTTTGTGTGCTCTACATTTAATTTTCTGTTCTGATTGAGATGTAAGTGTCATATTATATGCCACCTTGCACGTATAGTACTAAGTCCACCTTTGCAAGCGAGTTAGGAGCATAACATCCGAGACTTATAGGTATTCATAAACAATGACTTACTTATTTTAATTCTTTCTATTAAAAAATAACCCAACTTTGGGCCTTCGTAATGTCGAAATAATAAAGAGAAAGACATTATATATATGCATTTAGAAAAAAAGCCTGGTAAATATATACAAAGAAATGCACGTTGTCAACTTTAGGTGCACACTAGCTACGAATGAAAAAAAAAATTAATGCAAAGTCTTATGATTATTTATCTTTTTGGTAAGAAAAAGATGATGTAAAGTCAACAGCGATATAATAAGATGCAACAATTACATACAATTGATTTAGACACAAAATATTTAGTCTCAATATCAGCCTCTCGCGCTCTAATAAATAGCTATTGTAGAGAAACGTGGCATCTCACGGCATTTTCATTTACTTCAAGAAAATGAAATGCCGTGCACACGCATTGCATGTGCGATTCTGTCGATAATTTACTCACCCACTGTCGCGTACAAATGAAAAAGAAAAATTTAACGCAACGTCTGTTATCAAAAGATAGCATGACTACTTTTCACGATAAATATATATAAAGAAATGCACGTTGTCAACTTTAGGTGCACACTAGCTACGAATGAAAAAAAAATTATGCAAAGTCTTATGATGATGTAAAGTCAACGGTGATATAAAAGATGCAACAATTACATACAATTAATTTAGACACAAAATATTTAGTCTCAATATCCGCCTCTCGCGCTCTAATAAATATCTATTGTGAAGAAACGTGGCCTCTCACGGCATTGTCATCTTCTTCAAGAAAATAAAAAATAAAACTAGAACTTCTTATGTGTACTCTTAAGGAGAATGGATGCACTGAGAGAGGACAGGATACTGAGGAGCAAGCTGGCAAGATTAAGAAGACGGAGACAACTGCTACTTCAGCAAAATGAAGACCATGGGCAACCAATGATCAGAGCATCAATCATGGAAATGGAGAGACAAGCAAGGAAATTGCATGTCTCTCTCTTATGTGCAAAACGAGCACGCCGAGCTCATATTAATGTCCCCCAATTGCAAACAATGTCATGTGTCAACCGAGCACGTTGCTCTCCAAATTTAAATTCCGAACAACATATGCAACATGTATACAATCAGAGTGCAACAACCAGGCAGGGAGTTGTTCGGGTTCCAAATGGTAAGTTCAAAGTAAGAAATTGACTAATAATGAAACTAAGCGTAGATTCGTTAACATTATTGACTAATAAGCTGAAACTTTTTGCTTTTTTCCATAGTTAAACCACAAATTGTTAACTCTAACTTTTATATGCTTCAGTGTCGGACGCTCAACAAGACATGGAAATGCATGGAGGTGATGAGGTTGTGTCATATCACAATCACGCGGAGGAAGCAACTTCAGTGGACAACTCCCATTTAGCTCCACCAACTGGTATGCATTATATAAGTAATTCCTAAAAATATTTTTTCTTCGACATATCATTTGTTCTTCTCACACAATGCACAAATATATGTTATAGGCGAGTACCACACATTATAATCGTTGTAATGCCATTTCAAATCAAAAACTTGTTCCAAAAATCGGGGGGTTTATGAACTACTACGCACCTCAGCCCACCGTCCACTAAACAAAATAAATAGCCGTGAATGGACCATAACACCCCTACCTCCAAAACAAAACAAAAAAAAATAGTCCACCACATGCGCGTGCTCATGCACACACACTTTCAAAAAGAGCACGAACATTCATTTCCCTTACCACCCGTACCCACCCAAAAATTTTCCAGGAAAACTGGAGTGGACAAATAAATAGATATAAAATCAGCTCATGGTAAAAATTCTAAAGCATGACTTTACACTACTTTGTAGTAATCTCAACAACGCGCTCTAGAAGATGGCAAGTCACGGAACGCTCAGTGTTTACTCAGAGATACTCTACATGTTCTGCATGTCACGCACTCATGTGGATTCAGGAAAAGACAACTCAAAGTACCTTGACCAATTCGACATTCCAATTGTGCTGTTGAGATGGAGGAGTGATTTTGCCATTGTTACCACCAACGCCTGAGTTTTTGTCTGCTCAATTTCGTAGTCCAACTTTTATGGAAAATGTACCTACAATTCTATGTTGTCATTCACATCAATGGACGGCAAAGTAGATCACTCGGTTTTAGATGGAGGGGGTCCATATGCATTTAGGATTAGTGGTGAAAACTATCATAGGATTGGATCACTACTTCCACCAGATGGTCAAAGACCTAAATTTGCTCAACTCTACATTTACGACACTGAGCATGAGCTACATAATCGTTTGAGTGTGGTAAATAACAGAGGTGTGGACAATTCGAGAGCCAATGAGGTCACGTTGGACGGATTACAAACAATGTTGAATGAGATTAATCTGTAAAAGTATTTCGAAGTGTTCGAGATGTGATGAGTGAACAAAATGTACCAAATTTGCATATTCGGCTCATACACTCTAGAGGTGAAAGACAGTATGTGACGCCGACAGCTGTAGAAGTTGCAGCACTAATTATAGGTGATGATAGTGGATCCGTATCACATCGTGATGTTGTCGTCTACAAAAACGATGGGACGTTGAGGTGCATTAATGAAGCACATCCGTCTTACATGCCTTTGCAGTACCCGTTATTATTTCCATACGGCACAGATGGTTGGCGTACTAGTATACCGCGAACTTCTAAAACAAGCACCACACGAGAATGGGTTTCGATGAGAGAGTTTTACGCTTTTCGACTACAGCACAGAGAAGGTGAAGGGAAGACACTCCTCCAAGAAGGACGGTTGTTCTAGCAATTTGTTGTTGATTGCTATGCAGCAATTGAACAGAGCAGATTGTTCTACATCAGGACCCATCAGAAAGAGTTGCGGGCTGACTTATATCAGGGTGTAGAGGATGCAATTGTAGCTGGAGACGTTGAAGCAGCTGCTGTAGGACGGAGATTTATTCTACCATCTTCTTTCTATGGTGGGCCACGAAATATGGTGCAACATTACCAAGATGCGATGGCAATATGCAGAACTCTGGGATATCCAGATCTTTTCATTACATTCATAACTAATTCTAGCTGGCCAGAAATACAACAGGATCTTGGACGGATAGAAGGTCAGCGTGCAGGAGATAGACTCGATATAGTTGCCAGAGTATTTAGAATTAAACAAAGGCAACTAATGGATCATTTGAAGAAGAAAAAAATATTCGGGACAGTAATTGCAGGTACGTTAAGCCCACCGTCCCTCTACTACAACCTTCATTTAGGATGTATATAGTCTATAAACTGTATATGTTGACACAATTTTGTGCGTGTAAACAGATATTTCTGTCACAGAATTCCAAAAACGTGGACTCCCGCATTCCCATATAATACTTACTCTGGCCCCAGGAGATAAACCAATGACCATTGAAGACATTGACGAAATCATATGTGCTGAAATACCTGATAAAGATACTGACCCACTGGCTTATGAAACTGTTGTTCGATGCATGATCCATGGCCCTTGTGGCACTATAAATCCAAACGCTCCGTGCATGGTTAACGGCAGATGCTCGAAGAACTACCCAAAGAGTTTCTGCAATGAGACGACAATAGATGAAAATGGATTTGTATCGTACAGGCGTAGGAATGATGGGAGGAAGGTTGTAATAAATGGGCACACAATAGACAATAGATGGGTCGTCCCATACAATCGTGATTGCATTGTCTATTTTGATGCGCATATAAATGTCGAACGCTGTGTGCAGGAGAAGGTGGTGAAGTATTTGTTCAAATATGTTACTAAAGGTCATGATCGTGCAACGGTGCTCATTCAAGATAATGCTACAATTCAAGATGGTGGAGGACAACGACAGGGAGTCGTTGTAGATGAGGTAAAGCATTATTTAGATTGTCGGTATGTGTCACTATTGAAGCATGTTGGAGGATATTCGAGTTTGAGCTACAGAAACAATACCCAGCTGTCATGCGACTTCAATAACATCTCCCAAACCAACAATTTGTGACATTTAACGATAACGATCATCTTTACCAGGTCATTGATCGACCGGGCATACATGATACCATGTTAACAAAATGGTTTGAAGCCAACAAAAGATATCCAGAGGCAAGGGTTTTGACTTACGTCGATTTCCCATCTGAGTGGGTGTGGAAGACAGATGGTAATAGAAAAAGATGGGAAAAAAGAAAAAAGAAACACTGCCTTGGTCGGCTTCCTTACGCACACCCAAATTCTGGTGAGCACTACTATCTCAGAATGCTTTTGCACAAGGTTCGAGGTTGCGAGGATTGGGATGACATCACAATTGTTAATGGAGTCCTACATTCGACGTATAAATCAGCTTGCGCAAAAATAGGGCTGCTATATGATGACAACGAGTGGCACGATACATTGTCTGAGGCATCAATATGGGCATCTGCAAGGAAGCTTCGTAAATTATATTGTACAATGCTAATGTTTTGTCAAGTTACGAATCCAGCAGAGCTTTGGGAGTGCCACTGGAAAGATCTTACGGATGATTTGGTCTATAATATGAGGCGTGAAACAGGAGATAACAACATTTGTGTTGCAGACGAGGAACGAATAAATTTGGGACTGGTGGAGATTGAGTAGATACTTAACAGAAATGGCAGATCCCTCAGAGACTTCCCACCTATGCCTTTGCCTGACACACAAGCTTCTAACTTAATAACGAACCGACTTATCAGGGAAGCTTTAGACTACGATAGTTTGGAAGAAGGCCAGCTATTTGAGATGTTGTTTTCCAACGTAAATACTGAACATCGCTCAGTTTTTTATGCAGTAATGAAGGCATATGAAAACAGGACAGGTGGATTATTCTTTGTGCATGGTAGTGGTGGAACCGGGAAATCACATTTGTGGAGAACGCTTATTGCAAAGATGAGGCAAGAGAAAAAAGTTGTTCTCTCAGTGGCATCATCCGGCATTGCTGCGCTTCTACTACCGAATGGAAAAACTGTGCATGGTCTTTTTAAAGTTCCACTATCTCTTGATGAATTCTCATGTTGCCCAATTAATCGCCAAAGCGAACTTGCAGGTTTAATAAGGGAAGCATCATTGATCATATGGGATGAGGCACCAATGATGCATCGCCATGGATTTGAGGCTGTTGAGCGTACTTTAAAAGACATTTTACAGGGAAGCGAGTCAAGCTCGAGCGAGCGTGTTTTTGGTCGAAAGTTAGTTGTACTTAGAGGTGATTTTAGACAAACGCTGCAATTGTTCCAGCAGGTGGGAGTTAAGCGACAGTGGCAGCTTCATTGCTCGAATCAACAATTTGGAACCATTGTCGAGTGATGCATCTACGTACAAATATGCGCGTCATGGGACATGCACGATCCAAGGAGTCCAAAAATGAGTTATCTGAGTTTGCCGATTGGGTGATGAAGATAGGTGATGGGAAATTATCGGGAACTTCTTTTGTTGATGGAGGTGAGACAAATTGGATATGTATCCCAAACACGTTCTTGATTCAAAATGGCCAAAATGCAATACGTCAACTAATAGACTCAACTTATCCAGATTTTGGGTCACGGTATTGTGATTGTGATTATCTAAAGGAGAGTAGTATTCTGACACCGAAGAATACTGATGTAGATGAACTGAATGCCAAAATACTGTCTATGATTCCTGGAGAAAGTAGAACATATCTAAGCGCGGATACATTGTCTGAGAGCGAGACCACTGATTTGGACCAAAACCTAAATCCACCAGAAGTATTGCACACGATTTCTTATCCTGGATTGCCAGGCCATTCTATAGAACTCAAAAGAGGTGCACCAGTGATACTTCTGCGAAATCTGAACCAGTCCTTAGGTTTGTGTAATGGAACGCGTCTCATAGTTGAAAAAATGGGTGATAGAGTTATCGAGGCGCAAGTCATTACAGGTTCACACTGTGGCGACACTGTTCTAATCCTGCGTATTGTTTTGTCACCTACTGCCGAACAAACATCACTCCCACTGAGAAGAAGACAATTCCCATTGAAAGTTGCATTTGCGATGACTATAAACAAAGTCAAGGACAGACGTTGAAAAATGTTGGTGTGTACCTTCCAAACCTTGTATTCTCTCATGGGCAGCTTTATGTGGCAGTATCACGTGCAACACAGCCTGCAGGGTTAAAGATTCTGATAGTTAACAAAGATGACGTGTTGTTGGATCACAAAAAAAACTTAGTGTACCATGAAGTTCTTAATGTTATTTCATCTTAATGTTCGTCATCACTTTTTGCTTTATCGAATTGGTCGGTGATATATGTATACATCAGCTAAGCTTTTTTTTTGTATTTTCTTGAAATTAATGTTATACTTAGATTCCATGTGACGTGTTTGACCACTTTATTCATTACTTCCTTCGGATCACACAAAAACCCTATTGTACCATGAACTTCTTAATTATTACATCCGTCGGTGATATACGTTAATTATTTCTTACTGTATTTTGCTGAATTTAACGTAACACTTACCTTCCATGTGACGTGTTTGACCATTTTATTCATTTTTTCTTCCCCGTGTGTTTATGTTGACCGATACTAATAATAATGTCATGTTTAATGTTCTAATTATTTTGAAAAACAAAATTACAGGAGAAGGGCTTACTAGATATACACCTTTCATGTTTCTTAATCCACTAGGATTAAGATGGAACATGAAGGCTCGACTGGTCAGGATGATCATTCTTCGTGGGCACGACCGACGAAATAAGGCCTACAAGAACTTCAAGCTGTTGTTTGTTGACGAACAGGTGAACACTATCAAAGTAAATTACTGAACATTTTTTTTTTTGAATAATAGTAATCACACATTCAATTCATCAGGGTGATGCTATGCAAGGGATGGTAGCTACAAGTGAAGTGGATTATTTTAATGAGCATCTTAATGAGGGAAAAATTTATTGTCTGAAAGGGGTTCAAATATATCCTGCTAATTCGAGGTATAACTTGGTACCTTATCAGTATCAGTTATATCTAATGGAGGATACCGTTGTTGAGCGCATTCTTGATCACTGCGATATCATACCACTTCACAAGTTTTTCTTAGTCAAATTACCTGACATAGGTCAATTTGTTAAGCGGGATTACACTTTGATAGGTACGTCGCGATGAATTTTATATACTACATAGTATTATCACATATAAGGTAGAGATGCTAACACGACTGTCTATATTTGTAGATGTCATTGGTTTGGTGGTATCTGTCACGGAATGCCAGATTACACAGCGCGATAATAAACCAAAGAGAGATATTGTACTCATTGATCCGAGGTTCGTTCCTTACATTACTCCTCTTACTTTTTATTGAGTTGTTTATTTCGTGAATCCCATAGAGTTCCATGACATCTTCTGACCTAAGTTTGTCTTGAAAATAAAAAAGTATGACTGCAGTAAGACTTACTCTCTGGGGCGAACTTGCAACTACAGAGGGGGAGAACATGTTTAAGAAAATGGCGAATGACATTACATTGATTGCTACGAGTGTGTATGTAAAAGAGTACGAAGGTATTGGCACCGGCAGTTCTACTCTAACATAAATTTAGAATTTAAAAATATGCACTATAATCTTCGAACATATGCAGGATTAAGCCTATCGTCTAACAGCTTCAGCAAACTGTATATCAACATTAAACATGACTCTAGCGACTCAATTAGCAAGTGGTAGGAAAATTAATTGGTTTACATGACATTTTCTTTATTGCTTATTTTAGTTACACGTATCATTGACGTAATGAATGCGGTGTGCTAGGTTCGGTGAAGATCAGCGGGCAAAACAGTTAGTACACTGAAATAGAATAAATGGCTTATCTGTAGCACGCTCAGTGATGATTTCAAACTCAAAGAGAGTGCGCATACGTGATTTGGCACCAAGGACAAATGTAATGCAATTTACTAAAGTTGGCACGTTTCATTTTTCAATTTCCAATGGTTACTAATGGAAAAGTATAATTGTGTAGGTCAAACACTTCCGCATAACGGCACGTATTGAGTTTATTGATGTGGAGAATCTTTGGTACGATTCGTGTGTGGGATGTCTGAACAAGGTATAGTACCACGATGGCAGAGCGATATGCAGTACCTGCAGCGGAAATGAAGTACAAGTTGTGCCTGTGTATGTATTAGACATTGGGTATTAACAGTACGTGCGTTAATAAATTAGATGAGTAATCGTTGTTGGTGTTTTTAAAACAGGTGCAAATTGCACATTACAGTGTCTGATTCAAGTGGAAGTAAGTAACTTATCCTCTCAAAAAAGCAAGCCGAGTATATTCTACAGTGTCCAGCATCTCAACTATGAAACTTGAAACACCAGGTGCATTTAATAGTAACACATCTTCCATATGTTAGCTTATCGGAGATCTGCTTTGTTTAATATCTTAGTGGTTGTAGAATTATAGAGATGACATGTTACAAGAGTATGTGGAGCTGTTGAAGGACGAGATGTATTCATTCATAATCTACGCACCGAGAAACACGTATAAAAATGCATTTCCTGCATGGGTGCTAAGGTTTAACTGGGAGGAAGAATGTGTGCATGCATGGGAAAGGTTTCATGACGAGAAGCAACACGCGTAAGTAGCAGTAGAAACATTATAACGTCATTTCATATGACTAGCATTTATCAACAACATTTACTAATTAGACCTACGATATTGAGCAAGAATGTCGGGAAGAAGTTGTCACACAAGGACATGTAGTTTAAGAGTTAGGAAAGGAAATTTGAAAATGACGAGGAATTAAACTTTGCTACACTTTTTGTACACATTACCTAGCTCAGTATTGTATATATTTTTGTTTTAGGCTTGAGTATTTTTACTATTTTATTATGATGTTGTTCTGTAATGTAATTTGATTAAAAGTTAGTGCATGATTCATGTGCATAGTACCGGGTTTTAGCTAGTTATAGAGTTGTCAAAGGGCCGGGCTTGGGCCGGCCCAGCCTAAGCCCATCGGGCCTGCTGTGGGGCCGGGCCAGTGGGGCTGCCAACCGGGCCGGGCCTGGCCGGGCCTGCCGAAGGCAAACCTAGGCCCAGTCCAGGCCCTGGCCCTAGGCCCAATATCTAGGGCCGGGCGTGGGCCGGGCCCGGGCCCTTTTTTTTTCTTTTTGTTATTCAATTTTAAATTTCATCTCTAGGCAATATTCACAATTTAACGAACCTAATCTTTATCCTTTTATTTCATTATAAGTAATATACATATATATGTATGTATGTATATACATATTTATTTGTTAGCCATTATATTTTTTATTATATGTTAAACATTTTCATACTCTTCTTGGTGAGCTTTATTAATAAAATCTTAACACATAACAATTTATATAGAAAAATAATAAATGTGTTCATAGGCCCTCCTCCTTTTATCCGGGCTTGGGACCGGCTGCTTGTAAACAAACAGGCGAAGTTACCTATTTTTTTATATATACGAAAAAATATATATCTTGCTTGTAAAAATTTATTTTATATATATGGAAAAAAGTATATTTTGTGAAAAAATTTATTCTTAAAACTCTAACAATCAAAATAATAATGCATGTCTATCCAAAATATCAGCAATCAAAGATCAAGAAATCTGCAACGTCAACCAAAAGGATCAAAAGAGGAAAATAAAAACAAATTACCTAATCATCCAGAAGTACTTCAATATCCGAGTCACTGCTCTTCCTATCATCAATCGGTTTATCTTGCTCGCGGTATTTCGCATCAAGATAATCCTTCCAACATACACATAGCTCGAGCGACTCGGGGTTAAGACGACTCCTCCTGTCATCCAAAACCCTCCCGCTGGCTGAAAATGCCGACTCTGAAGCAACCGTGGAGGCTTGCACTGGCAGTACATCCCGTGCAATTTGGGATAAAGTTTTATACATGTTTTGATTTTGTTTCAAAAAATTTAACAAATTAAAATTAACCTGTTCTTGCCTTGATAAATCAGAATAATGATCAGTATTTGCATATACACCAATCTCATTAAAAGAGAAAAAAGTATACGAACCTGCCGAATTAGAAGTACCTTCACCTGGTAGTTGTCTTGCTACTAGATGTTCAAAGCCCTGAAGGTATGGCGCATAATACCTCTCAACAGTGGATGATGATGTAGCTCGCCCGCGCACGTCAGCAGAATTACGATAGACGTTGAACAAGTCCTCAAACCTCTTGCTCACTTTTGCTGTGAATGCGGTTGTCTCCTCTGCTGTGTAGCACATTAATTTCGATATCTCTTGTATCGAGGCGTTCACGCCATGCAACTTTAACCTAGGATCTAAACAAGTAGCCACAGTAAAAATAGCAGGCAGTTTACTCCAATATTTATTAAATTTTTGATCCATCACTTTTACTATTTCCTTAAAGGGTCCTATATATCTCCATTTTGTTAACATTGTAGCCATCTTCAGAATTTCTATTACAGCGAGAGGAGAGGTGGGATAGTACGTACCAGACAATAAATTGGTAGACGTGTAGAATACCTCCAAAAATTCAGCTAGGTATGTGGCCATCTGCCATTCCTCTTGAGTTGGCAAGCCGGCTGGGAACTGGGTTAGTAGAAAATGCGTATAGACTTCTCGGTATGCCAGAATGTGTAAAAGCATGTGGTATGTAGAGTTCCACCTGTGGACCACATCTGTAACTGCTCTCCTGCGAGGCATATTATATTGAACACACAACGTTTTAAATTGTTGTGTTCTCGGACTCGAGCTATTAACATACGCTGTCATACCCCTCATTTTGAGAAGAATATCTCCTGCAGCAGCTAAACCATCTTGAACAATTAAATTAATAATGTGACAAACACAACGAACATGAAATAATTCACCATTAAGTACAGGTTGAAGCGTCTCCTTTAAAGCTGCAACAGCAACTTTATTATTAGAAGCATTATCAAAACTAACACTCATAATCTTATCCTTAATTTTAAATGTGGTGCATGCTTTTAATATAAGAATAGCAATGTTCATTCCATCGTGCGGATAAGGGAAGTGCTCGAAAGCGATGATTCTCTTGTGCATAACCCAATCTGCATCAATCCAATGAGCGGTCACACAAGAATAACTAACAAAAGTATAAGGAGATTGCCAAATATCAGAAGTAAGACTAACTTTACCGTCAAATTTATCGAAATAATCGATAAGGCGTGCTTTAGCAGCATTGTACTGTCGGAGTGCATCGGATCTAGTTGTGTTTCTATGAACCTTTTTGTACAAAGGTTGAACGTATGTGTTCATATATCTAGAGTGCTTAGGATTATCGGCAAAAGAAAAGGCTTGTTCATCATGAATAACAAATTCAGCGAGACCGTCTCTTTGCTCTCGCTGATTATAAACAAATAACTTACCGTCAAAAGATAACTGCGTTTGGGTAGGTTCGACGTGGCCTTGTCGAGGTGCACACTGAGGGTAATGCCTGTTAAGATGTCCATTACCACTACCAGACGAAAATAATTTAGCACAGTACTTACATCGAGCTTTTCGGATGCCGTCCACCGTAACTTCATCAAAATGATTCCAACACTCGGCTTTCTTTTTTTTCCCCTTTTGGACTTCTGGCTCATTACCGGAGGCATTGCTCGGCCCTTCTTCATCATGACCAGGCATAGGGTTGAGATTATGCCACGGAGTAGTAGCTTCGCCAACCGAGCTGCGTCCTTGACTATAATGCGGGGGGTCTTCATCAGGCGTGTATTCAAAATCTGGAATGTTTTGATTGAACTCCCAATTGGCTTGGGTATCTATCATACAGCCTGTACTCATTCGTCCAGGAACGAATGGTTGTGTTGGTGCTTGGATTGGTGTTTGTGATGGCCGTGGCGCTGGCGCTTGTGCTGGTGGTGGTGCTTGCGATGATGATGATGTTTTTCGTGATGACGATGCACGCCTCATTTTCTTCAATAATCCAGCCATATTTCACGCTAAACTTTGTAAGAGTAACTAAATACACAAGTATAAGAGTAGTAATAAGAAATAACAATTAAAAGAATGAACGAGTAACAAATATGAGAGAGTTAGTAATTAAAAAGAATTTAGCAAGACTAGTAATTAATAAACAAGAGTACTAATTAGTAAATACTAGTAGTAATTAGCAAGAGTAATAATTGGAGAGGAAAATAGTAGCAAAGCTTGTAGAAATATAGAATGTTTAGGTAAGAGAGAGTAAGAAGATTGGTGTGAAAAATTAGAGAGAAATGGTGTGAATTTATAGATTTTAGAAACTTCACAAAAGACCAAAATACCCCTACAAACTATCCGTTTATAGTTGTTGGGGAGGGTAAGAGTGTAAAGGAGTTGAAAAATATAGGTTAGACTAAAATACCCCCCAAACTAGCCGTTATATTGCTGTTGGGGGGGTAAAAGTGAAATTTTGGAAAAGGGGTGGAAGAAAGGGGGGAAAAGCAAAAAATTCAAACAAGTGGTGGGGCCAAAACCGGGCCAGACCTGGGCCGCAGACCGGGCCAAACCGGGCCAGAACCGGGCCGAGCAGGGCCGGGCTTTTTCGCAGAATCTGAAGGCCTGGTCCAGGCCCAGGCCCCAAGCCCGCTTGTGCTGGGCCGCTACTGTTCATGGACGGGGCCGGGCCAGCCCGGGCCGGGTCGGGCCAGCCCACTGGCCGCCCGGCCCGTTTGACAACTCTAGCTAGTTACTGTCTACAAAAAAAAAATGGCCATGTGGGCCACTTTAGGCTTCGTTTGACAAAATTTTTTTTTTGGTTTTCAGTTTTTAAAGAGCAGCTTAATTTTTTTTTTTTATAAAAACAAGTGGGTGTTTGATAACCCCTTTTTTTTTTAGGTTTTTTTTTTGGTGTTTGGTAACCCTTTTTATTTTGACTTTTTTTTTTGGTGGTTTGCGGTGGCGGTGGTGGGGCGTAGCGGTGGTCGACGGTGGTGGTGGTGGTGGCCGACGGCCGGAGGTGGCTGCCGGCAGTCACCGGCGGTGGTGGCCGGCGGCCGGAGGTAGCTGCCGGCCGTCTCCGGCGGCCGGAGGTGGCTGCCGGCAGTCTCCGGCGGTGGTCGCCGGCGGCCGGAGGTGGCTGCCGGCAGTCTCCGGCGGTGGCTGCCGGCGGCCGGAGGTGGCTGCCGGTGGTCGCCGGCGGTCGCCGGCGGCCGGAGGTGGTTGTCGGCAGTCTCCGGCGGTGGTCGCCGGCGGCCGGAGGTGGCTGCCGGCAGCCGGCAGTCTCCGGCGGTGGTCGCCTGAGGTGGCTGCCGACGGTGGGAGGGTGGTGGTGGTGGTCGAAAAAAAAAAACCAAAAGTGAAAAAAAAAACCAGTTTTTGGAGTTTTTTTTTTACTCTGCAGTTTAAAAACTGGTTTTTTAAATTAAAAAAAATGGTTACCAAACGCTCTTTTTTTTCAGTTTTTAAAACTGAAAAAAAAAAGAGGAAAATTTTTTTTGTCAAACGGGGCCTTAGTGTCCCGCGTAAAATGAGAGAAAGAAAGACGTGAGAGACGTGGGAGACGTGGGTAGCATGTCTACAGTTTGGAGTCTACATGTCCCAACTGAATCATTCCAACTAACCAAGCTGGCCTTGCCTTAAATAAAACAACCGCTTCCTCTTTTCTGGCAGCTGCTGCCTCTCTCTCCCTCTCATTTCTTCACCCTTTCCTCCCATCCAACGTCCCTCCTCCAACTTTTCTCTCTTTTGATCCCAAAAAACTTCCCAATTCTCTCTCCAAGGTAGCTCTATATATAGAAGATTCTCATGGCCGGATCAATGGACAATAATGCAAAACTAACGAGAGGGGAATCCGTGAAATGGATTCTAGAGAGCATTGAGATAGATCAAATGGTGGATGTGCCGATCGACTCCGAACAGCCAAACACCGCGGCAAAAAGTCCGAGAGTGGTATCTTTCAAGGCCAACAGCATGAGGAAGAGGGGTGGAGTTGCATTGTCTAAGATGGGAAGGCTAAAATCTGGTGCAAGTAGAGGGCTGAATAGCTTGCATTTCCTCGACAAGAACATGGGCAAGGAAGGGGACGCGTGGAAGGCTGTCGAGAAACGTTTCAACCAATATGCACTTGATGGGACGATTTCTAGGGAGAAATTTGGAGCTTGCATTGGTATTTTTTCCGATCACTCCTATTTTTTCGCATATGGATGTTTTGTCTTTGTATTGTCTATCTCGAAGCTAATGACTGAGAGTTACATTTTGTTGTCAAGGAATGGGAGATAGTAAAGAATTTGCAGGGGAATTGTTCGATGCCTTGGCGCGGCGCAGGGAGATAAGTGCAGAAAATGGGATAACTCGAGAAGAACTGAGGGAGTTTTGGGAAGACGTGTCGGATCAAGACCTTGATACCCGGCTTCATATATTCTTCGACATGTAAGCAACTTTCTCTCCTATCCACCCTTCTTTTGTGTTGCTAGACTAACTCCAAGAGTGAAGTTCTGTTTGCAAAGACCATGCAGCAACTATTTTGTCACCTCCAAACTCTTAACCGTAATAAACTTATGGTGGCATTTCTACAAGATATGGAATGGCTGCAAACTTAGCTGGAGTTACTGGGCAAACTACTAAGAATTCTGATCTTTTTCTTGGATGCATTGATAGTTTTCATATGGTGATCTTGCAGGTGTGACAAGAATGGTGATGGGAAGCTATCAGAGGATGAGGTAAAAGAGGTGAGAAGGAAACCATTGCCATTCATTAACTAGTTATTACTTCTGCTTACATAAATGTGTAGGCTTCTCACAGAAATTTTTATGAAAGGTAATAGTAATGAGTGCCTCGGCGAACAAGCTTGCGAACTTAAAGCAGCATGCTGCAGCTTATGCATCTTTAATCATGGAAGAGCTAGACCCTGACCACTTGGGATATATAGAGGTGAGGATTCTAAATCTGCTGCTGGTGCTGCTCCTTTTCCTTCTTCTCATTCTTATTTTCAGAACTTTTGAAACAGATGTGGCAACTTGAAACTCTACTAAGAGGGATGGTTAGCTCGGAAGAAGGCAACAAGATAACCAAGAAAACACAAACACTTGCAAGAACCATGATCCCGAAACAGTATAGAACCCCGGTTAGCAAATTTGTGTCAAGGAACTCGGAAAAAATTCATGAAAACTGGAGGAGAATATGGGTTCTTACATTGTGGTTGTGCGCGAACTTTGCACTGTTTGCTTGGAAGTTTCGTCAATGGAAACAAAAACGGTCTTTTGAAGTCATGGGTTATTGTCTCTGCCTTGCCAAAGCTGCTGGCGAGACTCTCAAGTTCAATATGGCTCTCGTTCTTCTTCCTGTATGCAGAAGAACTCTTACCAAGCTCCGAGAAACGTTCCTCGGTACCATGATCCCTTTTGATGACAACATCAACTTCCACAAGTTAATCGCGCTAGCAATTGTTATCGGGACATGTGTACACACAGGAATGCATGCAACCTGCAATTTCTTAAAAATAACTTCTTGCCCTAGTAACAAATTTATGAGCATACTTGGACCTGGATTTAGCTACAAGCAGCCATCTTACGATGACCTTTTACATAGTATTCCAGGCATAACGGGCATTTTGATGATTGTTTTCATGGCTTTCTCTTTCACGCTGGCAACACATTCGTTCAGGAGGAATGTCATTAAATTACCATGGCCGTTGCACCATTTAGCCGGATTTAACTCCTTCTGGTATGCACATCATCTGCTGGTCCTTGTATATGTCCTCTTCATCATCCATGGATACTTCTTGTTCTTAACCCGGGAATGGTACAAGAAGACGGTATGTTAGGCAGTACATCTAGATGATGTTTAAAGCTCATGCTAATTTTCTGCTTCCGATTCAGCTGCTAAACTATGGCTGATTGGCAACTAACTACAATGTCCAAATTACTTCCTTAATCATGATATTCTAACCTGGCCACTAACTGAACCATGAAATGTTTGGCCTGCAGACATGGATGTATCTCGTGATTCCGATGCTCTTGTATGCTAGTGAGAGAATTTATACCACCAATGATCATAGCCAGCGTGTTGACATAATCAAGGTCCTTTGGCTCAGTTTCTCGCATCTACATTCTTTATTCATTGAAATTATCCCAACACGGTTTTGTTATCTGGACAATGCAGGCTATTATATACACAGGAAATGTCTTGGCGCTGTACATGAGCAAACCGCAAGGATTCAAGTACAACAGTGGAATGTACCTTTTTGTCAAGTGTCCAGATATATCAAACTTTGAATGGTAACGCGACAAAGTATTCTATGGTCATAAAACCGTTATCAACATATATGGTAAGGAATTTCATATGCAAACTGTTGCAGGCATCCCTTCTCCATTACCTCTGCACCAGGCGACGACTACTTAAGTGTCCACATACGTACTTTGGGAGACTGGACTACAGAGCTCAAGAAAAGATTTGCACAGGTGACATAACATACTGTAATTTCAAATGAGATCATAATTTCTTCGACTTAAAATTACACCACAACAGTAGCAAAGCCTTTATAAGACCATATCTGTGTTCTTGTCCCTGTCACTAACTAATGGTAGAAAAACATAAGTGTTAGCTATTATTTTCTCAACAATTTTTTGTTCCCCCCCCCCCCCCCTCTCTCTCTCTGAAATCTAACTCTTGAAAATGCAGGCTTTCGAGCCTCAAGATGCACAACCAAGAAGCAGAAATCTTGTCAGAATGGAAACTAGAGCAAATTCAGACTATAATCAGTCGCAGGCAAGGTGAGCAATACATAAGGTCAGCTGTACACCAACTTCCGTTTGCTATCAAATCTCACGATAGTTTTTTCCTCTGGATGAAGGTTTCCTAAGATTGTTATAAAAGGACCTTATGGAGCTCCAGCTCAGAACTACAAGAAATATGACATTCTTTTACTCATCGGCCTCGGGATAGGAGCAACTCCATTCATCAGTATTTTAAAAGACCTTCTAAACACTATCAGGCCACATGACACTAAACTGGTAGGGGGGGAAGCGAACAATGCTTTGAATTATGCCAAGAATGGGTGGCCATGGACATAATTACTGACGGGGACATTTCCAAACTACTGCAGGACTTGACAGACGACGAATTCTGTGATAAGAAAGGTCCAGAAAGAGCATATTTCTATTGGGTGACAAGGGAACAAGGCTCCTTTGAATGGTTCAAAGGTGTTATGGATGATATTGCAGAGTACGACCACAATGTAAGTTTTGAAACATCAAATGTCCATGTCCACTTTTTCCTCTTCACCAGTGCCTCAGAACTCTAATGCTTATGATGCCAGTTCAATTTCGAAATTGCAGCATGTAATAGAAATGCATAACTATCTGACTAGTGTATATGAAGAAGGAGATGCACGATCTGCACTTATTGCCATGGTGCAGTCTCTGCAACATGCTAAGAATGGGGTTGATGTCGTTTCAGAAAGTCGGGTAATCCATGATCCACCTAATTTGTTTTCCAGTTTTTCTTTTGTCCGAACTTGGAGGTGCATCCTTCTTTCTTTTGTGGCATATTTGTTTTCTAACAAACAACTACTGAAACAGATAAGAACGCATTTTGCAAGACCAAACTGGAGAAAGGTGTTCTCGCAACTGGCGAATACTCACAGATCTTCACGGATTGGTAAGCATATTAAGTGCCCTACTAGTGAATTTACTTTTGCAATAACACAAAATGGTTCTAAGCTATGAAACAACAAAACTTTCGCAGGTGTCTTCTACTGTGGCAGCGCCACGCTGACCAAACCACTCAAAAAGCTTTGCCATGAATTTAGCCTCGATACATCAACTCGTTTTCATTTCCACAAGGAGAACTTCTAGTTTAAAATTGAATAGAGAGATTTTGAGCACTAACTTGTTCCAATGTTGGTGGTTAGTTTGCATCTAACCCTCACCAGGCAGGAGTCTCGAGAGCCAGGAGAAGCTAAAGGTAAGGAACCTCATCCTGAATGATGAGCTCAGAGAGGATGGAGCCTTTGAGTTTCTCATGCCAATTTTCTGCAAATTGGAGGGGAATGTTGGATAAAAATATTTGTCAGTGCAAGATTCAAGTGGAAATGTGGAGCTCAGCCGGGAGACCAACACCTGCACACTTGATAATCCACTGTTTCCTACTGTAATGGCAGCCGGGAGACTGAAACATCTCGTACTAAACTTGGATGAAGAGAAATCAGAAATTTATGCAATCTAGATATCAATAACACGAAACACAGCATACAAGGTCATTAAGCAGACTAGTGCTGTAGAGCCTTTGAGGTATGATATAGTGTTTGTTTCACAGATTTTATAGGTAATCAGGAGTTTCAAGTAGTTGTTGTTGTTCATAGAGAATATATAAGAGTCCTGGAAGTACGCAAAACGTACGGGTTCTGCTGGTGACCTGGTGTACTTGAGTTTTACATCCCCTTTACTAGTTTCTTGGTTGTAATATGAATTACTAACTTACCTAGGAGAAAAAGGATAGATACCTAATGGGAGTACATACACGTATTGTTGGATCTGATCCTCCCATGGTTCTAGGAATTTGAACTAGCTTATCCATGCAACTTAATGATCCCAGTTTTAAGCATCCATCCTGTTTACTCTACGCGAATACAAAATGGATCGAAAGAATGAGTTTCGAAGCTCCCATGGTTTCTGACTTTCAATTCTTTGTAGTTATGCATTCTGCACAACATTGTACAGTAATGCTCCAATCTTCTGTGAGCTTTTATTTAGCCATTTGGCTTTTGGATGCCCTAAATTTCCTTTTACTTTACTGTGTGTGTTCTTCACTTCATGATACATTGACCTACCTACAATAGTTCCTCACTCCAAGAGCTTGTCATATCTGATTTTGTCTATTCAGGCGACTTCTGTGGTCGAAGAACGTTAGGCTAATTGCTGTAATTTGTTTTTATAACATCAACAGCCCCAACTTCAGGCCTAGTATTTAAACATTACAAGACCAACTCATTTCATGATTTCCCCCAACCATTGACCATTACTTGTGTGCAGAGGAAATCCATGTCCAACCCTATCAAAAACTCACATACGAAAGTTCTTTTAAGTACCTGATTAACTGCATTACAAACTTCTGATGCTTTATCAGAAGCGGCTTTAAAAAGTGTGTATGTTTAAGTATACGACTGCTGACAAGACCGGCAGGGGATCCGTCCTTTCCTTTTCAACTTCTTTGAGGGCTCCAGGGCTACTTAAACAAAGTGAAAATTAATCGATGAGCAACTGTAAATTGTTCGAGGATGCTTGGTAACAATTGCCTTCCAAGTATTATTAAGTACAGACTCTGCTTTTCAACTGCTAACGTAAATAAAAAAAAAATCTAAAGCTAGCGCAACTGAGCGTAAACAGATCTATATCATTGGGAAATAAAAAGATCTAACACAGGCACAGTAATGAGAATAACCACAGTATTTTGACATAGAACATTACCTTTGGATCCACAATACTAGTAAGTTTGGACACTTGTGCATACAATGCTGTGAATAAGAAGCGTGATTAGAGAACTAAATTACATATTGCATGTTAGTTAAGCACATATGGAAATGATTATAAACAGAGGAAAAGAGAAGTTTGACAGATAGAAAGACTGCAGAACGCAATCCCGCTGAAGAATTCAAGGGTCGTATATCCAAGCTTAGGCCGAGTCTGATTCTTACATGTTCTGATCCATACGTCAGTCAATTCTTCGTACATTGCAGAAGTACTCCTTTTATCTGACCACTGGAGCAAATGGAAGACATCTCACAAGGCACTGAGAAAGCTATTGCTGAGTGATCGGTAGCATCCAACATTGCTTCCATATGGCCTGTTGAGACACAGGCTAGACATGAGTTTCATCTAAAATTTCTAGCAATGGCTTTCAAGGCAAAGTTTATGATCTCAGCTTACCAATCAATGGTGATAATTTGTAATACAATGTTTCATTATCTGGGGGAAATATGTATCGTTTGCCAGTTCCATAGAGGATAATACATCATCCATTGTGCTTAAAGGCACAATGAAAACAAGTAGTCCCAACTACTTGGTGAAAATTTCCCAAAACAGTTTGTGGCTTGGTTACTTCAAAATTTAGAGGTGTCAATGGGCCGAAGTGGACGTTTTCAATACAAAAGTTACATATAATGTCTAAAAATGAAAAGGAAAAAAGAAATGTTATTTTCACTAGAGGTAAATAAACCAAATATACAATAGATATGAAAAATTAAATATAAAAACTGAGTTAAAAAGATTCCAAGTTTGGACCTTGCAATAATAACATATCAAATAAACAATTTAATAGAAATATAGTATTAAGCGAGTTTGTAAATTTTATTTTTCAAGGTTCAATTAAAATGAACAAGCCCTTTTGAAAACCCGTTTTAAAATGGCCAAGGAACCGGGCTGGTTTTGGGCCACCCCGTTTTCCCGACCCGGGCCTTTTTGGCCTGGGGTGGGCTGAATAATTTTGGAGGAAAAAAAGGCCCGGCTCTAACCCTGGCCCAAGGCCTTATGTGTTAGAGACCGCACTATTCACAAAGAGGGCCGGGTCAGCCTAGGCCAATTTAGGGTCGTTTGGGCTGGCCCGCCTTTTGACACTTCTACTTCAAATTATATAAAGACTACGACAAGTCCCATATAAACATCATTGGCATCAACTTTCAATTATGGTGCTCTGCACCCTCAAGCAGTCCTTTATTTTTTATCAATAGTAGGAAATCCATAGCTATTTGGATGTTTGATTTAAAAAGAAGATTTGTCGCTTATAAAAAGAAGATTTTTTAATAGTACTTCTAGGTGTATTTGGAACCATTGAATTGATAGAATTTCGTTTCAAATATTCAAATTTTATTGTTTGGAACATTAAAAGAAGGATTTTGAATTGGATTTCATGGGATTTGACTGGATTTATTTCTATAGCGTGAAATCCGATGAGAAATGGTCGGATTTCATGAGATATGAATATACTTGGACTAAAAGTAACTAGTTAAGACACCCGTAGCGCACGAGACATTCTTTAATTTCTCAAAATATTGTTTAAAATGTCTTTTTATAAAATCTTTACAACCAGTATCGTTTGAATTGCTAGCAAGAAGTAGATTAACTATAAGATTGCCTCGGAATACAACTTCCAAAAAAGTAGCCATACAATAGAGTATTTTAATAATAAAAGTAGAATGCATGATTTACCATGAGTAGTTTTACTCACAACAAATAAGATGTGAATGTTGTAATTAAAAAAAATTGTCATATAAACTTAGGATGCCTTTTTATAAACGAAACTTGGACGTTTCGTCACAATATATGGCGACAATCTCTTACTACTACTTAACCGTGAATTTAAAACTTTTAGCTTAATTTTTGTAGCAACATAGATTCAATCACTAGCGTATACCAATCTTATATTTGGAACTAATATGAGGGGAAAATGTCACCAAGATTTGTTGATGCTTTAGTTATTTGTACCCTTACTTCCTTTTTTTTTCTTTTCTAATCTAGTAGAGAGTGTTACAACTTATTATTAATGATGTATCTGAAGCTCAACATCTCTAAAAGCATAAATGTTAATTGAGTCGCCTTCTTTCTTCATGAGAAACTCCTAGCATGTATTTTTGGTCCAGTGCATAATGAAAAAAGAAAAGTAGCATTCAAAGTGTGTTCTATTGGAACAAAATTATTAAAGTTGTTGTAACATGACTTAATGAAAAATACCGTTGGATACGGTAGCCCGGGACTACAAATGAGTTAACCTCGAAAATAACTTATTAAATAATTAAAGAAACTTTAAGGAATCAAAATGTAGGATCACAATTACAATTAGAAGATAAAAAAAACGTTCTAGAGAAACTTTTTACAGATCCTAGTCCTGGATAGAAGTTATGTACTTTTAAGTTGCTGATGGTACTAATCTAAAATCACAATGTTTTTTCCTTTCAAGTTCATTGTTTGTCCGTTACAGATACTCGGCATAACTTATTCACAAATATTACACTAATACTACCTCCAAATATCTTAGCACTATCATTGCTACTACCACCGTAGTTACCGCCGCCATAGTCATTACCGTAGTTAGCTTTAGGCTCATAACTTGTTCAATCCATATTTATTCATAAGTCTTCAATCGATTATAATTTTCTTTCAAATCCAATTTAATTAGTTTGTAAAAATTTGTCCAAAATTGTATGTAATATGTTAGATTTCATGAAGATTGGTGCAAAAGACCGAACTAACGTAAAGCTTATGAAAAATTAGATTCTATTTAAAACAACTTTAGCAAACTCAAAGAGCAAATTTTGCTAAGTTTTAAATTCTTTAAGTTTCTTAGTATTAAATCATATGTCCCAAATAAATATTACTGATTACACAAATATACATGTACAACAATTACATAAAAGAGTAAAAACCAAATACGTCTTTAAAATAAGGTAATCCGATTTATTAAGGGTGACTCAAAGTGAGACCACATGCATTTCATAAATCTTCAAGAAATTGAAAGTTATGCTACACATTTGCTACTTTGAAAAAGTACCTATCATTATCAAGTAAACTTATAAGCAGTTGGTCAATTGCACTAAACAGACCTCTATGTGATGTTGTAGGAGGATCAACAAAATTGCTCTATTATCCATTTAATTTGTTGTTATCACTAGGAGACCGACTATATCATGAATTGAAACGCATTATATTCTTATCATCTAAAGTTAACACATCATATTATCTAGAACAAGTGGGTCCAAATAAGGAAAAAGAATATCTTGCCGAAAGGGGTACCAAACTACCGATTGTTCTAGAGCATTATGAAATTTAATCAATAGTGATGCATCTAAAAACTTCCACTTCTATTGAACCCGTAAAGCTTAATAGTCAAAGTGTACGTACTAAACATTGAAATCGAATAAATATATACAACTACGACTCTTGGAATAAAAAAAAGGTTAACTTACATACACCACCCTAGTTGTTTGTCACTAAAATTATGCATAGAGAGAATTTCAACTTTAGCAATAACTTCTCTTTTGAAAGATCTGCAAATAGTAAGAGAATGTCTAATCCAAAAAATTATCTTGCTCTCTACCCATTCTTGAGCTTCGAGAGATTTCATGTGTGGTAATACATGAACAAAGTTTTACGTCTCACCTAACATATACATAAAAGCTTAAGATGTGATTTGGGAAATAAAACAAAGACAAAAGAGATTTTTATCATTAAAATGTACCAAACACGTCAAATTCTATAGACATTTTGTTAGTGTGTTAATTACAAAAATTGCAAATTTAGCCATAAATAACTTTTGAAAAAGTGTGCAAAGGAGTCTTACCCTTACTCATGCATGAACGAATGAAGCCCGATCCAATTCTGAGTGCTATTAAAGGAATTCTTGTTACTACTAACCTCCAAGAAAAACATCCTATAGTAGTCGTCCAACTTGTTTAACCTGGTGCTCCCAACAAATAATAAATGCATATGTCGATCAGGACATAAGACTTGCCTTAATGGTGGAAAACCTATAGTTGTCCCGTCTCGTTACACTTTGCACCTTCAACCAAGAAACGTAAAAAAAAAAAAAATCTATCCTAGATAAGAAAAGCTCAAAGAGGAAAATGCATCAATGGAAAAGCCTATAGGCATGGTGAGAGTATCATTATCGTTTATTAAACATGATAACATTATTGGGCGTATTATCTAACAGCTTAAGTTTTTAGAGTAGATGGTAACTTAACATGGTATCAGAACTCTGGTTTAACAAGGTCTTGGCTTTGATTCTTCTAGCTTGCATATCTGGTCCCCCTTTATCATAGTGCTATTTGCACTCAGTTTCTGTTTATTTCTGTCTTGATTTATCTCTTCACGTGCAATCGGGGGTTTGCATGTGAGGACGAGTATTAAACATGATAATATTATTGGGCTCATTTTCTAATAGCTAAAACTTTTAGAGTAGATGATAACTTAACATCGTTGAATCATCCGTCTTTGGTTCTTTTGGTCTCATCTAATTACAAAGTATCAAGATTTTTGCACGGCAATCAATTGGCTGGATATTTAGATATATGAACTATCCCACTTTCAAATTCTGATTCTACAAAGAAATGGAAAGGCATGTACATAATAATAGAAATTATATGGTTCTCAATATCAAACAAAACTACGTAGTTTTATGGAAGCAAAAGTATATTAATCATGTAACTTAAAAACTTAAGAATAGTCATCCATTTTCAGGATCCTCCATCAGCATGATATATCCAACTTTCAAACTCTGGTTCTACAAAGAAATGAAAATAAAAGCGTCTACATAATAATCGAAAACACTATAATTTTCAATATCAACCAAAATTATGTACTCATATGGAACAAAAAGTATGATTAATCATGTAATTTAAGAACCTAAGGATAGTTCTCAGAATCCTCCATAAGTAGGAGATTTGCTTAAAAATGTAGCGAGTCATTTTACTTGTTTTAAGAAATTTGATAAGAAATACTTCTCTTACAAACTTTTTTTTTTTTACTTTAAGATTGTTGCCAAATGTCTATAAACTATGACCTTACCGAAAGATATTTCATGGCCAAAAAAGTTGAAAATTTTCATTAGAGCCAATCAGCATCACCGAAGATATTTCTCATAAGCTTGAGAAAGGTCACAATATAGCCAAAATGTTTTGTTGCATTCAAAATTTTGAGTAAAGTAGCAAAAAGATCAACTCAAAGCTTCCAATTTCCTCCTGTAATTTAATTTCGAAAAAGAACTGGTTCTACACTACGGTAACCTGTTAGAAAAACATAATATTCTCTCTAAAGTTACCTTGAGTAATCTCGTAACATCAAATGCTCCACCGCTTCAACTTTTCTACTTTATTTAATACTGGATAGTATGCATAATTTTGTAAGTAACACAACATATCGGGCATTTTTTCTTTATTTTGGATCCTATACCCGATTGTAAAAAGTTATGATATTGAAAAATAAGTGACTTATCATTCCCTTTGCCTAATCTGTCCCGTGGTCTCCCATTTGCAGTCAAACTCAAAACCCAAAATCAGCATGACAATTCTCACCCCTTCTTGACTAGGTATGCTTTCGCATTTCAACCAAGAGCAATCTAAAATTTTCATGGATCCTAAATTGACTATCATTGCCGAAATTCACTAAAATCCAAGATGTATGCTGATCAAAAAATGGGGGAAAAAAAGAAGAAGAAGGAATTTAGTACGAAGGAGATTCCATGTGTAAGGCTTAGATCTGTTGGATCACATGGCTAGGAATGACATTATGCAGTTGACCTTCAATGATGATTTTTTTTTTTTTTTTTGGAGTAAAAAGGGAAGGGAAACTTAATATTATTAAGTAGGAGAATTCATATCAGTGTTCCGATCTTCTTTCAAATTTGACAAAAGATCGGAAAAAAAATGGAACAAAGTCAAAAACTTTACAAAAGAATGCATTTGCCGCCAGATTATGAGCTGCTCGGTTTGCCGTTCTAGGAGAGTACACAGCATCCCAGCAAGTAAATCTATTCAAAATATTCCTGGCTTGTTCTATGGTTGCTCTGATTCTCCAATGAGGGACAAGAGTTTGGTCCAAGAGTAACTTAATCATATGTTCTGCATCTCCTTCCAGGATGATGTACAGTCTCTTCTCAAGTGATGTCGTGTGAATGGCTAGAAGAGCTGCATAAGCTTCAGCTTCCTCGGGATATTTTGTATTCACCAATTCAGTGCAACCAAATTCAAATAGTCCTTCCGAGTTCCTACATACCATTGTTGCGCATGCTCTGTTGCCTCTGCTTGCCGCATCAAAATTTAATTTTGACCTTCAATGATGATTTGCTCACAGTATGGTGGTTAAAAAACTTCCTGACATGTAAAACCAAAAATCTCAACATTAAGAATACTTCTGTAGCAAACGCAACATTGAGCATCCGGTTACCTATGACACCAAAAATAAGTAACTTGAAGAATCACTCCCCTCCCAAACCGCTTCTACAGTGCCCATAAGAACATCCGTGCTACTTTAGTCAAATCGCATACGAAGGGGAAAGCAATAAAAGAAAGAGAGGGAAAATTACCAAATTTACCTGGCATGGTTTGTTGTCGAGTTGACATCCGGTTGCAACGATAAGTGATACCCGAAGAAAAAGATGATAAATTATGGTTTTGTAGTTCATGGAAATTTTGGATACTAAATTAAAGTTGCACCTAAAAGTGTTCTAGTTTCACGAACAATTTGATTCTTTAGTCGTTAAACGAAGAGTCCAACAAAACAGAGGGATTTCCAGAATGAAGATTGCAGCTGATATGGCATAAGGAAAAGCTTTCAAAGATCTGATGTATCATAAATATGAGAGCTCTAAAAATCTTACGCGTCGCAATTTCAAGAGACTTCTTCAGCTTAATATATATACATATCTATATCTACACTTCTTATAAAAGTACGAATTTGTAAATTATTTCTAGACGATTATATTCTCCGTCAACTACGCCAATAACAATCATACCCTCCATTTATGACTCCTTTTCAAATTTGGTTGAAATTAAATGAACATTGGTTAATGAACCTATTCTAAACATTGAGAAATGAAAAGTCTCGTGACAAAGAAAAAAATCCCTTTATTGCTCTCTTTTTAATTTGGTTGAAATTCTCTAAATATTGGATAATGAGAACTGTGATATAGTTTTTTTTTCTTGCATTTTTGGGTTAATAAACAATTAAACAATTGAAAAACTGAAAAACAAAAATAAAACAAAGAAACTGAAATACCTGAAAATTAGTTAAGAAACAAAAAATTGTTGAAAAAAATGAAAAACACGGTTAGTATGCATCAAAAATAGAAAAAAAAATAAGGTTTAAATACGGCACGATTTAACAACAGTTTTATACAGAAATTGTACTGCTCTTTAAAGCGAGATTACTGACTATTGAGAACAAAGAAAAATCATGGTACTAAGCATGTAAACGATGCTGCAAGAAAGTTACAACCAAAGAAAAAGGACGGGCTCGTAGAGATGAGAAATGTGAACTTTCAATATCTTATGAATGAAGGTAAACTAGAAAATTAAGAATATTTTTTTATTATTTTAACATAAATATTGTTAATTCAATAATATTGAAAAAAGTAGGTACATGCTGAACCTCGTTATAATTGGAGACATTCAACAGACATTTATAACATTGTTCAACGCAAACAAATTTTAATTGGATATCCAGTCTCAAAATTGATACAATTAAAGAAGGTTCAGAAATTCATAACTACATGTCTTGTCAAAATTTAGGCAAGAACGACAACTAACACTAAAAATTACACGCAGAACGAAAAGAACCTTGAGAAAAATAGAAGGGAAAGAATTCAGATTCATCATTAGGATGGATAAAAAGGTTAAAAATGATAGAATCCGAACAAGGCTGATAGCACATGAAGTTCAAGAATAATATCCGGCACAAGAAAATAATAGAAACCATCCAATGATAACTGAACATCCAGTGCGCAAAAAAGAAGACCATTTTAATGAAGACTAAGATGATATTATATAATAAAGTAAAACTACATATTCTCATTCTACATGCTAAAAGCTGAAAGCCTACTGCTTGCATCATGAGTGACTCTCATAACACAAGATTATTTATTTTATACACATTCACTACATCTTATTATTGAAATCAAAAATGTAAATTAATCATAACATATATATATATATATGGCATGTCCATCGAGCTAGATGGACAGTCAGATCGCGCAAGCAACTTAGCTGAAGTTGCCCGCGCGGTCAACGGATCAGCTAGACGACCAGATCGAGCGAGCAACTTTGCTAAAGTTACCCGCTCGGTCAATGGATCAGCTCATTTATATATATATATATATATATATATATATATATATATATATATATATATATATATATATATATATATAATTGACTTGGGTTACAGGTGTGGTTCTGGGTGTATTGACCGCATCTTTTGGCGTAATTGGTTATTCCTTATCTCGAGACCAAATTGGTTATTGGACAGTGAAAATTATAATAGGTGTACCCGAAGCTATTCCTGTAATAGGATTGCCCTTGGTAAAATTATTGCGAGGAAGTGCTAGTGTGAGACAATCCACTTTGACGCGTTTTTATAGTTTACACACTTTTGTATTGCCGTTTCTTACTGCAGTATTTATGTTAATGCACTAGCCCTATGGACCAGTGCAACTATTGCTGGCTTATTTGTCAAAAAAAAATAGAGTACGTTATAAAGAATTAATTGGTCAGTTGGATATTCGAGAGAGAAAAACTCGTTAATTTCAAATATATATAAGGGAGATCAATGGACGGGCCAGATTTAATGTTATAAAACACTTTTTTGCCGTCCGTTACATTATGTAGTGAACGGTACTTTTTACCATAATACCCCTCATCTGCCTCACGTAAATTGATTGGGGTAGCTAAAGTGTTTGTCCGCTACATAATGTAGCGGACATAATATTAAAAATGGCATATCTGCAAAGTAAACCAGAGAAATATATTCATTTCACTTTCAATGGTTTTCTCTCTCTTCTCTCTGGCCGAGGCTCTCGCTCTATCTCTTCTCTCTGTGTAACATTCCGGAATTTTTAAAAATATTAACACTCAATCGATCGGTAACACTAAGACGACAGTGTCCTCAACCTCAATAAATAATCTATCAACTGTCAAGCAACTAAACCATTAATTCTAACTCTTAGTAAACTATCGTGGATGAAATATCAAACTAGGTCGTAAAAATTTAAACAATAACGTTAACCCACGCAGGGGCTCTAATGATCAATACTAAACTTAAATCTAAATTATTTGGCTAGCTCGGCTTTAATCAATGCAGGCAACCTCAACCTAAATGTTGGCTATCACCTGTAGAAAGGAAGTCCAAGGAGAGTGAGCTTTCGAGAGCCCAGTAAGGTCAATCAAAGATTTAAAATAACAAAACGATTCGGACAATTTTTATCAAATAGAGTCAAACAAAACTTTTAAGAGTATTTTCTATAAAAAGACAGCATTTTGACAAAGATGAACAAAACGAACGATTTTACATTCAAGTACAATAACATCTTTTTAGGGGATTTTGTTTTCGAAGAAATCACTACAATACGATATAAATATAGGGATGATTATTCATCCCAATCCCTTAAATAACAGTCATTTGAAACACTTCAGGTATAATAAAAGCATGAATAGATAATATTCAAAACATTTCAAGTGCAATAAAACATAAACACATGTAACATTGAACATGAGTAGTACGCTATAACAAAATCATCCCGTCAGTACTCAATCGCTTTACATATGCATATGTACACTGACTAGTCCTTCTAGGTACTAGTTAAATCCATCCAACAGACCATCCTTATAACTCCAACAATATTGACCATCCTTATGGCTCCCAAGTTACTGACTCATGTCAACATTGAGAAAAAATAAATAGAATTCAAAATATTTTATGATAATTGAATCGATAAAACAATGAGAATAAACAAAAATTCCAAACAATCGCTTAAGGTTCAAATAAGAGTTTTACTGGCAAAATCTCAATATTTTCAGAAAAATTTATAAAACAATAGTTCAATTAATTTTCGCAAAACCATTAAGATCAAACATAAAGATTCAGATGATGAGTTGGGTTCGGAGAGAAAATTCTTACCTCGGTCCAAGCTATGTGATGCTACTAAGCTCGATCAATATTTTTTTAATAAACCAAAATTTGGCAATTTATTTGTTAGAACATAATTTATGTCAAATACTCTATAAATCCTAATATCAACTACCTACTGCGTACCCACTCTCTCCGAAATCGCGCACTCAAAACGGTTCTCGTATACGGCCAACCTAACCGAAAATCATATACACTCCTTAACGTGTACCGACACTCTAGAATTTATAATAATTTACACTAAAACACTTTTTTTTAGCTTAAAACATTATTAAAAGTCAAAATATGCATTTTCTGAATTTTTGAATATTTTTGAATTAAAATAATTTCTTTAAATTCAACAAAAACCCAATAATAGCCATAATCACTTCCAGGTGCAAAATAAGTCCCATAATTTTTATAAGAACATTAAAATATATATATATAAATTATATAAATTGAAATCAAAATTTAAAAGACATAAAATCTATTTTTAAAATTTTTCGTTTTGCTAAAACTAATGCGATATGGAATCCATAGCAAATCAACTCTAAAATTATCAAATTCAAACTGAGTCTTATTTATACCATAAACATGAGTTTAAAGATTTCAAAATAATTTTATAAATCTCAACTTACAGGAAATATTAAAAATACATACAATTTCAAAAAATTGTGAAACTTTACCGGAAATTTTATTATAAATGAATGTATTATACTTTAAATTTTCACGCATTAACAATCACTATACTCTACCAAATGCTCGCATCGTACTCTACTCTAATCCATATGGCTACACCATACAGCTCAGCCATGTAAACTCCTACACTAACTGCTTCCCTTCACTTGTAACACACAGAAGCACACAAGCACATTACCACCTGCACACCTATTCACACATACATTCACCATTTCTCCAAAGCCCAGCATAACACGGCACTCTGCTTACACCCACAATGCACTCACGCATCACACTCACACACATTGAAATACACAGCGCGCGCGCGCGCACACACACAAAGCTACTGCCTTTCTCTTCTCCCTCTTTTCTTTCTTCTCACACTCGGTCACACATGCTCCCTTCCAAACCCATATACACACACATCACAGCACACACAACTCACGCACACACATAAAACATGCAAAACACATAGCATAACACACGGTACACTCACACCCGAGCACACAACACATCTGCGCACACACACACACGCTCTTATCCCCTTCACAGCTCACATGTAAACCCATCGGCAAACACCAAACCCATACCACCCAAGCACATGGCTTGTAACATCCCACAAACATGCTGTCATATGGCAGCTTCTCCTCCACCTCTCAATGGTTGTCCTCATGCTCTCTCAATGAAACCGTGGCTATGCCGAAGTAGCTACTCTCTACTGCCTTTACCTTAGCCATCCCTCTTCACTGAAATTTCCCTCACGACAACAACTCTCTTCACCCACAAGCACCATGGTAGCCCTTCCCTGTCACACACCCACCTTCACTACCGCAACACTCACTAGATCTAGGTAGCCACGGCTGCCCCACTCATAGAGAAAATCTCACTGCAACCTCTCCTTCTCATAGTTATAAACCCATCTAAAAAGTCCACGATATCACACAAAACCCACAATCTTTGCACACCAAGCACACCCTCAGTCATCCTTTTTCTTACGGTCCTCGTTAAACCCCTAGTTTATTAAATGAATAAGAGAAAAAAGCTATGAAAAAAAAAACTTACCGAAAAAGAATTGCGACTGCCGGAAACTTCTTCTCCGATCTCCTTCCTTTGTCCTCTCTCTCGATCTCGATCTCTGATCTCTCTGCTAATTTTCTGAAAAGGGTTGGAAAGTATGTGACGGCTCCCTCACGAAATGTGTATATATATATATATATATATATATATATATATATATATATATATATATATATATATAACCCTAGATCGGAATATTACCAAACGCCCCTTTTATTTTCATTAGTCGCTCCAAAATTTACCCAAACCTTTATTATTGCGAATGGGTCCAAATAAATTATTTACTATATTTTAGTTGCTAGAAAATTTTTAATGGTTTTATTAGATAACCCCGCTACACTAATCATCGCTAAAAATTTTGCTGCTATAAGTCCCTAATTTAAAACAGCAATGCTAAGTTAAAAATATCGTCGCTAAAAGTTACCTATAAAATTTCATCCATAAAATCGACGCTAAAAATTTCTTCGATAAAAATATCGGGGTTTTACACTTTCCTCCACTTATAAAAATTTTGTCCTCGAAATTTCACATATCATATCGAAGCGCTACACCTTTACCACTTAACTCCCAGACGAAAGCGTCACCGAATGTAACACATAACCTTCAAAAATATGAGTCGAGAATATTAATAGCAACGGGTGTGGTGTTGGGTGCTAAACGGTTCTAGTATCTAAAAATGGTAAAACTATGTTACGTTGCTGCACGCAAAGTGATTTTTTGCTTCTATAATAGCAAGAAAATTGATATTTGAGGTTTTTGGCATCATAGTTTCCCAGCGACATGTTTTGGATGGTACCCTCGGTGATAGCAAGGGCCTGTCAACCTTTTATCAGTTACTTGAAGTTGATTTTTTGTCAAAACAGATATTATTAACTGTATACCTTGTGTTTTATGATTTCGCTTACTTTAAGGGTCATGTATGCGAAATCTTAGAGCATTATATATTTTCACATTCTATAAATAGTAATAGTCGCTATCTAACTTAGGTGAACGTTAAAAGTTAAAAATGAATCCGTACGTGTTATAGGCACGTAAAAAAATAAAAGAAACAGGAACTACATGAAACAGATCAAGAAGCATAGAAGTGGAGTACTAATATTACTATATCCACGTGCTACATATATATATATATATATATATATATATATATATATGTATTATTACATTAATGCTTCATGCTTTGGTCGTACAGCTTTTTACCCAGTGAGAGCAGGCAGTATGCATGCATGCAAATATATTGAGTTGTCTAGTTGCCTCGGACAATATTTGAAAGCTGATGTTGCCATGTCAATGCAAGCAAGTCCTTCAATTTGTGTAGGACTTGTAGCTAGATACACTACAAAAACCAAGGCCCTGCTCAAAGCCCACTGCACATTCTAATTTGGAAATGAACAGTACCATCGAGGCATAGGACGGACAATGCAGATCTTTCTCATTCCATTGTTTCAGGTCTAGCTCGTAAAAAGTAACATAAAACCAACACTACAAGGGGACTCTGGAACCTACTCAGGCAATTAGCTAGCTAGGGTTGCGGACTTTGGTGGAAGTGGTGCACTGGTCATTGAGAGAAATGGTGGTTGTGACGGGGAAGAGTTCCAGGGTTTTGAGGGTTCTGTCAGGACAAGGACTGGTTGGATCCGCACTCATTGCCTTCTTCATCATTGCATCACGATCCCTGAATCTGTTCGCCAAATCTGCCATGTTGTAGCTGCGTTCGGGAAGATCCGCCTTCCATGCGTGACTGAACAGTTGTCTTGATGCGTCCTCAACTCGGCCCTAAAATTGAGCATGAACAGGGTTTTAATCAAGCTATTGTCAAAGCATTAACAAATGTTTTCTCCCAAGGTGATCTGCATAAAGCATGGCGTTATTGGTAGAGGCCAACTGTTAGACCTAAAGAATCCAGTTTCACCTATGAACAGATAGGTTTTGCAAGTCAACACCGTATATAGAAGCAAATGGTTGGAATACGCAGCTATCCCTAATACTATATCGTCAACCTGGTTGGCAACATTAGAAACGTGGTTAAAGCAGTCATTAAGAAAAGCTCGCCCTGGAAGAGCAACTGGAAATCCCACCTATTTTAATAGTTGTACGTACATGGCGATTTAGTTTTGGCAATAACCCTTAATTAACATATATGAGGATTATTTGCTCATTATCAAATGTTAACTTTAAACACACAGATAGGCACACGATCGAAGATTACCTGATAAAGTTGATGAAGAGGAGAATCGAGATGATGAAGTAGGTGGCTTTGGTGGTTGTTTTGTTGGTTATGATCATAGAGTTTCTGGTGGTACATGAGTTGGTTTTGTAGATACAGATTGTGTTGGTGCATCAAGAGTTTCCTTCTAAGCTTCTGTCTGTCTCTAGCTTTGTGGTTCTGAAACCAGTAGAACACATTCTTGCCTTCGATCCTACCGTACAAAGATAAGTGGGATGTGATGTGTTGTATCTGAGAAGCATTGGGCGTTTTTATGCCACCTCTGTACATCTCTTCCAGAATCATGACCTGCTCCCGGGTAGGACACCACCTGCTTGATGGTGATGAAGCTGAAACTGCTGCTGGAGACATTATCTCTGAAGATCTCTAAGTAATTTGTATTATGGGGGTTGAGGTCTTAAGGTGGTCTATAAATAGATGGATATATGGGGAGGAACCAAGTTATACGAACTGAATAATGATGATAAGATACGAGCAAAACCGATCGATATTCAATAGTTGTCAATCATGTCAAAGTAACATTTGACTTTAAATGCGATAAGTAAATGTGTGCTCGCGTACATGAAGAGATGTGGAAATGCTATAGCACATGGACCTCAATGACTGATGTCTTGTTGAGACGGTCAATTATAGCACAGTATCTTCTGCATGTGAGAATAGCAATAGAAATCAAGAGAGAGCTAGACAAAAAGGATGAGAAATTTAATAAAGAGTGAGACAGTGAGCAAAATGGAGATGGCAGCTTAATACAGGAGATGAAAAGTACTGGTGTACGGGTTGTCATCATGCTTATGTCTCCCTTCGGAGAGGCATAGATTTCTGATCATGCAGAGAGAGAGAGAGAACTGTTTGAAAGAGAGAAGAGTCTTGTTGGATGCTTGCATAATTCCGTCATCATTGCCCTACTATTTACTTCACACACCAGAATGAGGCAGAATGAGGCAGGTAGACACAAGCAAGTTGGAAGCAACAGTACTGGACAAGGACAAAATTAACATGGCAAGTTCTGAAAACTAATTTGGCACAGTAGTAAGAATAAGAACCACACCTTCCCAAAGAGGGTGCATACCTGATCCTTTCCTGGCTTTTCAGCAGCGTGAGCCTCGTTATATTCGTCGTCACAACTTTTAGAGACGCACAAAGCATGTTTAGTTAATAAAGAGTGATTTAACGATTCCATACATCAAGAGAACAGTGTACAGACTTAACACGATATAGAACTGAACTAACATGATTTCAGAAGTGAGAGACAGATGCAACTAGAGCTTTCAAAATGATAGTCAAATATCAAGTGATTTAAGTTTCAATAAACTTCAATTATATGTCATTTACTATTTTGCTGACTCCCAAATTCAGATTTTCTTACACACGGTACATCACATCGAAAGATGCATCATAATTAAGGGCCTGGACTTCCAACTGTTTATTTCTTAATATATCGTGAATGCTTCTTCGATCCTTTCGTCTACTGTTGCAATAGACAAACTGCCTACTAGCATTCAATCCGAGCTCTGAACCGCTAGGTTATTGGCACTTGGCAGTGGCATCTCTCCAACCTGAGAAAACACAATGCCGCAACAGGACAATTACATTGAATAGGTGCATGCAGATCAGAACCTTTTTCATTTTCTCTGCGGAGGAAGGACGGATGCATCCTGTGCTGATCAACTCATTCAGAGGTTCAAACCCATAATGAATCCCTCAAAATTTGATATCCGAAAGATAATCGATCAAAGGTCTCAGGCTGTTGCCACGTAGTACTTTGAATTTTTTAACAGAAAGAAAAATGTTATCCATGGTCTATACGCATGGTTTTGCGCCCCTAAGGTAACGGTTCCGAGTGTCATCGAGTGCAATAGGCGATAGTAATGCTAGAAATATGTAGTCCCGAAGCCGCCACCACCAGATGTCTGAAGTGCCGACATCGATTAGATGCCTCTATGCGCTTATGCGTGGATGTTCTTGTATAAAAATACAGGCTCAATGCACTTTGGATGGCCATGTTGACGGGCAGTTTGGAATGTGGGCAATATGGCAAAGAAAGTGGTATGTGGCGCTCCCACAAATAAATAAAAGACTTGGTGGCTAACTTTAAAAGAACATGTCGGACATCAAAATCATGCCTAACTTTAAAAGGACGAAAAATAATCAATGGTTGTCCTACATCCATTCCTTCACCAGGGTCCTTGATGTATATAAAGAATCATATATCCTTCTCCAAAGTTATATAACATGTATGAGTGAAAATGTACTGAGTGAGGAAACTTTGCACAAGTGTGATTCCAGCTGCTGCAACCTTTTAATCATCTACCCGACAAGAGACGTAGAGAGAAATCTGGTTTTGTTTTAATATAAAAACAGGGTTAAGGTTGTCATATCAAAGTCCAAATAGTTCTGAAATAGAATTGAAGCTTTTTTTATTTGTGGCAAAATCGAACTGCTTCCAGCATTAAACGCATTGACTGGGTGATTGGACAGCTCGCTGGGTTCTTTGTGGTGCGCCCCTGCTTCCCTGTACGCACCACTGCTAGTTATAAGTCAGTTCATTGCTCCTCACACATTCCTTTTAATTTGTCCTAAAAAAATTGGTCATAATTTTATTGTTTTTGAGTTCTAAAAAAAATGGATCACTTTTTAAATTAAAAAATATTCTTCAATGTTACATTTTTTTGTTTTATTTTTCTCACCATATTTAATCCTCCACCAATTCTCTCTCTCTCTCTCTCTCTCTCTCTGTGGATGGATGAAAAACTGGTAAAATATTGTAGATATCTACAATAAGCATACAAATCAAGCCTGATCAAAATGATTTGGAACATAGGAAGTATTACTCAATACGTTGCCAACTTAAACTATAGGTAAAATTTTTAAATAGTAGATGTAACAAATTACAAAGGGTTTATTTTGCAGACATTGATGCGTATGAGGAATTATGATTTGCTTAATGCTTATCATAATTTATGGCTCTCTTAGTCTTGATTTATTCATCTCGGGCATTCTCAGTACCTCTTTTGACAATTTGCTGTCAAACTTAAAAGTCTGATACAAAATGATGACGGAATTGTTTTAATCGATTGGTCACCAACAAAGGAGGAGTTTTTTTTCCCCTAAATAATATATTTTTAATACTTAATTACCTATCTACTTCCTTTTAAAACTTATTTATCCGCATAAGAAAAAAGTGATATATATATATATATATATATATATATATTAGTTGTCTAATTTAAACAAAATCGAAAGAACATTTAGAAAGAAAAAGATATTGACGTTGGGAAATAGAAATCGCATTTGAAAACCATCTTCAAAATAAATCACGGTTTGCAACAACCTTTTGAAACCAAGGTTGAATAACAGAAATCTCCTTCGAGAACCATGTTCTTAATAGAAATCGTTGCTCCTAAAAGTATTTTCTACTAAAGTCGTAGTTCCTAATCATGATAAATGTTGATAAGAAAACCAAGGTTGAATAATATAAATCTCTTTTGAGCATTGAACTTTAGGTCTAGTCCCAAAATTGGAATACCTAGCAATGATGTTAAAAGAGGACAAAAGAAAAAAGAAAGAAGAAAAAAGAAAGGAGAAAGGAGAAAACTTACCTAGTGCAACTATAATTAGTGTAAGGGTTGAGGAAAAAGAAAGAAGGAAGGAGAAAGGAGGGAAAAAGTAAAATGGGTTCAGAACACAACCCCAAACACGATATATCACACACACACACACATGTACAGTTTCTTCTTTTCTTGAGCTTTTTTAGATTTTGAGAAATTACGCAAGAAATAAAAAAGGTAATAAAAACATGGTTGTAAATCATGTTTTATTCTTTAAAATTATGGTTCTAAATTATAATTTTCAAAAGTGTGGTGGTATGCGGGTAAATAAGTTTCAGAATAGAACAGATAGGTAATCAAGATTAAAATGGTATTATTTAAGAAGAAAAAAACTCTAAGAAAACTCTGAGTCTCAATGGCCAGTGAGGACAGAATTTCTTTCGAGACCAATGATGATTCCTTACAAACCAACGTTGTGCTCTTGGTGGGATAATATCAAGTCTAATATTTGCAATAATGGAACTTTGGATCTGAAAAAAGAAAAAAAATGGTTCTGAATTGTGACAGTAGCATATTTACGGAAAACATTATATGTGACCATAACTACAAGAGTTCTAGGTACGTCTATCATGGCAACTATGGTTCGTGGGAGCTTGCAACAAAATCATTACTTCATAGCAGGCTGTGGTGCGTACGAGGAATATAAATGGTGGTATTAGGTATTGATTTGCTCAATGATTAGCTAAATTTATTGCTCTCTTGGTCTTGATTTATGCATCTCCGGTATTCTCGGTTCGTCTTTTGATAATTCACTAGGTATTAAAAAATACTAGCCCAGAATCGTGTGCCGAACACGGGACGGTTTATTAATAATAATTTATTAATAATTTTAAAAAAATCATAGTTCATTCTAATGGAATTTTTTTTCATGAATCATTGTTTCAAAAAATCATCAACATCAAGATACGAACATGATATCCAGTAGAACATTATTTCATTTCATACACATTTAAAATTACAGTCTTGATATTAGATGGTCATACAATCGTTGCAGATATATATGTATGTTTTAGTTCATCTGAATTGTAAGTTAAAAGAATAATGATTAGATTGTGTTACAGTTCTGCCGCTAGATTTTTGTGTTCTTTAAGTTTTATTTTTTACATCGTCAAGTAGTACTATAACACAATTTACTTATTGTTCTTTCAACTCATAGTTCAAAAGAACTAAAGCAAAAAATATGCATATGCAAATATTACGCAAAAATTGCATGACAATCTAATCAAGTTTTTAATAGTCAAAATCAAAGCCTAACGCTACAAGAAAAAAGGTTTTTAGCGACGGGAAAATTCGTCCCTAAAAGCCTAAAATCCGTAATAAAAAACTAATTAATAAAAAACCAATCCTCAACAACAACACGCAATAATTAATACACAAAGAAATATGTAAAATTAATCATAAAAAAGACTCATTATGTACAAGCTGGGAACCAGATACAGCTGGTTAGGGGAGGGGAGAAGAGTATAAGTTGGGCACAGGGGCCGGGGGAAGCTGGGACTGGGCACGAGAAGAGGCTCATCAGGGGTTGCCGAGTTTCGGATCTGGATCCTGCTGATTTGGGGCCGGCTCGGCAAGTCCAGCTGCGGTACCTTGCTGATTCTGCTCTCTGATCATCCTCAACACCACCGTAGCAATGCGCCCTCCTCATCGTCCAACGAATGCCGAGGAGTCAGTGTCTGTAGAAGGGCAGTGGGGGGTGAGGACGCTCCTATCACGGCACGAGCAGTCCGACTAGGCAGGCCACGTATGAGGCCTTTCGGCCGATTGACGACCTCCGGCGTATCCAGCCATTGCTTCAACGCCCCAGTACTCGCACCCGTACTAGTGGAGGTTGATGGCTGTCCGGACTGCTCCTCGAACCCCCTAAGCTGTTCATACGAGGCCTGCAAAAAACAATGATATAAAGATATGTTAGGGCATTAATTAACGCAACAAACATTGAGGATAGAAAGACAAAAAATTAACAACTTAAACAAATTGACTCACATCGATCCGCCGGGCAATATCTAAACTATAGTCGCCTCCCGGTGCGCCTCGTCCTTGTCCTTCTTATGCACGTGCGTCTGATTATACATCAGAGCTACGACCTCATCGTCCTCCAGATCCGGGTGCTCGACCGCATTCTTGTGTCGGACGATGTCGTGTGGCACCGACCCCCCCATGTGCGTCGAATCTTTGTTCTGTCTGTTCTCAGCCCCGCACTTACTCTTGGCGTCCTAACCTAGATCCGCAACCCACCGATCTATCATCGCGATCCATACAGTCGGAGATATCCAATGTGGGGGATATCTCGTCATCTCCGTCATTGGGGCACCCTCGGGCAGCATCTTCTTCGCCCGGTCCCTTGCGTCGTGGAGCCATCGGCAGTAATTTTTGCCGATGTAAGCAAAGAAGGCATGCTGCCCCAGTGCCTGCTGCTCAGGCGAGTCAAACATGAACCCCTCATGTAAGGCATTCCATAACACAAATTAACTACAGAAAACAAACTCTAATTAAACCGTACCGACGAAGATGCCATTTTACTTCAATTCTTTTTCTCCAATGCAACAACTCACATCTACCGCACGAACACCTTATCTTATCAAAGCCAACATGTGCAGGATGCACGTAAGCAAAGTCAAGAAATTCGTCAACGCGATCCTCAAAATTGTCAGCATTCTTCCTTTTTATCCAACTTCAATCGACCGACATGACAACTGAATTATCGTACTGTATACCACCTTCAATTATGACCAATCATTAGGCAGGGTCGATGTAAATATGAATGCATGAATGTGACAACATGTCTCTGTATTTCCCCTCCATTCTCTAATAGGTAGTGGTCATATCCCATTCAGAAAAACACATGTTTATAAAACAGTGAATAACTCATGCTTAGTCCTATGTCTGCGAAAAAATCGGTAGCACCTCCCCGCATTTCTCCAAGTACACGACATCAATTAGGTGTTCTAACATTCATCAAATCTTGCCTTGTAAGGTTTGACGGATGTTCGAACACCAGATCTGTATGCACCCGGAGAAACACGTGAGAACGTGTACCAAATATCCACGACATAGAACACAGAGCATGAGTTGAAACACACGTAACTTTTCCAAATTGTCCAAACTGGACATCCAAAGGCTCATTACAAAGCATTACTTTGTAATGAGTACCTTTGAACGGGAACTAAGGATTTTTATGCATGAATGCGTTCAGAAATTGATAATATATACAAGAATCTTTCCGAAATATCAAAACTGCAGAAAGAGCGTTGCATATGTTACCAATTCCAGTTTAAATAGAATTCGTTGGCAACGAGTTGAACCATCTCGTTGCCAATGGACTTCGCAAAACAACAAGAATATAAATAATGTAGGTTTTATAAAAAAACGAGTAATTGAACAATCTCTGGGCTAATTAGTGTTAATAAGGATTACCTTGGGCTAATTATAGTTAATTAGGGTTGATTATGAGTAATTAAGGTTATTTTGAGCTAATAGCAGGGTTTTATTGTGCAGAGTCATGTTGATTAGTCCTGATTAGGGCTAATTAGGCATTAATTGGGTTATGTTAGGGCTAATTAGTGTTAATGAGGACTACTTTGGACTAATTATAGCTAATTAGGGTTGATTAGGACTAATTAGGGTTATTTTGAGTTAATTAGGGTTTAATTGTGCGGAGTAGTGTTGATTAGTCCTAATTAGGGCTAATTAGGCCTAATTAGGTTATTAGGCTTAATTACGACTACTTAGGCGCGTAATCAGAGTTTAGTTAGGTTTAGGGTTTAATTAATCTAATTACGGGTCTACAAGATATGAGTAATTAGGGCTAATTAGGGTTTAATTTGAACTGATTGGTGTTAATTAGGATCAATTTGGAGTAATTACAGCTGATTTAATTTTCATTGGGTTCTTAGGGTAAATTAAAACTAATTAGGCTCGTTAGAGCTAATTAGGGTTAATTGGGTTCATTAAGGTTAATCGGGACTAATTAGGACTAATTATAGCCAGTGCTGGAGCCACGATGAGATTCTAAGGGGTGCTAAAATGTTGCGTTAACCTAATTAACCTAAATTCAACAACCAACCATTCAACTAATTCATAGATATCTCAATCCAATTGGGTCACATCCTCCGTTAACAATCTCAATTCTCAAATTCTCAATACACAGTCAACAATCTTAATTCCCAATACCTCATATAGGGTGTCGATATGGTGTCTGACATCTCCGGACACGTCTGAAGACATTGATTTATTTTTTAAATGTCGGACGCCATGTCCATCACCCCGTGAAGAGGTGCCAGACACCTCTTGAAGAGGTGTCTACAAGTATAAAGCCAAATTGTGACATTTCGGTGTCGGTGTCGGTGTCGATCGGACGCAGTGTCCGTGACCTACCGACACCTCATCGACACATCCAGAAACGTGTCGAACACCTCCGGAAACGTGTCGGACACCTCCAGACACGTGTCCAACACGTACCGACACCTCCGGACACGTCCGAAGTCATTGATTTATTTTTTAAATGCCGGACAACATGGACACACTCATCAGCAGATGTGGACACACTCATCAGCATGGAACTTGGCAGAACTGTTACCTTATCTTGAATCAGGCAATACCTCCTGAGGTACTTCCTTTTCTCTCAGCTTGGCATCTTGACAAACGCAAAACATATATATGAGGTATATCTCTCTAACATAAAAGTCTAAGATGTTTAATAGTGTTTCTAGGCATTTCATTTCCAGTTTTGCCCCTAAATCTCTCTATCTTATCTTAAAAGAGCAAACCTAAAATGAACATTTACCTTCCAATATACCCCCTTTAGATAATGAATATTAAAAGAAACCAAATCCATCAGAATTCAAAACAAACCACATTTCAAGTCCACTTAACTACTATGTATTTGTAATTACCAGTAACATGATTACAAAAGAGAACCAATGACTTAGGAATCTAATGGTTCCAGTTGGAACCAATGTCAAAAACCATAAAAGTTATGGGCTAATACTAAGCAACTACAGGCCGAAAAGCATAAGATTACAACATCATCACCTGCTCCGGCCAGGAATCTAATGGCTCCAGTTGGAACCAATGTCCACCACAACACTAACACCAATAAAAAAAACTCACCCATAAATAGGGCCAGCATAGATGTATCTTTATTGAGAAGATTATTATGATCTCAGCAAAAGGTAAGAGTTATCAAATTGCATAGCAATTATAATGGTAGGATTAAGGTGAATCGGAACATACCTTTGTCGCCGATTGCTCTGCCGGTGGTGAAGATCGAAGAAGATTGGGATTTGGGAGCTTGTGGCCTGTTAGCGCCGGTGGACTGGTGGAGTGACCGGAGGACGAAGGTCTTCAAAACTTTTTCCGACGTCTAATTCCGACGCTAATAGTATTTAACGACGGAAGTTTTACCGATGATACTTTCCGTCGGTGAAAGATGATTTAGCGACGGAAAAGGCCTCTTTTCTTGTAGTGTAATATGTAAATATATGTATGTAGCATAGAGTTTAAACATTGTACAATTGATTTATATATTTATAAGATTTACAAATATCGCGACAATTATACCAATTTTTCAACAATAAATCGTAGTAAAGAGTTTGATTTGTTTTCTACAACCTTATATATGGAATAACACCAGTTTGGTAATCATGAGTTCTTATTTAAAAATCTTGATATATAATTCGTTTATTAAAATTATATATCACAATATTTATTTTTAACAATGACTATCTTATGTATTTTACGTATATGTCCATATATATGAATAATCATAGTACATTCAACTCAATTAGAAGGTTATTTTTTTTCCTTCTAAATTTAATATGTTATTTTTATTTTATCGATATATGAATTTTTATATTCACATTAAAGAGTAATTTTAGTAATACAATAGTCAAAATTAAGTCATAATAAGTAAGTGTATTGATTAGGTTGAGTTCTCAAATGTATAGAATTAGATTTTAAAATTTACAACTCTCATTATTCTTGTGAAATTAATCAAATTTAAAAATAAGGTACCTATCCAAATTCAAATCAATTGTTCGATTATTTTTATTTTTTGGTAAGTCTCGTATGTTGTTTAATCTTAATTATAACATCTATTTTTTTCTAAATCAAAAGTATTGCTTTCATTATATATATATATATATATATATATATATATATATATATATATATATATATATATATAAGTTTTATAGAGAGTACTTTTAAAGATACCATACTTTAAAGGATATAATTGTCAAAATAAAGTCTTAATAGATTAATATATTGATTAGGTAGAGTTTTAGAATGATTATGATTTATTTTTAAATTAATTTTTCCTTCTAAATCAAAAGTATTATTTTTATTTTTTATATTTATGAGTTTTTATATTCATATTAGAGAGTACTTTTGAAGATACCATAGCCAATATTAAGTCCTATTAAGTTAATATAATGATAAGCTAGAGTTTTGGAATGTATATTTTTTTAAATTTGAAGGAAATAATTGTCTAAAAGAAGTCTTAATAGATTAGTATATTGATTAAGTGGAAGTTTAGAATGATTAGAATTAATTTTTAAATTAAATAAGACTTACTAATATATAAGTTAATTAATCTAAAATAAAGATTTGATGACGTGTCATATAAAGAAGAGATGATGTGTCGCGCAAAGAAGTTATCAATGTCTTTTTTACTTCACTTATTATAAATTATATATAGATTTTTTGAATCCTTTTTAATTTTTGTGATAAATATTTATTTATGATAAAATTGTCTTTAGGCCCTCTTTCTTTGATCCGGACTTAGGACTAGCTGCTTGTAAACAAACAAGCGAAATTACTTATTTGTTTATATATATATAAATAATTAATTATCCAAAAAATGTAGCTTGTTCATATACATTTTTTACATTGAATATATGTAATTTGATTGAAAATATCTACAACGACAATTTAAACTATATTTTGAGGAAAATATCTTCTCAAAAGTTGAGAAAAGGAAAAAAGAAATTACCTAATTATTTGGAAGATTTTCATCGCTCAATTGCTGCTATGTCTATCATCAATTGGTTTATCTTACTCTCAGTACTTTGCATGAAGATAAACCTTCAAAAAATTACATAATTCCAATGGCTCGGGATTAAGAGACTCCTCGTGCCATTTACCAACCTCCCACTCGCTAAAAAGTATGATACTGAAACAACCGCATAGTCTTGCACCACGTACTAGTGCATCAAGTGCAATCTGAAGTAAAACACGATAACCTTTTTCTTTTTGTTTTTAATAATTTAGTAAATTAAAATTATTATGCTCCTTTAATGAAAAATGAAGCATATTGATTAGTATTTCCATTTAAATCAATTTCAGTAAAAGAGGAAAATGAAAAACTTCTTGTAGAAAGTTTTTCCATTTGTAGTTGTTTTCCCAGCACATCTTCTATACCCTTAAGATATGATGCATAATGTATTTGACCGCTCGATGAGCACTCACACACATGTCAGCGAAATTTTGATGATAATTATGAAACTATCCAAAAGACAAACTTGTGAAAGTCGTAAACAAACTATCCGTAGTTATTTTCGCATCTCCCAGAGGCCGGCAGTTATTTTCCCTCTTTTCCTTTATTTATTTATTTTACTTTACACAAACCCATAAGTATTGCATTATTTTTTAAGTCTAAGTGACCCTTAATTTCAAAACACAAAACAACTTTGCCTAAAGCATCAAGTCTTCTAAAGTTTTCGAGAATGGGGCTCCAAGACTCATTTTGGCTTCAAGGAATGAGGCTCCGGGATTCATTTTAGATGAACTTTTTGAGAATCATATACTCCGTACATACCAATAATAGTGTCTCGTACTCATACGACAAGAAAACGCCTTTGGTCTTCTAAAGCTGCATACTATTATGAATTATGAACTATGTCAGATAACCGTACGTTAGTGATGGTTGATGACAATGTAGTTAGTAAACCCTCCTAGCATCCTTAGCCTATGATTTAAAATTGAATGTTGAAAGTAAATTTTCACTCACACCAGAATTGTATATAATTGAACTATAAGAAAAGATCGATCATTTTCTCTAGTTTTGCTCAGCTTTAAACGAGATACTAACGGTCAGCAAGCCATTTGCAACTAATAAATGTTGTGGATTTCAATTGGAAGAGAAACAATATAGCTGAGGCCCTAGGTTCCTAATCAACGTGAGCCATCTGATAGCGAGGTTTAGTATTTTAAAACCGTTTGGCTCATGGCGAGTTAGGATACAACTTTAAGAACTGAATTGCATCACTCCTTGTTAATTTCGACTCCATGAAGTTTTACAATTTGAATCTAGTCTTAGGTCTTGTAGAAATCACAGTTATCTCTTCTTTCAAATGTTTCGCCACGTGTTTAATGCCATGATAACCATACTATGGAGTTTCAAGGCCTTTTCAATGGGAAAAGCAAAGAATCATAAGGTGATTGTCCATATGTTACTTCTTAACGTATCACACAAATTCAGCAAAGGATAGTGCAGCTTAAATCTTGGCTAAGCTCTAGGATCTTGACAGCCCAGAATCATGACCTCCATGATCTATTACCTTTCCTCTTGTACAAGCTTAAGTTTTGGGCTTAGTTCTAGCATTGTCATATGTATAGCTTAATTTTAGGCCTTAGTTTTGTTCTTTGGTGTATATAAATACAGCTACATGTAAATGACAAAGATATATCCCAGAAATCAATACCATTTTAACATGGTATCAGAGCCTACAAAACTAGCCATTCTTCTCTGACCCAAACAATCAATCTCTCTCAGACATTTCAACAAACACCTACCATACTATCTAATTTCCTTATACAACCTGCTAATTCGTAGAAGCCACAAACCCATCTAATCTCCTTCATGGCTTCTTAAAAAAACCCAGCAATTGCTGATCCAACCTCCCCATATCATCTTCACAACTCTGATCAACCAGGTACACCACTAGTTACCCAACTGCTTAATGGTGACAATTATCCTACGTGGAGTCGAGCTGTGATTATGGCCCTCGAAGCAAAAAATAAGCTTGGTTTCATTGACAAAACCATCAAAAAACCCGCTACCGACTCTGCTGAATTCTCCTCTTAGTCACGCTGCAACTCCATGGTCACTTCTTGGCTTATTCACTCCACAATTCCTGCTATTGCCAATAGCATTCTTTGGACAACTATTGCTAGTGACGTATGGGTTGATCTTCATGATCGATTTTCTCAAAAAAATGCTCCCCGCATCTTTGAGATACGGCGAGCCATCTCCAACAATGCGCAAAATACAGATTCAGTTTCTACATATTATACCACCCTCAAGGCCTACAGTGACGAACTCTCTTCGTATCGAACACCACCCACTTGCACATGTGGTGCCATGAAAACCCACCCTGATTTTCTTGAGAGCGATGCTCTCATGGATTTTTTACAAGGACTTAATGAGTCATATGCCTCTGTACGAAGTGAAATTCTACTGATGGATCCCCTTCCATCCATGGCAAAAGCCTATTCCTTGATCTTACAAGAAGAGAGACAACGCTCACTTCACGATTCTCGACAAATTTTACCTTCTCCAGCAGCGATGGCTACAACTCACAAGCCACCAAATTCTTCTTCTCGTCCAACTGCTCGGCAAGACAACAGTAACCGTCCTCACTACCACTGTAACTACTGCGACATGGATGGTCATTCAGATAGTCGCTGCTTCAAACGACATGGCTATCCCCCTCGGACTAATGATAATGGCTCAAATCGTGGTAGCCGATCCCATTATCAATCAGTAACTCGTGGTCCTACACGACAAGCATCTCGCGGTTCAGCTCCTATTTTTGGGAATCCCTCTCAGTCTAATGTTGTGGCATATGACGAACCCACATCAAGCGTTAATGCTCCATCACTCACTGCTGATCAAATCCAGCAACTTCTGATGTTGCTCCCTACTGGTAATCCACATCCATTAGCTAATGTTGCAGGTACATCTTTTTCCTTCTCTACCTCATCTACTCACCCATTATGGATTATCGATACTGGAGCCACTGATCATATGGTTTCAGATATCACATTTTTTTCCTCTCGTACACCATCATCTTCATTTATTCGTTTACCTAATGGGTTTCATGTTCTTGTCACTGGAATTGGTAGTGTCCCTTTATTCCCCAACCTCACTCTTCCTGATGTTCTACATGTTCCTTCATTCCACTTCAATTTGTTGTCTATTAGTAAATTAACCGCTCAATCTCCTTACATTGTCACCTTTTTTTCATGACTCTTGTACTTTTCAGGACCCACAGACGAAGATGATTTTGGCAACGGGTAAACGGCGCGGTGGTCTTTACTTCTTGGACCTATCTCCATCTATGGCATCTACAACGCTTCCTGGCTCACACTTCGATCTATGGCATTGGCGTCTTGGTCATCCCGCTTTTTCTCTCTCCCCCAAACTCACAGCATTAGATAGTACTATTTCTATTTCAAATAAATGTACTTGCACTGTATGCCCAGTTGCCAAACAAACTCGATTACCTTTTTCAACTAGTACGATTAGTACAAAGTTCTATTTTGAGTTAATTCATATTGACATTTAGGGCCCTTACCGTACAGCCTCTTTATCTGGTGCACATTATTTTCTCACTATTGTTGATGATTTTTCTCGTAGCACATGGGTTTATTTATTGAACCATAAAACTGAAGCCAATAGTCTAATCCGTTATTTTTTCACTATGGCCAAAACCCAATTTGACACTTCCATTTGCCAAGTTCGCTTAGATAATGCTCGCGTATTTTTTTAACAAAGATACTTATCAATTCTTCCATTCTTTAGGTGCCAATCAACAATCTAGTTGTGTTTCTACTCCTCAACAAAAATGGTGTTGTGGAGCGTAAACATCGTCACCTCCTAAACATTGCTCGAGCATTACGATTCCAAGCTAACTTACCATTACAATTTTGGGGAGAATGTGTCCTTACTGCAGCCTACCTTATAAATCGTCTACCATCTCCTATCCTAAAATATAAAACCCCTCATGAAATTCTTTTCCAAAAACAACCTAATGTATCACATCTTAAAGTTTTTGGTTGTCTTTGTTTTGCTCGTAACACTAATATTTCCCACAAATTTGACAAACGTGCTTCTCCTGCCATTTTTGTGGGATATCCCTATGGTCAAAAAGGTTTTAAAGTCTATGACTTATTCACCAAGACCATTTATGTTACGCGTGACATTGTCTTTCATGAGACCATTTTTCCTTACCATATCCATCATTCTCCCACCCTCTCTTCTTCTTCCGTTTTTCTTTTACCTCCAGCTGAAACAGAGTCACCTTCTCCTAGACCCACCTCTCCTATTCTTAACCAACTACCTGTTACACCTTCTCCTCTTTCCCCACCTAGTGATACACCTTCCACTCCTATGTCTCCTGCTCCTAATGACCCTGTTATATCCATTGGTAGACCTCTTCGAACTCATAAACCACCAAGTTATCTCAAAGATTACTATTTGTCTATTGCCCGTTCTAATTCATCTTCGTCTACTAGACAAGGTACATGTCATCCTCTTGCTTTTTCCTTGAGCTATCATCATTTTTCTTTACCTCATAAATCTTTTCTTACTGCCTTAACTGTTACTAATGAGCCAACTAGTTTCCACCAGGCCATGAAATTTCAGGAATGGCGAGATGCAATGCAATCCAAAATTGTTGCCTTGACCAAAAACAATACTTGGTCACTTGTTCCTCTACCTCCTAGTAAGACAGCCATTGGGTCTAAATGGGTTTTCAAGATTAAACGTCGAGCTGATGGATCTATTGAACGCTACAAGGCTCGTCTTGTTGCTAAAGGCTACACACAAATTGAGGGAATTGATTACCATGACACCTTTGCACCTGTTGCCAAACATGTCACTATTCGTGTTCTTCTCACTATTGTTGTTGCACGTCATTGGCCAATTCATCAGTTGGATGTCCATAATGCTTTCTTACATGGAGACCTTGCTGAAGATGTAAACATGACTCCACCACCTGGTTATCGACGCAAAGGGGACCATCTTGTTTGCAAGCTCCAAAAGTCCCTCTACGGTCTCAAACAGGCTCCTCGCAATTGGTTTTCTAAATTTTCTAATGCTCTCCTGAGCCTTGGCTTCATCCAGTCAAAAGCTGACTACTCTTTATTTATTCTTCGTCAACAAGGTGCTTCAGTTTTTGTTCTTGTTTACGTTGATGACATTCTTATAACAGGTTCAAATGTCACTTTACTTCAATCTATCAAAGCTCGTCTCTGCGGCCAATTTCATACAAAGGACTTAGGTTCTTTGAAATATTTCTTGGGCATCGAAGTTGCACGCTCATCTCGTGGTCTATATCTCTGTCAACGCAAGTATACCCTCGACATCCTTGATGACTGTGGCCTCACTGGTGCTCGCCCATCCTAGTTTCTCATGGAACAAAACTTAAAACTTTCAAATTCAACAGGAGCCATACTCTCTGATCCATCTCCGTATAGAAGACTGGTTGGTCGCCTAATCTACCTTACTGTCACTCGTCCTGATATTGTTCACATTGTCAATATATTAAATCCGTTCATGCATCAACCTCGGCAACCTCATCTTGATGCTGCCCATCGTTTAATACACTATTTGAAGGGTTCTCCCGGCCAAGGCATTTTTCTTCATAGCCAGTCTGATCTTGCATTAAAAGCCTTTTGTGACTCTGACTGGGCAAGCTGCCCCATGACTCGACGTTCCACAACAGGATATTGCATTTTCCTTGGTTCGAGTCCCATTTCTTGGAAGACAAAGAAGCAAACAACTGTTTCACGATCATCTGCTGAAGCTGAATATCGTTCTATGGCTGTTGCAACATGTGAACTTACATGGCTTTCATTTCTCTTACGAGATCTTGGCATGCCTTTGACAACTCCAGTACCCCTTTATTGTGATAATCAAGCTGCTCTACACATTGCTGCCAACCCTGTTTTTCATGAACGTACTAAACATATTGAGATCGATTGCCATGTCGTTCGTGAAAAATTGCTCAAGGGTTTGATCCGCACCATTAAAATTTCTTCTCATGATCAACTTGCTGATTTGTTTACAAAGTCTCTTGGTCGTGATCAATTTCAGTATTTAAAATCCAAGTTGGGCATTTGTGATCTTCATGCTCCAACTTGAGGGGGAGTCTTAACGTATCACACAAATTCAGCCAAGGATAGTGCAGCTTAAATCTTGGCTAAGCTCTAGGATCTTGACAGCCCAGAATCATGACCTCCATGATCTATTACCTTTCCTCTTGTACAAGCTTAAGTTTTGGGCTTAGTTCTAGCATCGTCATATGTATAGCTTAATTTTAGGCCTTAGTTTTGTTCTTTGGTGTATATAAATACAGCTACATGTAAATGACAAAGATATATCCTAAAAATCAATACTATTTTAACATTACTGTTACCATTCGGGTCTAATATTGGTCTTGGCACATTATATAAATCAGGCAAACATAGTGTACGATGAATAGTTTACTTTGTATGTGAACTTTACATTCAATATCTGCCAAAAGGATTACAAGCCATACCAAACCATTGCAGAAGGTAATGTTCCTATTTCTTAGGGCATTGATGGTTGAGCAGGCTTCTCTCCAAAGACCTTCCTCTTATACTTGACCCCAAAAGGAGTAACCTCAGTATCACACAAGTCAGAACCATGCCATACATGTCTAGGCAGATATCGACGGATATAAAAATACTCCGAGCTCAGATGTGGTCCCTCTATCGCCCGGACTTGTGCAAAACCCGGCCGCCAATCATCATGTCCAGTCAATTTGAGGTATAGGTAGCATATTGGTGACTCCACGCATTCACCAGTTACTTGAAACTGATCCACCATGCAAGCTTGAAATGGTCTTCTAGGCACATCGTCGAGAACTTGTGGCTCCAACGGATCAACCCTTCTTACGTGCTTGGAATTGAGGTGGTGCACCAAAATGTCGTTTGATTTTGTGTCGCCAAACCTCAAGCTAACATGGTTTGAGGTACCGGCTCCCTTGGTACAAGTGGTTTCTATTGTAACAGCATATGTACAATTTCCCTGCAAAGGCAAAAGCCAACTAATTTAGGGACTATTTGGTAGCAATGTTTGCAAGTACTTTTTAATGTAGAACATGGAACTTGGCGACTTCTTTCTAAAACAATTACATTTTCTCCACCATCAATTTGAATGGCCATATGCAAGGCTATTCTGCAGGAGCTAGATGATCCATAATCCCCACGCCTGTTCCTTTTGGTAACGGAGGAGTTTTCGGGCATTCTAGATTTGTATACCACCCTCCTACGCTATGCAGATGTCCTTTTTGGCCTTACTGGGGCAATTGAGGCCTCTGCTTATCTTTGTAAAGGAAGCACTAAGAGAATTTGATGAGTTATCTGGGCTGCAACCTAAGGCAATATGTTTTTTTGGTGGTGTACACACAAAGGAGAAGCATTCTGTACAACATATTCAGCATTCAAGAGGGCACTCTTTGTCTCTTCCTGTCTAACACCTTGGGGTACCGATTATCACTAACAGACTAAAACAGAGGGCCTAGTTGAATAAACTCCTCAACAAAGTAAAGAAATGGACGTCTAAGATATGTAGGCAGGTTCAACTAACTGTGGCTGAGCTTCAAAGTATTCGAATGTACTGCAGCAGTTTGTTCCTCCTTCGTAAGAGGGTATTCAAGCATGGACCAGTTAATGAGTCATGGAATACATAATTATGGAGTGATCATGGACTGAGACACACTGATGCAAAGGGTGATTGGCAAGATGTCTACCCCAAAAAAGGAAGGGGCTTAGGCTTGGAGAATCTCGTAGCTTTGAACCAAGCTCTTATAATGAGGCATTTATGGGACCCAAGCTCGAAGAAAGACATTAGATGAATCAAATGGTGCCATGTATATGTCATTAAAGATTGTTATCTGTTGGAAATGAAATCCCTGCGATTGCATCATGAACAATTAGGAAATTCTTTCAAATCAGAGAATATATAAAGAGACATATTTTAAATATGCAAGGCCTATCTGCAATGGTCACTCTGCCTAGATTTCTATAGACAACTGTAAACATTTTGGCCCCCGTAAGAGACACTCGGAGAGAGAATTTCTATGGATCGAAGATGCAACTAGCAGCTCTAAGGTGAGAGCTGCTTTAATGATCTTGTAGAAATCACTGAGATTACAAGACGTCATTCCAAACAGTGATATGGAAGACAGAATCTTTGCTTCCCATCCAAACAGGGTGTTTATGCTGTTGCTTCCGCTTGTCAAGCACTCACCTGAGGAGGTTGATTCGTTTTGTTGTGGTGTAAAGACAACATTTTCAAGTTTTCTTTTGTTTTTGGCTGGTTTGCAAGAATAGATCTGAGTACAAAAGACAGGTTTTTGCTTGTAATGACCTCGCTGCGTTATTTGGACCTGCTGGGGAGTCCAGCGGTCATCCTTTTTCAGTTGGATGTTCTCTAATCAGCTGTGGCATAATTGTTCTAAACAAGGATATGGAGCATACAGTCCACTGAATTACAATATGCTCTACTGCAGTATAAAGGTCGATCTTTCAAAACTAGACTGAAGAGCCCGTGGATGGGAAGGAACTCAATGTGTTTTAACCATCAGCAAGAGAGAGTATATGCGGTGACTAAAGAGGTGAGAGTTGCAGCCAACGAAGCTGGGTCATGAACACATGACACTCGCACATGCAATAGAACCCTTCAATAGAATGCAAAAGCAATCAGCTTCAGCACCGATGTATGTTTAAGCATAGAGGTCGCATTCTCATATTTTCCATCCATTGGTGGATTACAGATTAAACTAATATTCACAATGATAAAATTTGGCGTCAAAGGTGGTAAAATCTGTCAAGAGCAAGCGTGCTCACATACACCCTACATTCTCAGGCTTCTTCAGTATGGAAACGAAACTCTCTCCTTCCAACGTTTTTTCTATCGACAGAAAAGTACTTATGCAAAAAATATAGTTATAAAATCAGGTATGATCCGAATACCTTTTCTTTTGGCGGGAGACTTGTACTTGCTGCTGCTATGAAACTCACTGATCTTAATGCGAGAAAGGAAGCAAGAACGGCAGCAAACTTTTCGAAGACTGACCCTCCAAATACTTTCATTCTCGTTGATCTCTCCAACTCAAAGTCCGAGAAAAAGAAACTAGGTGGAACACTGATCAGAACTACAACCAATATATATAGTCTTCTGATCACTCATTCTTTCCTTCACAAGCTCAAAAGATAAGATTCTGAGGCTTCTTTTGCAGTTCTTCATGAAAAAGTTTCTTCTTTACCTTTCCCTTTTTCCTTTTTGCCTAAAACTTCAGTTCTGTTCAAAGGGTTTCTTGGCTTTTACTCATACGCTCTTGCTTTATTAAAGGTAATGCTCTCTTAATTAGGGGAAAGCACCTTTGTACTTCTGTAATAATTTTAATTTTGCCAGTTCAAGAATTTTATTTTTCATTTCCTCTATCTTGGTCTATGTGACAATAGATGTATGCCATTCGCATGCTGCCCGTTTGCTTCTACTTTTAAGTCATTCAAAACTAGAAGAGAAAGAAAAAAAAAGGTGCAAGCATCAAATAAAGAAACGGGTATGCGTAACGATACCAAACAGAACATTATAAGATATAATCACCAGGAGGGAAGAAAGTTTTTCCGTTTAAGCAATATTTAACCCCCCACTAAGCCCTCGCTGCAGCAGAAAGAGCCTTATGCACTAGATTTCCTTTGTATTTGACGGTTTAATAAAGTGCCATCTAGATTCTGTTTTGAATAGTAACTATGCGCCTTTGGTTGAGATGCCCCAGAATGATTCAAGGAAAGATGCCCATGGCGACTCATGATACTATCAAGGAGCATTGTTTAGCAGTAGGATTCATTTGACTTTTTCAATACGGCAGAACTTGTGTTGCATTATTCGTCAAATGAAGTGAGTCCTTAAAGCACCAATGGACACGATAAGGCAATTACTCAAAGATCTGTGTGAGAGTCAGCTAGTTCAGTTGGTACGGCTTCTTGGCGTTGTACCAAGAGAACCGCCTACACCGGAGATTGGGAAGTGTCAAGGAGGGGATCGAAGGACTCCCACGTATTGTAGCCCAGGTGATGAAGAAACACTGCAAAATTCAGTGCCATTTTCTTGTAACTCTTCATCAAATGAGCGAGTACAGCTAGCTAAATTCAAAGAATAAAAAAATTTTGCAAAACGGATGGAGCATCTTCTGAGTGACATTCTGAGAAAGACGAGCAAAAGATTCCAATAGACCATACAAATAAAAGCACTAGACCAGCGTAAAAACAAAATTACCTTGTTAGCAGGCAATTAATAAATATTAGTTCCACCTTGCATAAATTGTCTAAATCAGAGATGGCAGAATCCCTCGCAACTTCCAACAAGCATGAGTTCATCCTATCTCTTTGCCTCTATTCTTACTCTTCAAATTTTCCTCAGTTCTTCATTTTTCCAGGCAGCTGCAGAAAGCTCAAGGCTCTTCAGAGAGTACATAGGAGCAGAGGGAAACAATGTTACGTTTACAGATGTACCCATTAATCCCGCAGTTGATTTTCATTTCATCCTTTCCTTCACAATCGACTACACAAGTTCGTCACCTCCTCGTCCCACTAATGGTGATTTCAGTGCCTACTGGGACAATGAAATCCTCTCCCCTGCTCAAGTTTCTTACGTCAAGGCCCACCATCCGAACGTTAAGGTAGCCATGAGTCTCGCAGGTGATACAGTCAACGATCACCGTGTTTTCTTCGAACCTGCATCCATAAATTCTTGGGTTAGAAATGCAATTAGCTCCATCACTAGAATTGTGAAGGAATATGACTTGGACGGAATAGACATCGATTATGAGCACTTCCGTGCAGACCCAGATACATTTGCCGAGTGCATTGGGCGACTTCTATACTACCTTAAAAAGAACCAGATTGTGTCGTTTACATCAATAGCACCGTATGAAGATGATTCTGTGCAGCAGCATTACTTGGCTCTCTGGAGGAAGTACGGGAATCTCATCGACTACGTCAACTTCCAATTCTACGCCTACAAGAAGGGGACAACCGTCTCTGAGTTTATGCGCTACTTTGAGATTCAAAGCGCTAACTACAACGGAGGCAAGATTCTAGTCAGCTTTGGGACCGATGGAAGTGGTGGTCTGTCTCCCCAAAATGGATTCTTCAGGGCCTGCAGCATGCTTAGAGATCAGGGTAAACTTCACGGCATCTTTATTTGGGCAGCAGACTATTCCAAGGAGGCTAAATTTCGTTATGAAACACAGTCACAAGAGTTTTTGACCAGCATGATTTGATCGCTCGTTCATACACTGCATTAGCATTTGATTTCATTTGTTACAACTCTGAAGAGGACTTCCTTAGCAGAAATTTTTGCCAGTGAAAACAATCCTGTCACCCTCCTTATTCAGAAGCGGACCTCCTCTACATACAATTTCATGATATTGTTACTTATGAAATATAAAATATCCAAAATATTTATAAAAATATAGCTTCAAAAGAGGTAATCAGAGTTCTAAAACATAGTGCTAATCAAGCACTCACATTAACCAATGTTCAATAAGTACAGCGAGAATCTGATAACCAACAATCACTTCCCAACAAATGGGTTCCCAAAAGCTACTTAATCAAAATTGTTACAAAATTCTTACCCTCCTGCCACTAAGAGCAATATTAATTTAAAATAAAACTCCAAGCTCATGCATATAGCTACTAGCTCTTCTAATTTGTCTCAGCTTAGTTACTTGAAATGGAGGAGAAAGGGGGTGAGACACAACGCTCAACAAAGCTAACGCTCACACACCCACGGAGTACATTATAAGTATCCAATTATATGTAACTAAGTCAAATCGAAATACGTAGAATTAAAGGTGCAAAGACGATAAATAATCTCAGCACGAAAAATATTCTACTTTTTTTGGGGATATTAACCCACCCAAGATTAAATCAAAGTAAAATGACATGTTCAAATAATTGAACTAGTAGTCAAATACGAAGCAATCATATAATACGTGAGTGTAAAGTACTTTAACCTAAACACACGAAGATTCTAAGTTCAAAGTTTGCATTCCGATTGTAGTTGTCATATCATGTCGTTGACGTAAGTACGCGAAGGTTCTAAATATTTGTTCAATTCAAAAGGGTCAAATTGATATCAAAGTATCTTAAAAGCATTTGAGTCACGAAAGTATCAAAAGTTTATATTTTAAACAGAATAGCTTAACCATTTCAGAAAAATTTTAGAGTTGAATAAAAAAAGACGAAGAGACGAATTAAACGGGGTTGAATCACTTGAATCCGAGTTCGTATGAGCACAACATTATGAAGTATAGAGAAACAACTTTACAATGTACAAAAGAAATCTATTAGCCATCAGAGTTCTGACATGTGGCAAGAGCTTAACTGAGAATAGACTGAAATATGGCATGCAAAAGTTCTTGACAACTATGACATTAGACATGTATGGCTAAGTCCTGGACATGGGCTTAGAGGGCGGAGAAAGATTTCAAGGCTGAGCGTTAGTAATACAGAGATCATCAGAAAAGAGAAGAGAAGAGAGAGTAGCCCAAGGGACAAAGATGTGATTCTGCAGCCAAAGAAGAAGAAGAACAACGTGTGTTTAGAATGCTCAGAAGCCAGCAGTAACTTGCAAAACCAGCGGGAAGAACCTTAGCGTGGTGCTTGTTATTATGGGAGTGGAGCATGCTTTAACAGCCAGCAGCAGGAACAGAGGATTCGGGATTGCCCTTAGCTGCTCAAGCCCCAATTTATTTAGGGTAAATGAAAACATAACCAACTGCTTGGAGTTAATCAGGCAGCAGCCACTCTAGTTATTAAGGAACTAGTTCAGAATGCTCAGAAGCCGGTATTAGCTTGCAAAACTTGCAGGAAGAACCATAATAGTACTTGTTATCGTGTGAGTGGTGCATGCTTTAACTGCGGTGGTGATCGAACTCTGTCTATAACGGATATTAGTCCGTGAACTTGATGCCAAAAACCTCAAGATACCATGATGCTTTAGGATCCTTCCAAAATCCCCACCTTTGAGTACCCGTGTAAACTGCTACACTTTGCCTGAGCTACAAAGATACCCAAGAAGATTTGAAGCCTATCCTCCAATCATTTTCTGATGTTATGGTAGTGCACAAGAACTTAAGCTCTCTCTACAAGATCATTTCCTAGACTTTGATTATCCACAGGACCTAACGCTCTGATACCATATGGTCACAACACGAACCATCCATGGGCTCGAGCATGACCAACTGTGCGCTCACTTGACACCCTAGCATGGCGCTACTAGGCCTAGACCACAAATCGCTGCTAACAAGCAATAGTAAATCAGAGCAACCAAACCATAAGATTGAAATTTGTATTCCATAAGTGAAATTTTAATGGAACTTTATTACTCAAAAATGTAGTAAACACTTTGAGACAAAATTACAGATTATCTTAGGCCTTTAGCTCTGCAACTTCCAAACTCGAATTTATTTACATAACTAGTAAAAAAGTTAAGAGTATCCCCAGTATATTTCTTCTCGAAACATTCATAAGTCGGTGCCATAGCCAAGTATCTCCTATCCAAAAGCAGTTCCATTGAGCTTCTTCCCTGAAAAAGATTTATAGAGTGAGCTTGACAGCCAGCAAGTACACACATAGAACATTTAAAAAGGATTAAGGTTTTATGAAAATATGCCATGAAGATTAACTGAATATCCGACACATATCCGACGCAAATAGATGAAATCAATTCGCAACTATGAATGAAATAGCTTGACCAGCACATAGAGATTCCCTTCTGCCAGAAGTACTTTTATCAACATTATTATCAGTTAGTCTCACCATTCATACCAACTGCTGTGGTCGGCATACTAGCCCCCACCGAGTAAGGCCCGGAACCTCATCTTGTGATAACCATCAATGTAGGCGCAGGGGCAACCACAAGCAACAATACTGTGAATTAACCGTAAACAAACTTATCCTGTTAACGAGGACCCGAACTCTAACTTTCCCCTATTAGATATGGCCTATGGGGCATAGCAAACAATAAAGACTGCAACTTCTATTTTCTCTTTTACAATACCCTATTCAATTCACAGCATTCCATCAGTAGATAAAAGGACTTGATCATGGCATTTTAAACATTTCCAGAAGAACGTAGCAGGGAATAACATCTCCAAAACGAAACATTGTAACATACAAAGTCGTTCAAACAGTTCAAAGGGTACATCTAAAAACACGTTAAGGTGGAAAACGTGGTACGGGTACTTACCTCAAGAGCTTAAATATCTCAGAATACCCAACAAGCACAAGATATTAATCCTGATTTCCTGTATCTAATATATAAAAAAGTTATCAAAAGTTAAACCAAATATCTGATTCTTACATGTACCGGTACAAACCCAAACCTCCAGACTAATGTCACCAGATAATACTATCAACTATATTACCACCGCTGACCCCCTGTTTTTCTTACATCCATAGCAACACCGTACGTATGGACTTGGATACTGGGTACGTTTCCATAAAAGATGACCAACTACAAGAAAAGGCCAAGGGATTGACAGTAGTATTAGACACAAATGTTCGTTTGTTCAAAACTTGGGAGTTAGAAATTTGCTAAATTGCTTGAGTAAACCTGTTTGTGCATGTGTGTGTGTCCAGCGTATAGGTACATGCATGAAATGGTGGTAAACTGTACTTGATATAATGGTAGTCAAAGTCAGATTGAATGGAGTGCGTGTACATTACAGTTTAGAAGATGGTCTCTATCGAAAAGCAAGAACATAATCCAGTAAACTGTAATTTCATATTAGAACGAAGCAGAAGATTAGTTCAATGATTATTCTGGCAACCAAAAGGAAGAATACGTTAAAATAGTTTATCAGATAAAGAGTCTTAGAGCTACCTATCTACAATCCTCCCATACACATCACGTAAACCATCCCAAACCCCAACTCGTAAGGAAATCCATAAGCAATTAATCAAGAACTCAAAGAAGATTACCGCTTCTACTGTTATTTGCGCTAAAGAAATTGAAAATCAATTTCTACACTTAAACTGCCATTGTTTTTTTTTTTTTTTTAAATATCAATCAATTAAGCCAAAAAAAATAATATCAAGACTCACCTGCAAACAAACCCAATTCTTGTCAGAAGTTAAAACCAGAAAATTTCTTCCTCTCATCCTCTGCTGCCCCCTTCTGCCACATCCCTTGATGAGCCTAATCCTTAGTCATAGAGCCACATAAGCTGCTCTCTCTCTTGAATTTTCCATTGAATACTGTTTCAAATTCCCATTTGTTCTTGTCCCTTCATTTTCTTTTCCTTTGCCTTCCCATTACACATTACGTTACTACTACTACTTCCTTCCTGCTCTCCTCGCTTCCTCTCTTCTAACATAATATCTAGGGGTTGTCGGCACACATAATCATGGCAAGAAACATAATATAATCGTATAACTAAGGGTTGCCGGCTCACGCAATGCATGTGCAGTTAAAGAAAACATATGCAAATCTAATAGATACACATAAGAAAAGGTACATAAACAGATAAATGAGTTTACCAAAAACATCCAGAGGGAGGGAACAGTGGAAATGGAGTAAAAAAGACGGTTGGAATTTTTGGGTAGAGATGGGGATCAAGAAGACGTTCTAATTGGAGTCGGGTATAGCAGTCGTTTACTAAATGTTAAGAAATTTTCAACAATGTTTTTCTTAGATTTTTCTTAATTTGAAATCGGTATATTATGAAGGGATATGGACGGAAATTCAAAAAAGGCTTCATCATAATGGTGCTCTCCCTTGATAATAGTATAGATAATAACCAGCAAAATATTTTTACATTTCTCAAAGCAACACCACATATTTTTATTTATTAGTCTATTGCTATCTCACATGGCTCGGCACTTTGGGGCATAATACCATGTCAACATGACACGACGATACATGTATGGGTTCCGTATTGAACGCACCATATTACCTATTGGAGAGGAATCACTGCAAATCTGTCACCATGGAAGATGGAAGATGGAAGATGAAGGTCTAAGGAAGACGAAGGCGCAGAGTCCAGATCTGGGTTGGGTGGGTGGGTGGAAGGGGGAGAGGGGGAGAGAGAGAGATAGATATACCCCTCGCGTATGCCTTATGGGCAGGCATGAGGGTCATTATGAATGACCTTCACGTGTATCCTTTTCTTTTCCACCACCCAGCATGACATCATCATCGGAATACATACCACTTTTTCATAATATATCCACCCATATAGTTTTGTGCTAATCTCAAATCAAGTACTATCTAGAATTAATGTCCTATACGTGTCCCGTTTCTGTGTCCAAATTCTGAACTGTGTCAATGTATCCTATAATTTCATAAATAGGCGAGTCTGTGTCAATCTGTCCGATCCGGACACCAACATGAAGTCATAGGTCTGTTTTACCTAATTTAGTTATTTTACAGATTAGGACCTTTACAAGTTTTGAAACGATAGCTAAATTACTACTGGATTATAGAACAATAATGGAGTAGCTAAATTAGGAGCGGGGTATTACAATACCTGTCTCCTCTCCCCATACCAGTTCATCAATTCAAAATCTCACCCCCTGAAACCCATCCAACACCCTCCCCACCCCACCCCCCTACACGTCCCCGCGCAGCCTTAATTGATAGACCAACGAAACACTCCCCACCGTATGAAGCATAAGACTACATTCCTATTGCACAATGAATGGAACTTCCAGACCCAAGTACTGTGGTATGAAGGTCCATGGTGACTTTCAAGTTTTCATTGATGCCACCGAGATCCAATTTCAAGTAGCGTTGGCTATAGTTGCCTAATTTCAACAGAAACTTTGTAATATTCACTTAAAAAAGAGTATAACAGAAGCAAGTGGTCAAGTTAAAAACTAGTTTCTTAGAATGAAAAACCAACACCATAAGCCATCAAGAGCAATGACAACACAATTTGAGGCCACACAGCCTAACACATGACACCAAAATTGAAATGAAATACAGAGAATCAGAGAGTATTTATCTAAGTCTACCTTCACCACAGTAGTCATCTCCATTTCTACGATAAATCTTAAAAGGCATGTACAGATGCACTACTGTCGTCTTTAGTACAAAAGAGTACTGCCTTATATCAAATTTTATTAAGTCAAACAAGTAGCTATGGTTGCAGCAACAGCGCGTCAAAGGTGGCACACCATAAAGTTATAGTTTTATGATGCATGTTTAACTTAGCCACAACTTCTAGTTTAATCAATAAACACAAAGAACGCATTTTCTAGTACCCCTTTTGGCCCCAATTGCAATATCAATGTAGTATAAACCTTTGCATTAATGTTTACCAAAATGCAATCATGTTACCCTTTCCAGTTGCGTCATCTTTGCTTCACTACATTGCAACTAATATCAACATCTTCTCAGTCAAATTTTGCATTTAGTATACCCTACAATTTCATCCAGCAAAAGGGAAAACATCTCATAAACATCAGAAAATTTCATTTCACTAATAGCTGCTAAAGCATTACATGTAATAATCTCTCATCAAGTAACATTACATGGAAAACATTACCAATCCAAAATTTTGTTGGGAAGATCACCAGCACCAGATGACTACTCTGCTCCAAACCGAATCCACCTCCGATCAGCTACATAAAACAACAGCAAAAATAATTCAAGCACATTTCCAGCGTTTAGTCGTCAACACAGCTTAACCCTCTACTCCAACTCTCCTCTTCTTCTTTTTCTTCGTACCCTTCTGCTCCCCCAAATTGAGTACCTCTTCATCAGTAAACTCCCTAGTCTTCCTCTTCTTCTCATTCCCTAAACTCCTCCCACCTTCCCTCTGCCCAACTTCATCCTTCTTTTTCTCCTTCTCTCTCTTTCTCGCACTATCTTCTGCATTGGTCAAGTCTCTTTCCTCAATCTTTATAGGGCGTTCTTCGCTCCTGCTCTCGTCAATCGCATTCTCGCTTCGATTTCTCTTCTGCTTCTGCCTAACTCCCCCATTTTCCAGCCGACCCTCTTGAGGGTTTTGGCCAATCTTCTCCGGGTTTTCGCTATTTAACTTCGCCAATCGATGCTTTCTCCGTTTCCCCTCGGAATCTTGATGTCTTTGCACGGTCGCAATTGAGTTTTGCTCAGTCCTTACTGGGTGTTCAGCAACTATACTGGTTGACTGATGTTTTGGGGGTTTCCGACCGGAATGGGACGAATTGAGCAGTTTGTGGAAGTGAGCCAACTCGGTAAACTCGGCTGCAGCGCGCTTGAGGTACGTGGACACAGCTTGGGAAGCGCCATTGTCGGAGGAGGCGAAGTTAGTTAGGGTTTCGGCTGCTTTGGAGAGTGAAATCGGCTTCGACGATGTCACTCTGCCCGAAATTGACTTCATCTGATTTTACCCTTTTGGTTGCGAAGAAGAAGGCTTTGGGGAGAAGAAGAAAGATGTAGGGTTTTGAGCAGTGGAGGAGGCGGGGCTCTTTATGTTTGTCAGAGAAAACAAACAAAGGAAAAAAAAAAAGTTGAACCAATTTTTCGTTGTTCTTTTTTTTTTCCCAAATAATATTATTTTAAAACTTAATTATCAATCTACTCCTTTTAAAAACTTATTTATCCGCATATCACACTTTTAAAAATCTTTATTTGAAATCACGACTTCAAAGTAGAAATCGCTATTTCAAACGGCGATTTCTACCTTAAAGTCGTGATTTCAAATAGCGATTTTACTTTAAAGTGGAAATCACTGTTTAAAACAGCGATTTCTACTTTGAAGTCGTAGTTTCAAACAGCGATTTCAAAAAGTATGCTACGAAGGTAAATAAGTTTCAAAATTGAATAGATTGGTAATTAAGTTTTAAAACAGTATTATATAGGGAGAAAAAACTCATTTTTCTTTTGTTACTACCTTTTTTGTTTTTCTCATAGTTCGCGGGGGCGGGGGGGGGGGGGGGGGGGGGAGGGAAAGTAGCTCCTTTTTTTAGTTTTGAATAATTGGCAAGTTACAAAAAATACTTTTGAATTTTATATGTTGCTAATGACCGTGTGTGGTGTTACTTGTGTTGCGTCTGTCGTAAATTATAACGTTCTGAAAGTTTAATTTCTAGTCAAAATAAATGACTAAGTGGTAAATCAACGTCGTATGCTTTGGATTTTGCCTCCCTATTTTATCCTACCTTATATCATGATGCAAGTTCCCTTTGTATCTATATGCGGATTTAGTGTTTTTTTCCTTTTTCTTTCTATAGTAGAGATAGTCGTTCCATATCACGGCCGAATTATAAAAAGCTCATAATAAGAATGGATTTTGTTCTAACCCTTGAAAAATAATATTCTCCAACTTTCGTATGTTCTCCTAGCATTTTGAAGAGAGCGGCATTATAAGAGGAGAGAAACTCGAGTCAGGATAGCAATAAGAAAGAAATTTGCTAAGACAAATCGAACGTCATCAAAAAAAGTTCAAGAATGTCATCAGAGCAAAGGCCGGGTTACGGTGTAGACATGTATGAGAAGGGCTATGAATTAGTTTTAGAAAAGAAAGACTTTTAATGAAGGGGTTCTTTTTACGAGAAAGCTCTTTGTGTCGTGTCAAGATATATGACATAAAGAATCCAATTTCCAAAAGAGTTTCATAAAGGGAGTTGGATCTCCATAGTAGCTGTCGACCAAAGGTGTTTTATTCAAGTCGATCCACAGTAGAGAAAGCACGATTACTTCCGTCAATCGAACGAAAACCACTACTTGCTATTTTTTTGCCTCTATGGCTTGGCAAAGTGGCCCTCACCCCTTATATGATGTCATGTGTGGTTGCTTACCAGGAAACTTTACAAAAGCCTCTCGAATTTGGCCTATGGCTGTATGCCTCGGGGCATTCCAATTAAAAACACCAGCATATCATTTGTAACCACTGCTTTTATGCTTCTCTTTGGAAATAACAACGGAATGGAATTGGAAACATTTTTAAATTCGTGCAAGAAATTTCTCCTAGTTTACATTGCGCCTTTCTATATGAGAAAAGGTAACTAGGATTTAGGAGGAATCATCGGTTAGACTTCCACTGTGGACTGGTCATGGGTCATCAGGGCTTCAACTTGCCATAACATTAAATATTTTCTTATTTTTCCAATTGAATGTCCACGTCTGCCTTACGAAGGTATTTACGGGTATCTATGGAAAATCCGATTAGTCTATTTTCCATGAATTTTGCGACCCCATTTAACTAGACCTGGTCATGGCGCATGTCAAACCAAACTTTGCCATGGTTGATGGGAAATAAGGTAGAAGGGAGTGGTGATGATGGACAGGGTTGGGTTAATGGTGGGCGTGAATGGTTGTGGCAGACAGGAGCGAGGTTGATAGTCGGTGTGAGTGGTAGTGGTGCAAATGAGTGTTAATAAAGATGGGAATGGGTCGGTGGCAAAAATGATTGGTGGTGTTCGACAAGGCTCAGTTGGTGGTATTGGCATGAGTAGTGTTAGTGAATAGGGTTGAATCAGTTGTGGAAGTGATTGGTGGGGATGGACACGGCGGGGTTCATCATGGGACGAGTAGTTGTGGTGTTGGAAGGGATTAGTTGGTGAGGATTGTAGCTAGGGTTAGGGTTAGATGGGGCTGGGTCGGGAGGGTGCCTGATGGGCTAGTGAGGGTGACGGTTAGGGTTAGGATTAGATGAGGCTGGATTGTAGAGGTTGGTGGCTAGGGTCAGCATTGGACGGGTATAGCTGGTGAGGATGGTAACTAAGGTTAGGGTTAACGTTTGTTGGAATGGAGAAAAAATTAGGACGGAGTGAAAATGGAAAAGTAACGAAGGGTATGATAGCCATTTTGATATCTTATTTTTGTTCAAAATGCACTTTTATGCGTATGACTATCATGTACCGTTGATTTGAACATTTTTTCAGATTGTAGTAACACAATAGACCGGAAATGGGTTCATTTGCAAAGCATGGAACCAAATTTTCTTTTAGTAACTCACGAAATCGTGAGGTATATGCATGCAAATTACCCTCCCTTTATGTCAGTTTTTGTTCGTGTTTGTTTTAATGTATATTGTGAACCGAAACTGATATTTTTCACTTCAGTAGTGATTCTCACTTTCAATTATTTGTAAAAACAACAGAGACAATTTCACCTTCTTTCTTGTGCACTTAACATCGACTCATGACTATTTTTGACTTGCCTGCAATAAAATTATATCTAGCAAGTTAAAGGTCAGATTTCAGCTACAATATATGTCATGCTGAGTACTGGATTTTTCTTTTCAATCAATGAGGAACTCCAAAAATAGATATAAAAGTGGCTTAACTCGTCAGACTTGGTTAAATATATACGAAGGTGACTCGCATTTGTTTGCAACGACAAGATTTGTGCTCTATAACATTCTTTATAAACTTATTCTCATAATTTATAGCTTAACGGAGCGGTCCAAAGGATGAAAATATTCACTTTAGAAATTTGAGAGAGGACAGAGAACTTGAGAGCTGATTGGTGTGGTTTGGACTACATACCAATACCATCAGGGCGTCATCTACCTATCATACTCTAACCATTTATTATCCTTCAAGGGTTGCTACTTAGGCTCTGCCCAAAATTTTACTTTCTTCCCTTAAAAAGAAAATGGGTGGTTCTAGACGAATGGTCCGAATATCCTCTCCCTCCCTTAACCCATCCTCGTTATGACTTATGAACCCATCTTCATCGAATAGCCCCTAATGGTTGTGACCAATCTTCCGAGACCATGCAACATTTACTCTTTCGTTCCCTTTTTTGCGGCCTCATTATGTCTGTATTTCCATCTTGGTATGCAACTTAGTATACACTCAGATCCAACTTAAAATACATCATATTATGACCCTTACACGTCAACTCGAACTTGGCTTGCGCCGATATGCCTTCATGATGATTCGGATTTGTCCCTGATCTTTCTAGTTGCACAAGAAAAAAAAATGGAACTACATGACAAGAAAAATATAAACAATAAAAGGAAAACATTTTTTGTAATAATAATTAGAAGTGAATGTTAAACAAAATCAAGGGTTAAATACAAGTAGGTACCCTGAAACTACCATAAAGTCTCACTTGAGGGTCCCAAAGTTTAAATTTTACACATAAGGGCCTGTAACTTCAAATTTGCAACAAATAAGTACATTCGCCCAAATTCCTAACGATCCATGCTTTTCCGTCAGGAATAATTTTGGGTTTCAAAAACCGTGCAAAAATGGAGCCTTTAACTGCCAAAACCTTTTCATCTAACAAAAAATGGAGCCTTAACTGCCTGCGACACCCTCCGGCAACACACTCAAGCGACAACGCCTTTCAAATGCCTCCTGCAAACTATGTCGGCAATTTTCCTTGTAACTGCCCACTCACGGCCAACACCACCGGCACAGATGGAAAAGCATGGATCGTTAGGAATTTGGACGGATGTACTTATTTGTTACAAATTTGAAGTTACAGGCCCTTATGTGTAAAAATTAAACTTTGGGACCCTCAAGTGAGACTTTGTAATAGTTTCAGGGTACTTACGTGTATTTAACCCCAAAATCAAATTTTAGGTGCTTAAAATTAAAGCATTAGAAATTTTAACGTTGAATTTGTGAAACTAAAATCTTTAAGAGACTGAATCTTATCACTAAAAAATAAGCTATCATGTTTGGTAAATAAAAAACAAATATTGTTTTTTTTACTGGAGTTATACGTTGATGTTGCAATCTATAACTCTTTATTATCAAAATCGTCTAGGTTGTGTTGGTAGTGATGGTCGTGGTGATGGATTAATAATGGCAGTGGTGGCAAAAGTATGCTCGTGATGTTCATAGTTGTGATGCATGAAGGTATTGTGTTGGTAAACGTGGTATTGGCAACAAACCAGGACATGACAGTTACTACAGTAACAGTTATAGTGTGAATAATATAAAGATGATTTTGGTCGACGTGGACATGATGGTGGTAGCGATGGTGTGGTGGAGAGGTGGTGTTTCCGTGTTGGTATGATGGTGGTAGCCATTAGACCTGGCAAACGGGTAAACCCGTCGAGTATGGGTAAAATCTGACCGGGTACAGATAAAATCGGTTCGGGTAAAAATTACCCGATTTTTTCCGGGTAGAGTTTTTTAAAACCCGTACCCTACCCTGGCGGGGCGGGTATTACCCGCGGGTAAATTATCAATTTTTGAATTTTTATTTAAATGAAACAATATTCACTGGATTAATTTCTACAATTATCTGATCATCTCAAATTCAATCCTCAAATCCAAACCCATCGTCTCAACTCCAAGTCTCCAACCACAAATATACAATAGGCCAACTAACTTAACACAAATACCAGAAAATCACCTACAGATCTGTAAAAAAATATTAAATCGTAATACAAAATAACAATACAAGCAGATCTGAGAAAAAAAATCACCTACAAGGCTACAATACTTAAATACATACAAAAGATTAAATACAAATAATACAAGCAGATCTGGCGGTGGCTAGGCGACGGAGGCGGTGGTACATACATAAGATTTAATTGAAAAAATACAAGCAGATCTGGCCGTGGCGAGGCGACGGAGGCGGTGGCGAGGAGCGATGGGCGGAGCCGATGCGGATCTGATCGAAGACAGACGGAGCTGTGGCGGATCTCGTGGCTGAGCGTGAGAGGGACGATGCTGGCCGTCGAGTTGATGTGGATAGCTGTCGACGATGGATCTGATAGGTGGGCAAGAGGGCGGCGTCGTGCCGTAGAGCGATTCGAGATCGAGAGAGAAAGAGAGAGAGGGAGAGGAAGGAGCGGCGGCTGATGGAAAGGATGAGAGAAGAATGACTTGGTGACTAAAATAGAAAACCCTGGCACTTTTATAGGGGGAAAAACGGGCAGCCCGAGTAACCCGTATCCGACCCGGAGTTACCCGAAAAATACGGGTCGGTTCGGGTACGGGTCTGTTTTCAGCGAGTCTTCAAAACACCTACCCGTACTCGGATTTTTTGGCCGGGTACGGATCGACCCGCGGGTCCGGACCATTTTTTGCCAGGTCTAGTAGCCATGGTAGTGGTCCTAATGTGTTGGAGGTAATGTTACCAGCAAATTGATTGTGGTGACATAACAACAATTATTATTTTTATGCAATATACTTTTCAACAACTTTTGACCAACTTACTTAAGAGTAAGTGATAAGTATTAAGTAATAAGTAATAAGTAAATCCACTCTGACTTAAAATTTGGTTTGTGCAAAAATAAATTTTTAAAGTAATAAAAGTTAAGTGTTATCAAACACGTTTATTTTTTACTTACATTTTTTTGGTTCAGCTTTATAAATTGGAGAAAATAATTGATGTTTTGACATATATACAATTTTGGAACTAGTTGGCAAAATGAACTTGTTTTTGAAACTCCAATTTCAAAATTTGGGTTTTGTTTTGAGATCCCCATCTCAACATTTGCTAGAAGCAAAACTAATCAATATTATTCCACCTCTATCTTAACTGTTCATCAGTATACCACCACCAACTTATCCATACCCATCGCTACCACCAACTAATTTCACATCTCCATTTCACCGTCTCTTTATCAACAAAACCATACCAGCACTTCACAATGGTATACCTATCGTCGTCACCGTACATATTGTCACCACGACACCATTGCCCCAATAACTGCCATGGTCGCCTTAACCACCATACACGACCACCACGACCGTCTTAACCATCAAGCACCACCACCTACAACCACCCAATAACACCACCACCCAAAAGCACCGATCAACATTATACCGCAGTACTACTTCTAATAAACCCAGTACCACCAATGTTCAAGTTAACACACTAAGCTCACCATTTCAATATCCCATCAACACCTTTGTAGCTTAGTATTCATTTTGTCTGTGAAGTAAAAGCTTTTGCATGAGTTTTTGGCCAATTCTCTTGACTATTGTAGTCGAAATGGTAAGTGGAAGAAGATAACAATATTTGGTTTGTGGTTCCATCTAACTCCGTGTTGGTAATGCTTTTGAACGTTGGTCGTGGTTAATGGCTTTCTGGGGTGGTGATGTTGATCGGTGGTAGTGTAGGATCTTGTGTTGCATTGGCGAGCCAGGAATAATTCTTGAGGTAGGCACCAAATATCCCTGGCTCCACCACTGATTATACAACCACTTGTGCAACCTCTACCACCATACCCACAACCTTCACAAGACTGCCACGAAAAACCACCGACAGTGATCCTTACTTTAGCCTTTCCTCCCGTGGCCCGTCTTGCCCTCAGCCCACTTCTCATTAGCAAAATTCTCAATCTACAATTCTTATGATTTGAAATTATAAGTTTCCAATCCTACAGTTCTAAATTGAAACAAATACTCGTTAATAAAAAAGGGTTCAAGGAATTTTTAAAAAAAAATTAAGAATCAAACACAGATCTTACCTTGCTTTGACCTTTGGGTGTTGAGAAATTCACCAAAAAAATTACCGCCGGCCACTGTGACCTTTGGGAGTTGCCGTGTTGAGAAATTCAGCTTCTGTAGTGCCATGAACCCGTGACCTGCTGTTGGCCAACAACACAAGCAACACTTCAACAATTTCTAAAGCCACCAGATGACCAGACAGTTGGGCGCTTGGCTCGACTAGACTCGACCAATTGGATCTACGTCGAAGGTGGACTGGCAGGAAGACGGAGAGGAGAAGAGAAAACAAGCCCCAACCATCTGGAATAAGTTTTCTCTCTTATTTTCTCTTCCCTTCTCTCATCTCCGCCACATCTTTCAGCTCTCTTCCTCTTCGTTTCTCTCTTTTTCCTCACCCCTGCCACTGTCTCTCTATCTTTTGACTCTCACATATAGGTGTGTGACACAGATCCATGTCAAACGTGCAAATTCGACGGTCTCTCACTAGTAGATCCATTGAGCACCGACGGCCCTCAATCCACATGACGACAGCTCCACATCCAGTCATGCACCGTCCACCTCCTGCTCAGTCGTCGCCATTTCCACATCACTTTGTCACCACAACACCATCGTCACCCTATAGCTCCATGCGATGGCCTTATCACCTCGACATGTCGTGACTGACATTGACCGCTGAGATCGGATTTGAGAAAGACGGGCCCTCCGCTGCAGATATTTTTTCCATACTAGTTCTATAACCCAGGCAAGGTCCGGGTTTGTTTTCTTAAATGGTTTATGTATGCATATCTTTAAGAGTCGTTTTATTTTCCAAAACGTGTCATATTCATGTATTTTACATATAAAATAATTTTATAATAAAAAAACTCAATAAATCTATAATACTGATACTTAATGCCAAACTATTTCTACACTGCTATCGTTGTTCCACATAATATCTATGTTTATTTTCTCTTAATCTAACCATTATGTAATCAATTCTGCATGATAACAATCAATTGATCTTTCGTCGTGGGGTGTAGATCGTGCTGAATTGAATATTTTTGCTCTATTAGCTTTTTATAAGTGATTTGTGTCCTTGCAGCATATCTACCTTTGGCCTAGGCACCATTTGTCGTAGTGCAATCATATAATTCCATCAATAACAAATTTAGAGGGGAGAAGTGAGGCACTATCATTCATATCCCATGTCAAAGCATTGGATGAAGTTAGAAATTCTGGTTGTGTAACTATGAGGGCCATTCAAAATACCAATTATTGCAATGACTTAGATGGCATCAATATATCTTATTGCAGCAATGGGTTGTGGCTTTTAGATGCTCATTGAGAATGTTTGCCGTGTTAAGTGTTCAAAATAAAGTTGTGTCGTTCTGGTTCGTAACTTTTTGTGTCCCCTTTCATGTAACCATGAAAGAATCTACTATTAATCTATTATACATGTCTTCTTGTAATATTAGCCTCACATACAACTAGTTTTGATCCCGTGCGTTGACATAGAAACAACAACAATCAAATTACTTATTGAGAGATTAAGTATTTATATGCTTAATAATAATTACAAAATTGATAGTGACAATATGAAAATCAAAATTTTATTTTTACCTTTTTAAAGGAGTTCTCCTACCAATTTTTATCGTTAAAAATGAACTTGAATAATAATTATTCATTTTTAGTGACAAATAATTATTCATTGAGGTTGTATTACTCAAGACCACCGACAAAAGAGTAAGAATACATAATAAATGATTGGAAAAAATGAAAGTATAAACTATATATAAAACTTGCAATTAAACAAAAGGAAGGAGATTAGAGTAGTTTAAGAGAAAAACTGATGGAAAATATATTGTGTTTTCCTAAACAATAAAAAAGATTTAAGCTTAAAAAAGAATATATAAAAAAATTGTTTTTGTCAAAATCTAGGAATTAATGGAATTGTAAAGATATAAATAAAATATTTGAGTAGAGTATCTTGACATAGAAGAGAGAGAAATTTAAAATCTATATAATTGGTTGAATTTCAAAAGAAAGAAGGAAACTAAGGGTTGGTTTGACAAAAAAAAATTTTGGTTTTCAGTTTTTAAAGAGCAGTTTTTAAAAAGCAGCTTTTAAAAAGTAGCTTATTATTATTATTATTTTTTTACAAAAACAAGTGGGTGTTTGATAACCTTTTTTTTTGTGTTTGGTAACCCTTTTTATTTTGACTTTTTTTTTGGGTGGTTTGCGGTGGCGGTGGTCGACGGTGGTGGTGGTCGACGGTGGCTGGTGGCTGCCGGCGGTGGTCGCCAGCGGCCGGAGGTGGCTTCCGGCGGTGGTCGCCTACGGCCGAAGGTGGCTATCGACGGCCGGAGGTGGCTGCCGATGGCCGGCGATGGCTGCCAGCAGTCATCGCCGGAGGTGGCTGCCGGCGGCCGGCGGTAGGAGGGTGGTGGTGGTGGTCTCAAAAAAAAACCAAAAGTGAAAAAAAAAAAACCAGTTTCTAGAGTTTTTTTTTTTACTCTTCAGTTTAGAAACTGGTTTTTTAAATTGGAGAAGGAAAAAAAATGGTTACTAAACGCACTTTTTTTTTTCCAATTTCCAAAACTGAAAAAAAAATTAGAAAAAAACTGCGTCAAACGTGGCCTAAATCAGAGAGAATGAATCCAAATCATTATTACAAAGGTAAGTAAATTTAAAATATTTTAAAAATTCAAAATAGGAAAGTGCATATGACGAACTAAGAAGGTATCCAAGTAAGCGATCACTGAACAACATTCTCTTAACTTCAGCTTTCATATATGTATATATATATATATATATATATATATATATATATATATATATAATTAGATTTCATAGTCATCGTTCAACTTTCTAAAAGTTGCACATATCCACCGCATACTAAAAATATCAAGACATGATTCTTTGGATACCCTTACCATAAATCCATGACTAATTATGTTGATAGGAGTGTAAGACAATGCTTGAATAAACCTACTAAAAAGTATGTGCATTTAAAAACTTATGCGAATGCAACATTAAAGTTAATAGTAATTGAATAATCAATAATGTTAAATTTAAAAGCTATACGTTTCGGAAACCACACACCTACACCCATATATTGAAACGCATTATTCTCTTTTTGTCTTTACTCCGAACAGAAGTAAGAGAGGAAGAATACATAAAATTCAGATTTCGGCCAACATTATAATTTGGAGATTTTTGTATTTATTTGAACATCTACTAAATCATGTATCAGCATGAACTTACCACAGTAGTTAAAAGCTAATATAGGATTGAAATTGACAAATATAATTCCTAACTAAGATTGCTAATAATGTACTTAATAAGGTTTGACTCATTAACTAATCATTAATGTAAATTTCTTGGGGATTCTTTTTCCCTCCGTTATCGGTAGTCTTTTACTATCTTACAGCCCTTTCCCTTTTTGGTCCATTCCTTTCTTCTGTCATATTTGTTTGAACTCATTCATCATTATTTTCATGTTCTTCGTCATCTGAATCTTACAGCTGTGATGTGTCATTACCTGCACGAGCTCTGTTTGTGCCATCTTCGTCATTTTTAGTACATGCTTTTCTCAGACGTTTCTTTGTAGCGGTTGTATTGAGCTTTTCAACAACTTGACTACTATCTTCCTCCGGGAATATCATTTAGTACCCGAGAATTTTAATGGAATGTTCTTTTTTTTTTTTTTAACTAGATTCGCTCCTTTTGTACATTCATTGATGTTAGATAGTATAAAGTGGTATTTGTTCGTATCTTCATATATGTAAATGAATTTTTATCCTCAAGCGTGTTATTCTCGTCAAAAACTTTATTTTCTATGAAGTCTTCATATCCTTTATAGATATTGAATATTGATACCTTGACTTGGAAAATGAATCTATTACCCACTATGTTCTTCATAGATTTTAGAATTTATTGCGGATCCTCCTCCTGAAATGATAGGTGTTTCCTATTATTGTTCAAGTAAATATATTTTCAAGTGTATCTTAGTCTTTATGCATTTATCCCTAACTGGTGTTACCACATTCGTGATATTCCACATTTTTTGGTGTTTCTGGGCCTTCTTAGACCCCGCTTTCTCATTTATTTCATGTTGCCTTCTTCTTTTTTGGGTGTTTCTGCTCTTTTCTTAGAACTTTATGTGTTTTCTTTTTGGTCATAAAATCAAAATTTTGCTTCAGATGTCAATTTGAAAACAAAACGCGAAATTTAAGGGGTAAAGGGTAAACCAGCAAAAGTTTGATTTAAGAAAAAAAATGTGGAGCTATATAAACGGCTCAAAGTGAAAATGAAACTAATTTACTATATTTTTTTTTTATCAAATTACGGTTTTGATGAGCATCAAATGTACCTTTGAATTGGTATCTCAGCAGGTTTCTTACATGTGTTTGTAGTACAATGTATCTTGAAACTGCTTCAGTCTTTTATTACATCGGCATGCTGAGTAAACTAACCATTTTCATGGAGAACTTGCAACATTGTGGCATTGCGGGTACATATGATTTCCTAAAAGTATAGCAATAAGTGAAATTAAGTAATAAGTGACCTGTGCTCTGTTTCCACCGTCCTTCTGTCCCCATGTCTCTTGTATACTGGAACCCATTATGATCAATTTACATTTATGAGCATAAGTCTTTTGAAAAGTTTTTCATGCATTTCCCATCTTTCATACATGAATTGTTTATGTTTGCTGCTCTGCATGGTCCATGCATCATAAATTTGACCACAGTTTTGTAGCCAATTGGATCTTCATCTTTATCTGGAATTATGTTGATATGATACGTTCTATTTCAAATGAATTATGACATTTGTTGTTTTCTATGATCCATATCAAAATGTGTGCATGTGGAAGACCCCTTTTTTTTAATTCAATAGTGCAAACGGCCGCCACATAAAAGTTTTGAGGATTTATAATTTTTCTTCAACAGAAAATGATAGAGAAGATTTAAGATATACCTGCCATAACCTCGCCAAATATTTTGCCCGTCCTAAGATCATCCATCAACTTATCCAATTTTATTTGAAAAACTCTGGACACATTATCCTGTTAATCCTAGGGCTTTTGACCAGGAATGAATTCTAGAAAGATTTCATGTAAATGTAAGAAAGAGATCTAGATGACCATATTTTCGGCATGTGGTAAGAGCATCTTGGTAGTTCTGTTGCATGTAGCACATACCACCTCTGAAAGACACCGAAACACCAAATGCTTACTAAATTTGTTTGGGAATGTATCTCCCTTCAAAATAGCATTCCTAATATTAGTATAGAGATAGCCCTAATTTTTTCTTGATTATTATGTACCCAAGCTAAGCTACCATGTTTACTTGTATAGGCATCAACCACAAACTGATGGAAAAGTTCTACATCCTTTAAGCAACATATCCCTTCATTTGCTCTGTACTGTAGTCTAAAGGAATAATACTCTCGCATTGACATTGTGTTCCTTTTTGATGGAGTGACATTGACAACATTCCTGTGAATGATATTCTTTCGATGACCATCCTCGTCATAAGGAAAGAATATAGGATACTACATTGACATAAAATATTTTCACCATTGTACATATATTATTGCAAAAACTTCCAATGACCCAGATGTGCGATTTATTTGTCCACTAATTTTGAAAATATATGGTCATTTTTCTGTCATTGATAGAATTGTCAACTTTCCCTCCAATTAAAGTGAACAAAAATATGGAATTGTAAGAGCGAATTGATTCACAAAACTTCTGATCAATGTTGTAATCTAGTTTCATCCAGCTCTTGAGGTGTTTATTGGAATAAAGGTAACTTCATTTTCCCATTTGTACAGCATATGGAAAACTTAGGGACTGAAGTATTCCTTGATTTGATCGATCTCTCCTCCTGCCAGATAACTGCATCACAATACTTGCATATTTTGTTTGGTGGTCCGAATCCCTTTGGCTCGTTTACATAACCCGCATGTGCATGGCTCAAGTAAGTTAATTAAGTTTCATAATCATCATAGCATGATTGGACACTAATAGAAAGATTTGCGAGAAAAAAAATTATTGCCACAAGGTTTTTGCAAGCATCCTGAACCAATTTCCTCAATAGCTCATTAAAAAATCAAAGAGCAAAAGAAGAAGCTGCATTACCTAATTGGACAACACCGGTATGATTAGGTATTGATGATTCACTGACAAAAGTTATGCTGACCTCTGTTTTAAACCAACAGAATGGAAACATCATAATCAGCATAATTTTATAGGTTTCTATAAAACTCTCAAACTAATGTGGCTCATTATCCATGGAAAAGAGATTCATACCTTTATTACTTGCTTGAATTATACCGCCATGTTTATCTGCACGAACTTCCACTGTTGATTTAGCAAACCTTTGATTTATGTGTACTGATTGTAACTCATAGGATGGTAGTTTCCCTAAATATTGTAAGAGTTCTATTCAAGTTGAAAGCATGTAATTTGAATGAAAAATTGAAGTGAATGGACGAAAACAATACATGTATGTCTCTTATGTTTAAGAACAGTATATCAATGCCTTCTTGCATCTTTAGACTTCCACCTTTTGTTCTAACAAAGAAATGTCTTCCATAAAAAACTGAATTAAATAGATGAAAACACTTCTTGGATGTCTCTCGTGCTTAAGAACATTATAGTGGTGTTTTCTTGCATCTTTAGACTTCTATCTTTGTTCTAACAAACAAATGTCGTTGCCAATCACTAATATAAGCTGATTGCATGGTTGTCACAAATGCATGGCTTGCACATTATTATTCTTACTAGCTTTTTATCCCGTGCGTTGCATACAGATGACCATATTTCTTAAAACATAATATGTGGTAATTTTAGCTGTAGCTTAAGGCTGCAACTCTTTCCCCCATCCCCAGTGATAATTAATTTTTCAATAATTATGCTTAGTAACAAAAAGGTAAAACGGTACTGCGAAGAAGATGACCCAATAAATGCAACGAACAACATTTAGTAAAAATTGCAATGTCAAAGTAAATTTATATTTGCACCGAAAATCTTTCCTTCCAAAAGTAAGAAATTTTCAATTATTTTGATCTTGTATTGACCGAACACGTTATGTTGTAAAGAGAAGATTAGGGACAATTGAGGCAATTTATATCGTCAGATTGGCTAGAACAAATACATGGTATATAGTGCATCATTGCTAACTTAAAAATAATTAATTGCTAATAACTTTTACCGAAGCATGAAAGGAATATACATAGCCAATAACTAAAGCAACATCATTTTAGTGATCCTATTTTTGCAGTGATCCGAATGACCCAATTATGCGTTGCTTTGACTCCACGTTGAGAACCACACATGAAATCAATATAATCAGTTTCTTTAAACTACAAAATAGTTATCTACAGATCAAAAGAAAAATAAAAACGGGAGAACCAATGTGTATAAATATTGTTTAATATGAGAAAGTGAAAAAAAAAAGCTAAACCAAAATTAATGAGCTCTTGTGAAGAAATTTAGGACAAACTTTTTTTAAATGTATAACCAATGGGAACAAAAAGCGGAGGTAAATCAAAAATAAGATATGAGCAAATATAAGAGATAAACGAAATGAAGGTGTACACTCACAAAGAACATTCATCGAGATGTTTCTCATAATAAAAATTCTTAAGTTGAATCCATTGCAATATTATAGATGTAACTGATTTATAAGGTTTCATCATGAAGTGAACTTGTGTCATATTTTTAGAAATGCTAGAAGAAGTAGAGCATATACGCCGATTAGCAACTATACGAACCTAGCTAGTTCAAAAAACCCAAAGTCAATATTTGATAGCAACAAATTGAAAGTGCAACAACACTTATTGATAATATTAAAAAAGTACTATTTACGTACCTTGTTTTCATTTAGAAGAGAACCCAAACTCCCGTGGACCGTAAAATAAAGAAGTATCAAATATTGATAAAAAAGATCAACACAAAACCAAAGTCAAATATGCACTTTGTTAATGACACCAAACAAAATAAAGAAGCATAAGACTCAACTTGAGGGACAAACACTGATGTGTGCAAGAACAATAAGAATTCCAAATACATAAAAGTTGAAAATTTTGGGAGTGCATTATATTCTAGTTCAATCATGTGACAGAAACAATGACAGTATTCAAATTAGATGAGGAACATATCAAGGTTGCATGAATTACATGGTGATGTCCCAAAAAAAAAAAAGTAAGGGTGTTATACGGTTCAGTAAAGGGCCTCAAAAATAAGTTTCATCGTTGAGGATGAGAAAACTCATAATGCGTTGGGAGGTTGGTGCAGAGAGATTTTAGGAGCAATCTATGTGTTCCAAATTTAAGTCAAGAAAGAACATGTTAAAAGTTTGAAACTGGATTTAGAAATCAAATATTCAAAATCACATAGATTAATGACTTTGAATTTCCACTTTTAAATTTGCCTGGAGGATGAATAGTTTAGGGACAACACAATCATATAGAACTTTAAATAGAGAGATAAGAGGAGAAGATGTATGCGAAAATGAGAGTGACGTGAGGAGATAAAGTGGGGATTTGCTGGATTAGGGGTATGAGTCCTGGATATTGAGGATGAAGTGAGTAAATCTGGTCAATTTGAGAGAGAAAGAGAGGAAGTGAAGAAACTTGTGGAGAGAAAGGAAAGAGATAATACAAACATGAGAGAAAGAAGCAATCTCATAAATGAAATTTTCTTAATCCATATGGTAAAAAGAGAGAGTATCCAAGTAAGCACTGACTTGACTGACAAACGTTGAGATTAGTTATCAAATCAGATTTTAGTTAAAACTTTATTAAGGTGCTATAGTTGGAACTACTTTTGAAATTTAAACCAATAAGTTAAACTTTAACTGATTGGTGAAGGAACGAATTAAAAAATGGAAAGTGATAAGCATAAGTGATGAAAATTAGTTTTATATGATAATAAGTAAAATTCATGTGACAAAAGGGAGTATGTAGGCAATGATGTCGACACATTCTCTTAACTTTGACTTTCACACACACACACACATATATATATATATATGTATATATATATATATATATATATATTATTCACTCAGAAGCAAACTAAAGGAGTGATGATAATGTTTTTTGAAATTTTTTGTATAATACATCTAACAACAACCGGAAGGTGCACTCCTTGCACGTCACGCGAGGCACAGAAAGTGTACTACAACTATCTTCGGTAATTGCGTCTTCTGCTTTCAGATCGCGTCAAAGAGTGAAGTAGGAATGGTTTGACTGTGTACCTTTTTATCTGATTTTAGCTATTGCTTCCTCTTCGAAACCTAGTAGTGTTTTGTTAGTGGCTTATGATTTAATTATTATAACTTTATATTTCACTTGTTTTACGCTTTTGTTATAATTTTGTTTTTAACTTTATGGTGTAAGTACGGTCTAACTTGGTATAAAATTTTATTTCTCTCTCAAAAAACAAAAATTCAAAAAAGAGAACGCATCCCTTTGTTTTTCGACGAGTCGGCGCCCTTCTTGAAGACACCTGTGGAAAAGAAGAGAGCGGCATACCTGGGATTTCTCCCTCTCCTGCCGACCGATGAAATACTGTACTACAAGTCTTCCCCGAAACGAGCCGATTTGTGATTTTATTAATTGATTGATTGACGATGATTAATTATTACTCGGAACATGCTGAAACGAAGGCACGCAACTTCAGGTGAATACGACACCATAGGGTTTTGCCCCTACCTATATAAACCCTTACATATCTCTATCTCACACAACCAAACACTACGTCATCCTTAAACCCCCCTTGTCCTCATTACTCCCCGCAATCCATTACCGCCTTTAGATACAGGTCAGTATCGGTATCAGTATCTGCTACCCTTTTAAGTATGAGGAGAGCCCAAGACACTATTCAGTACACCAAAGAACCATACATCGAAGATGTTGGCCCTCGTAAGATGTAAGTGTTTAGTGTTGTTCTTACCAGTTTCCCATCCGGGTTTTATCCAAATTAATGCTTGATCCAAAATCTGTGACACCCTTTTGGTGATTTGCAGTAACAGCATTCACTTCTCCATGTTATCGGAATCCGATATCTACAAAATCGGCGAAACGCAAGTGTACCGTGCCAAATATTACGATGACAATAAGAAGCAAATTGAAGGTGGCCTCTTGGACCCCCACATGGTATACCTCTATCTGTTTCTTTACTCACTCCTTCTCTATCGTAAATTTTCTCCGCTTCTGATTTAAAAATTTATTGGATTTAATTCGAACATCTAGACATTGAATTGAACTTAAACAGCAATTATTGGTCAAATTGATATCGTTTTGGCAAGTTAAACCGGGCAAATGGGTAAATGGCACAAAAATTATGGAATGAAGGGATTGTTATGTTTGTAAGGCGGCCTGCTGATCCTCACATGGTATCGACTCTCCCTCTGTCTATCGCTCTATTTAGTTGGTCTGCTTATGAACTTTGTCCCCTTTGACTTCTTGTGAATTCCTTGAATAGAATTCAAATGTCGGTCTGCGTTGTAAACTTTGGCCCTTTGAGTTCTTGCGAATATTTTGAAGAAAATTAACATAGCGGTCTGCTTTATAAACTTTGTCCCCTTTGACATATTGCGAAATATTTAGAGAAAAGTTAAATGTGCAAACCTTAACTTGATTGTTGTTTTTGCACTAAATTGACTTGTCAAACAATACTCAAATGAATAGTTGAGTTCAATTCTATCCTAGAAGTTAAGAAAAATATGAGGCAGGGGAGTATTTATGTTTGTAGGTAGACCTGCACTATGCTTAAGGGATTTTGTTATGACTGAAAATGGATAGGCAAAAGAAGGTGTTTTTTTCTTGATCATATGGATGGGAATTGACTCTTGAGATTGAGTTGGTGTTGGATTCTACCATGGCATGTATTGATGATTTGATGTTGTGTGCTGAGCTGTATCTTTAAGCTTGCTAGTGCTGTATGTAATGGATTGAGAGAATTGATTTAGCCTCTCTAATTTAGAGCAATTGTAGCATTTTAAAACCATGTGGGAAGCTGGTTTCTTGATGTTGGAGGAATGTAAATTCCGCTTATTCGAACAACAGCGGAGAAGAAGGCCTCCTAATCTGTATGAAATCAGGAATTTTTCAGGCCGGTAGATGGGGGTCGGCTCTCTACCGCTTAACACTTAAAAAGTTTCTTCCAAAAGGGGAGATTCCCCAATTCCGACCGCAAAACAAAGCTCGAGAAGTCCCTCATCTAGCACAAAGGTATCACATCCTCGCTGTTTATATTAATATAGCCCCCAATACCGATGGCCACAACCCACAGGGTGCTGCAGAATCTGCCATAAGTCTAGTGGTGGATCCACATTCTAATAAATGGGGTCAAATGACCCCAATGAATCTTGAGAAAAGAATTAAGGTAATAGAAAGATATGTGTAATCTTTTATTGTTTTCCAAATTGAGTCCGCTCAATTCTTTAAAGAGTAAAAGGAAAGGGGTCAAGTGGGTTAATATCGTAACACAAAAAGCAAAACAGAAATTTTGAATTTACACCATTTTATGCCTATCGGAAGTTCATTATCCATAGAAGTTAAAAAATTTGTCCGAAATGCAATTCAAAGGAGATATGAGGTCTGATTAAGTATAAGAGGTTATAACACCCTTAAAATAACAAAGTTACACATTGACATTACATCATTGAGTATTATAGAGGATAGTCAATGTGTTGTTGCTTAGATAATTTGATCAAACTGAATAATTAGTTCAAAATGACCCCAATGATAAAATTTCTAGCTCCGCTCCTGCATATGTCCCTCCTAACCCACCCCAGCGAAGCAAGAATTTAGCCCATTCTCAAGATATATAATAAACCAAGACTCTGAATACCTGCCACGTCCAGCACATAGCTAATACTTCTCTGGAGGCACCAACTGCATCAAGAGTCACCCTTTCCTTTACTACCACCTATCATCCTGACAACATCCATGTAATTATTCATCAAGGACTTGTAAACCACCATAGATTTCGATCCTGTCTGCCCACTGGGGACATTAAACCCCCCCACTATCTCCGAAACACTTCAATTTCTTACCGGATTTACCCTTATCATTGCAACCCCCAACCCCTGTCCCCCAGCTAATACCCTTTCCTTTTGATAATTACTTACGCTAAAACCTCCTAATTTCCCTGGATGCTGGGGGGCCTTGCTCTTTTGATTGTGGCTTACTATAGTACTCAACTGCTCCACAATAAAAAGTTTGCCAAAACTCATATCTTTCACCTCCACATCCTTCTCCTTCTTATCCTTAATGTCTGATGAAGAGACCTTACCCATGAAAGATATCATCGTCTTCGATACGCTGCTCCTGGGAGGTGAGATCTGAGCTTTGATTGAGACTCTTCCTAGAACCTTAACAACAGATTACTCACTTCCTGCAACAAACTGCATTTTTAGGTTTCCCAGTGACTTATCTAAGCCAGTTTTCCTACTTCTATTATTTTCTATAATGCTGTTCATTTGTCAGATACCAAAGAAGGCAAATTTTTAGAAACTTATTGGAACTTTCAAAGATGGCAAACTTATTGTTTGTTTGGGTCTGGGCTTGCCCAACCCTATGACCTAACCTAGCATGTTTATGGATACTTTCTAAACTTTATTGTCACTCCTGTTCTCTCTCTCTCTCTCTCTCTCTCTCTCTCTCTCTCTTCATTTGTCTATGCTTACATGAGTCATGCGCTTCTGTAATTGAGAAAAGAAAGATTTTGCATCTTCACCGCCACTTTATCTTAATCAGCAATCTTATTTTTCAGTGCTTTCTGCAGATATTTTATCTAATAAAATGTACGTTCTGAAGAAAAAGTGAAAAATGACTCTGCTAACCGGTCATAGAGCGGAGATTAAAAGCACCAGAAAGAAGTAAGGACGTAATAACCAGCGCAAACATTGAGGCAATACTAAGCTGATCTTTTTGATAGCTAATTGTCCAAGCCGAGATGAAATTTGAAACTTCTGTAATAATGATACTTTGTCCTTGACTTTTATAATTGTTTGGCATACTCTGGCTTTCGAGAGTTATATTTTGTTGGCATTTTTGTTCACAAAAAACTTGCCATGCCTGCTATAATTCGATTGGATAACTGTGCCTGATCTGTTACTTTGACGCGGCCTCTTCCCCACCCACCACCATCACTAATCAACCCCCACGAATGCTTGTGAAGGTAAGCTTATATTTTCCAATAATCTGTTTCTCTTAATTACTTCTTATTTTAGGTTCTGCTTCTTGTCCATTCACTTAAAGAGGGGTTTATTGGAGTCTTGACGATAGATGTATATACAGTTGTTGTCTGTCGTTGGAAAAGTCTCAAAGCTACTTCCTTTTGTCTTTCAGGGTCCTGCAAGCAAGAATGGTTTTTGTGCAACCTGCCATGGGAGTTTTCAGGACTGCCCTGGACATTACGGTTACTTGGCTCTTGCCCTTCCGGTTTATAATGTGGGATATTTAAGCACTATTGTGGACATTTTGAAGTGCATATGCAAGGTAGCGTCATATTAATTATTTCTTGTAGCAGTCTTTGTCATATGCATGTAAATAGTTAGGTTTAGTAATTGTCTCTGTAGGAGTCATATCTTTGAAAGAAGTTATAGTTTTTGGTTTTCAGTATGATACTGTCATTTAGTTTAATGTTCGAATGCATTATATGACTACATGAAAGCCAAAATATGCTCCATTCTATGATGGTTAACTTTTCACCAAAAAAAAAAAAAACAAAGAAAAAGAAAAAGAAAAACACGTGTTAACAATCTCCAGACAATCTATCAAAGCTTTAAGTATCTCAGCATCCTATTCCAAAATCCAAATAATATCTTATATTTATATTGTTCCAACTTGTAATTGACCACACATAATGTTTTTGCGTTAGGGGCATACTTCCATGTACACATTTTGCACTCCTTCTGGTGTATTTGTCTTGTAGCATTAGAAATCATATGCTTGGTAAGTAGAAAAGCTTAAAAGAAGAAAGGAGGCCTTCTTGTAAATAGCGAAATAGTTCGAACTATTAGCAAGCTGAAAGAATTGAATTGATGAGCTTGCACAACTGTGATCTCCGATACCACTTTCTCTAATAGTACACCTGTCAGAGAATGGGCCCAAAACATATATTTTGCTTTTAACAACTATGGACTTTACATGTCTATTTATACTTTGTGCACCATTGGTAATGCTACACACCCCTTGCGAGTCGCTTCGGAGGATGCACCTGTGGGGGAATCCATAAGTTACCAACTGCTATGGTACACAAACAAAAGTTGCTCAAAATATTATCTGATACGCAATTGTCTACGGATTTGAAATTTTAGGGGCATTTGGAATCTATTCTAGGAAGAATTGATTTTGGGAGCCTTTTGCAAATCGAACTCTTACACTGGTTTGGATGAGGAAAACATATTTTTTTTGTAGTCCCGCAAAATTCGATTCATGGATTGTCATTGCAGCTTATGCTCCTGAATCAAGCGATTGACAAGAAATGGCGCTTGACAAGAAAGTGTTATTCTTACAAATGAGAAATACGATAAACGAAGACTTAAGCAAATCTTGGTTCAAAAGATATCCAGTTTTACAGAATTTCAGTTCACTTGACTTTCTATTTATTTTTGCGTGGGGCAAATGAACACCCCTTTGGGATAAATTCACATCCCTCCAAAATATCTTGTTGCTAATAGCTGTGCAGAGACAAAGCTTTAACTTTATCAACATAATTTTTCAAATCCACACCCCTTTTGTATTTCATTCTATATTGCCCTCAAGGGCAATATAATGTGGTTAGTGGAGCATATGCTAACTCGTAGTTTCTCTCTTTGTTTCTCTTCTGTTTTAACAGTCGTGTTCTCGTATACTTTTGGTGGAGAAAGAACGGGTAGATGCTTTGAGGAAGATGAGAAATTCCAAACTTGAGCCTTTGAAGAAGAGTGAACTCTATAAAAAGACCGTAAAGAGGTGCACTTCCATGGCTAGTACTAAGAAGGCAGTGAAGTGCTCCAGATGCGGTTATATAAATGGTTTGTTGTCCTACCCTTTCTCTGTGGAAAGTCGCGATATAAATATTCATCATCTTAGGAAAGGGAGTAAAAGGTTCTCGTTTGTTTTTTTATTTTTTATTTTATCTTTTCCTCATTTCCAGAGCTGTAGTTTTTAAGTTATATTGCTCTCCATTTAAACATTTTCCTCGAATCAAACCTTATTATGTTTTATTGAAAAAACATAATTCCACTGGATAAGAGAGCCACATGAACACCCACCAAGGGTATTTTCATACAAGAACAATAATCACTGTCATAATAGCCACCACCATGGCTGTCACCATGTAGCAGCGATTAACATTGTCATAATTACCAACGATTTTCTTCATTGTAGGCACTATACTGGGCACTGTCTGTCTGTGGGTGATAAGAATTGAAGTGCCCTCTCTGTCATAACCACCAATAGCCAGGAGACTGGTCATTCTCTATGTCTGGGTAAGAAGAGCAGACTATTTGAACCCTAGAGGCACTATCTTGAGAAGAAGAAAAAGCCCGAGTATAGGTTTCAGCAAGAAATGGGAGCTAAGCACCTTTAAATTTGGAACTCCTAACCGGTACAAATTTTTATTTTAACTCGGTCGGGGATCTCACCACAACCATTTGTTCTCGGTTTCTGTATCTCATAAAATACCAGCTGCAATAGGCAGCAAAATGTTCAGTTGCAGACTTGCCTGCTTGCTTCAATAAAACTTATCAAGTGATTACCCATAGGCACGAGTAAGACTACAGGAGACTGAGATAGTCCGACATCTCTTTACATGCGTCCAAATAATAAAAATCAGCAACTTGTGGCTTCCTAAAATTTATAATTGTTCAACGATCTTTTCATCAGCTTTCTCCATTCCATGTATATATATGTATGCGTTCGAGTGTCCGAGTCGGATTTGCATATCTTTCAAAACCCAAGACACGGGGACAAAAATATTCCTATCTATTCTTGTTTTTAGTTATTCCTTTGTTTACACGGTGTTATAAGTTTCGCATATGGTTTTAACTTAAAACTGGGTTAATCTCAAAGCAATAACGAACTAAAAAAAACGCTATAATATAGTATTCTTATGGTATATCCTACGGATGTGTTGGACACATATCTTATACCCATGTCGAAGTGTCGAGGGTCCGATATGGGTACTTCACGCGTTTTGAAGAGTCCATGTAAATAGTTTATCATCAAGGATAGAGCGAAGTGAGATGTTATTGCTTAGTCCGGCCTGTAAGCGACACTTTGATTGCATCACTTTGCAAGTTAATGTTATCATTCAACTTAGAAATGCTAATTGGTGGCAGAAGCGAAGGGTAGATGAGATAATTGAGATTGTTCTGATGACTTAGAATCCTGGTATTTTTCTAAGAAAAATCGCGTTCATTCAGAACATTAGGTGCATACTAGTCGATCCAAAGTGTCAGCACCATAGTTATCAGAACTGAACTGGGCTGGCGAGTCCGATCGGTTCAAATGAACTGGCCAGTCCACCTTCGGTTCCTCATCTGGATTGTGAAGACAATGAACCGCAGTAAATTGCTGTGAACTAGATGCAATTGACGAAAACCGGACTCCACTGGCTGGTCCTACTGGTTTCATACATGATCTTGTAATAGAATACAAGGTTTTCATTTTGCAACAAGATGTTTCAATACTGGGGTGGTACTATCTAACCACACTCCTTATGCCAAGCCAACTCTGTCTTCATGTTATTTCACCACAGAATATTGTATTATTAGTAGTCTAACAACTTTTTTTTTAATACTGTCTTTGATGCTTAAAGAACTAAAACATTAGCGCTATGTTCCCAATATTGGTGAATATAGAACTGGATTTTGTCTCTAGTGTTTGAATTTGGCAAGTAATATGTGGGAGTCACTATATTTTCATGTTTTTTTTTCCTTCTATATATTGAATTTAATATGACAGATGTTTTATATAATCTGTTGAATTGGTTGAATAAGCAATTGAACTGTGAACCCCCCTTTCCCAGTTTGATGACAGACACTGTTTTGAGTGAAGTCAGGCTTATAAGTGACAATTATTGATCTATTAATTGTAGGCATGGTAAAGAAGGCTACTGGCATGTTGGGAGTCATTCATGACCGTGGAAGAGTTACTGATAACAGTTTCGAAGAATGCAATTCAGCTCTTTCTCACACAAAGGATTCCAAGGCATCCATTACTTTGCCTATATTAATGAATCCTGACAGAGTTCTTTCCCTTTTTAAGAAGATGCTGGATGAGGTTTATAATTATGTCTATTGCTGTCTTTCCTTTTCTTCTTTGGCAATTTACAAATGCTAGGATGTTGACCGTTAGTCATTATGATTGCTTTCTACTTTTTATGGCTCAACTTATATTTTTGTTGTGTTGTAGGATTGTGAATTACTTTATCTCAGTGATAGACCAGAGAAGCTCGTTGTAACGAACATTGCAGTGCCTCCAATAGCTATTCGCCCTTCTGTCTTTGTGGATGGTGGTAACCAGAGGTCATCAGCAGTACATGTTTTGCTTTCCTATGCTTTTTATGAACAATTTTGTAATCAAGTTGGTATTGGTACTAGGCATCACATTTTTGCTTCATGTGACTACAAGTTGGCTCAGATTGTTCTAATACAGGGTTCCAGATTTTTTTTTTCTGTTTTTGGGTTGTAAGTTGTACCTCCAGAAGGCTGTAATTGTTGCTAATTTTCTCTTATTCTCCCTTGCAGCAATGAGAATGATATTACAGAGAGGTTAAGACGGATTATTGAAGCAAATGCTAGTCTCCATAAGGAGTTGTCTGAAACAAGCTCTGCTGCCAAAAATCTGGTTCGACTTCGTTTTGTATTGCTGCTTTTGTGGTGATTTCTTTTTTACTTCCTTTGGGTACACTAGATCCTTATAAGCACCCAAGACTGTCGACTCCTCATTTAAGCGTTTTATGGTTTTAACACACATCTCCTGTTTAATATTACGCATACACGAGACAATAAGAAAACAAGTTTCCTAGAGTAGAGAGGGGTGGTCATCCCCCAACCCCCAAATAATTATTACAGGTCAGATATCTATGTTCAACTGAAGCCCTTAGTCAAAGAATGGCAAGTTGAGATTTTCCACAAAAACCCTTGGTAGAGGCCTTTTGTATTCTGCACAATGCCGCAGGGAAGGGGGAGTAAATCATCTAATAAAACCTGCACAGTGTTTTTCATGCTAAAATCCCCTCTTTGCTTATACTGAAGGATCACAGTGTTTATATTAATTATTAAAACCTTAATGTTGACTGATGTGCAAAACTGTGTCGTAATATGAACTCTAACTACAATCTATACAATATATGTCAAAGAGTGCTTGTTTTGTTGATATGGCTTTTAGTTACAATATATCTCCTTTTAGCATACATGTTTTATGCATTCCAATGCTATTTTCTGGTCTTTGTTTGTGCACGAGGGTAAGTATGTCACATTAACTCTATACGAGTTCAGGGTTCCGGTATGTGTGTGTCTGATTTATCTGAGTTTTAATGTGAAAGACCAAGAATTCGTTGTTATAAATATCTCTCATATATTTTTACGTTAATAACTTTTTATTTTGGGTTCGGTGTTAAGCTTCAAATTCTGTCACTTCTGAACCCTGGATACATGTAATATGAACCACTGTTACTTGATAGCCATTTGGCATATCCAGTGTGAACTTTTGCATACCTTCTTGGTACTTCATGCGTGCTATTACATGTTAGTAAATACATGTGTGAGTGCATGTGCACATGTACGGTGATTTGTTGCTTGGAAGAGAAAGCATGGACACAGTTTAGTAGTTCTTTTTTTTTTAACCCACAAATGCATGGATCTAGTTTCAATGTACATGTATGTACTTATGAAAGGGTGATTGCATGCGACTTGCTTGCACATTCTTTCATGTACTCTCTTTCTCCTACTACTTCTCTAATAACATCATCATGCATCTTATTTTAAAATGTAGACATGATGATTATTTTGACTTATTTGGGTATGTAGTCTGGAGCACATTGTTAGGAAGTTCCTAGTACGTCAACCAATTGTCATTCTTTTGAACTAAAAAAAGTTACTATGCATGTGACTAGGTAGTCCATGGAGTGTTGGTTTTAGAACAAAAATATTGGATCCTTTGTATATTTTAATGTGCGACACAATTCCAGAAAATATAAACTCATTGATATTCAGTGCTTTTGTGTTTGTGTTAATCATAATTCATGCACATTTAAAACTACGGATTTGGATACAGTTTTTTAGAGTTGTTAGGTATATGATTACCTAATAATTGGCTTTATGTTGTTTAGGCTGGTTGGGCTGTTTTGCAAATGGAGGTCGCACAGTATATAAACAGTGACGTGCGTGGTGTCCCATTACAAATGCAAGCTGACAAGCCATTGAGTGGTTTTGTTCAACGCCTCAAGGGAAAGCAGGGACGTTTCCGTGGGAATTTGTCTGGGAAGCGTGTTGAATATACTGGCAGGACAGTTATATCACCAGATCCTAATTTGAAAATTACAGAGGTCTGGCTTCTGAGAGTAGTTTCAATAAGTTTTTGACTCATTTTGCTTGTGATATCTCATGAATTGGTGTATCCAGGTTGCAATACCAATCCTAATGGCTTCTATTCTAACTTATCCCGAGCGTGTTTCTAATCACAATATTGAGAAATTGAGGCAGTGTGTCCGTAATGGGATGAATAAATATCCCGGTGCCAAGTTTATAAGACAGATTGATGGTACCTTGATGTAAGGATTGTCATCTATCTCTAGTTTCCTCATTCGCAAAAATTCTGAGGAAAGTAATATGATTACTTATGATGCTGCAGGTCGTTGAAGTTCTCTGCCAGAAAGCGACTTGCCGATGAACTGAAATTCGGTGACATAGTTCATCGCCATTTGGAAGATGGGGACATTGTTCTTTTTAACAGACAACCAAGCTTGCATCGGATGTCAATCATGTGCCATAGGGTGACTAGAGATAAATTATAATTTTTTAAAGGATGGTATTGTCGTGTGACTTGATTGTATGGCCTCATTTGGTGTATGCAGGCAAGGATAATGCCTTGGCGTACGTTAAGATTCAATGAATCAGTCTGTAACCCATATAATGCTGATTTTGATGGTGATGAGATGAATATGCATGTGCCGCAAACGGAAGAGGCCCGCACTGAGGCTGTTATGTTGATGGGGGTAAGTTTTCTTCAGTTTTACAATGTGGACCGCTTGTTCCATTTTCCATGCCGACAATTTTTCTCTACTTGTTGGACGTATAACAGTGTTTGACTATAACGTAAAACTGTGGACTCAGGTTATGTTTCGCAACCATCAAAGATATCATTTTTGAAACAAGAGTACCTTATAGCGGCCTCCTGGATTATTGTAAACTTACAGGAACCACCTCAACTTAGCAAAGTTACATCTGGCCTTTCCAAGATCTTGAATGAATTAAAAGATTCCGTCTTCTGCACAATAGTCTGTTCATGGAATTGACGAATGTTTCTGGTGTTAAATACATTCTAATCCACTTAACAAGAGCAACAAAATGATGAATGATATTATGCAGAGCCTCGAGTTAAAGCGAGTCAAGTCAGTGCCACGGGGTCACCATACCAAATTTTAGTATTGTGTATGCCTTTGTATTACACAGGTAGACACATGCATTGTGAAAACATTGGACTCATAATAAATTGGCTATGAATGCATAGGCCTGCAAGGCTTATAGGTGGAGTGCTAGGCTTAGTTTTCCAGCTCTAGATCTATACACACAGTATTGACTTTCAGTGTTCCTGGGTGGCTATGCTTGCTAGATGGGTTGTGAAAAGAAGACGACATGAAGATTAAGTGTAAGGCGTCTATAATTTGATGTTTTAGATCAAACGCACTAGTCTTAGGCTTGAGGTTGCTGGATTAAATGGATGGATCCCTGTGCCAATATTATTTCATTACAAAAACAAACAGGTGAGTCCAACACTCGGACGCATATCCAATCCAAATACCAACCTGGAGCTCATGTAACAATTGGCAAACAAAAAGAAATGTTTTATCAGAATATGACCATTAATGACTACCCGGTACGATCTTAATATGTTGGCCACACACTAATACCTCTCTAGAGCTCTTACAAAAATACACATGACTGTTTATCACACGCACACACGTAAGAGACCTGCACAATTTTGCTTATAGTCTTCCTTACATTCTTTTAGGCCCACTTGATTGCTAACCATGGATCCCTCACTGTTGTGTTGTTCATGGGAGGTAATGCAGCTGATTACCCTTTAATGTTACTATGTCGTTGCCTATTTTGTTGATGCGTTGTCAGCTAGCTACACATACAGGCTAGGAAGAGGTGGTTTCTAGAGAGTACCTCGATGGTTGTTTCTAGAGAAAAATATAGAGGAAGAGGGGCCATAGAAGAGATACAGAGTTACTGGTGAGAGAAGGCAAGAGAAAAATCTAGAGCGAGAGACACGGTGAGGGATGAGAGTTTGGAGAGAGAGAGAGACCAGGAGGAATCTTGAGAGAGGAAGTCACTATGGCGACTCTTTATTTTTTAAAGAGATTTCCCTGCTTTTAATTGTAGAAGTATTTAGAAACATAAATAGGAAGTGGAGAGAATAATCTTATAGCCTGCAAAGGATAGGTTGGTTAAATATCATATTACTCTGATAGTAATTTATATGCTGGAGCAGAATCTATAATCTAGAACGCAGTAGATATCACAACTGCCTCCTCGTTTTGTTGAACATGTATGCAAAGTGCAAAGGCCAGATGTGTTGCATCTCTAGTCTTTACAATATCTACCACGATGCACTATTACGGACACGGATTCCTGATCTTGCTTTAAGGGGAATCAAGGGGTCCAAAACTGCTGTTGGCGGCGTTCGTGAAAACCGTTTCCAGTTGGGCTAAAGTATGCTTGAAACTCCTGATTATCTGCCTTCAAGTTTCGTTTGATCATCTATAGGACATCATTATGTGCTTGCAATGACTCATCAACCCTGTAGAGAGGTATTAAAATTATGCAATATGGGCGTGGGTACAACCATTCATTCTTCATTTCTCTGGCAGCATAAAGTTGGGACGGTCCATTGGTCACAATAAATTGATGTTGACCTCTGTTTTCCTTTGTGCATCAACCTTGGGTGTATCTCTTGGAGTAATATCATGTAAATAATTTCTTTCTCGTCAATCAATATTTTTTCAATACTCTCTTTTGTGCTCCTTATTGACTAAACAAAGATGTTGTCCTCAGTTTTCCTTTGTGCACCAACCTTGGGTGTATCTCTTGGAGTAATATCATGTAAATTATTTCTTTTTGTCAATCACTTTTTTTAGTACTCTCTTTTGTGCTCCTTATTGACCAAACAATTGGATTTCTTAAAATCAGAACTAGCTGATTCATGTCTTGTTTTGCCCTCGTACCGATACATGTGTGCACGATCGATTGTTCACGTAAAGTTGGATGACAGACTTCTTTTTATTTATTTCACCTGTTAAGAGTTCAATTCTATGAAGCACGGGAACGGCAATTTGGCCGGCTTATTGGTTTCAGGTACAAATTCGATATGGGTGCGATTGGGTGCGCACCAGGTTCAGCTGTTTACGTATCCGACTTTTCTTATAATTTCTCAATTTAGGATAACTCCAGGATACTTCTTGGGTACATTTGTCCAGGATACTTCTTGGGTACATTTGATGTAAATATCTGACACTTTTGGAGGTTGATTTAGAATTTCAAGACCTATTTTGGGGGCCCCTTATGTGGATTACAGTTCCCTTACACTTGGGTCAATATAAAATTGTGAAATCCAGAGAGAGAAGAAGAAGAAGAAGAAGAAGAAGATGCTGCAGCGTCGGTACTCGACGTCAAAGTGACGAGTGGTGGCGATGGACATTGGCGGGGATGGCTAGGGCTCTGGATGGAAAGAAGAAGAAGACATGACCAGGAGGAGGGAAGGAGGCGATCTCTTTCCTCTGGCAGTTGGATCCAAGGCTTTGACCGAGATATGGACTAAAACATTGTCCTTTATATTCTGTGATGGTTACTGTCATGTTTGCTCTGCACACTTAATCACTACTTTGTACGTGTTAATATAATAATAATAATACAAAAATTACAATGATTTGTCATTGAAAAGATAATGAATATCAAGTTAAAAAATTTAAAAGCATTAAATAACATAATATTCGACGTATCCTAGCCGCACGTGTATCCTATAATATTTAAAAAATGCCACATCTGAGTATCCGCATCCGTGTCATATCAGCACCCGCACCCAAGTCCGTTCTTCTTAGATTCAATTTTACGCAAGTCTAGTTGACTATTATTTGTTGTTCAACTGCATTAGTTTGTGTTGAGTATTACTTGGCTATCATACATAAGCATTTATGGGATCTTGCTATTTCCTTGTATTGATTTTGCTGCTCTTAGATGTTTCATATTGTTCTATTTTGAAGTATTTTTTATGGCTCTGCAGGTGCACAACAATTTATGCACCCCAAAGAATGGAGAGATTTTGGTTGCCTCGACACAAGATTTTCTGACTTCTTCCTTTCTAATTACAAGGAAGGACACCTTTTACGATCGTGCTTCTTTTTCACTTATATGTTCATATCTGGGGGATGGGATGGATCCCATTGATTTGCCAACACCAGCATTTATAAAGGTGAAATGGAGATCTTGCAGCTTGTAATGCCAGTTGTAATTTAAACTAAATATTTGATGTGCTTGGATTTCAGATCTTGTCACTCTCTTTATCTTTTTCTACTTCCTTCCCCCTCTATTATGCTTCTCATAGATAGAATGCGTAACCGAGTGATTAGTTTCTACGTTGAGGGTCTATTGTGGCTTAGATAGAGAGTTTTTGTTCGGTTCCAGGATTGATTTTTTAATGAACCTTTTTGTTCGGGCTCCAGCTACTAAACAAGTTCAAGTTTTATTAGATTTTCTTTTGCATGTTATGAAGAGTATTAATACTATATATATACCTTGGAAACCTGTAATGTAACGACCCAGTCCACGGCCCCACCACAGGGCAATGCCTCCCTCAAAAGGGCTAGCCAAGTAGGTACTTATGAGTTCATAGGCAGGGTCTTATAAGGCTAAGGCTCAATCACACATAGCCCAGAATCTTCCTCTCTAGCCAATGTGGGATATACCGGGCTCACCCTTCGTTGCCCCAACCATCCTCTTGATGTGGGATATAGCCGGGCTTGCCATCGTTTCCCCAACCATCGGCAACCCGACTGGATAGCCCAGCCCGAGTTTTCGAGAGTCGGCTCTGATACCATCTGTAACAACCCGGTCCACGGCCCCACTACAGGGCATTGCCTCCCTCAAAAGGGCTAGCCAAGTAAGTACTTATGAGTTCATAGGCAGGGTCTTATAAGGCCAATCGCAAACTCTCCCATAACCGATGTGGGATATTACATGTAACATAACTAGAGCTGGCTCTTGAAAATCAGTATTTGGATTATCTGGACCCTGTCAGAACCTGGTCTGGTTGGTGCTCAGCTTGGCAAAGAATTCGCAAGTCCTTGGCTGTGGGGATTTTAGAAAACTTATTGGCCGCTGAGGATGCTGGAAGCTCTTTATAGGGTGTTACAGGAAATGCTTTTATTTTTTATGACAAATTGATTGTGCCTTGTACTTTTTGTTCATCTATAGACATCCGTTCTAAGATTTATAAGCGTGTAATAATTGATTAACTGGCCACTCTTGCTGTCATATTGGAGTTACAGACAAGTACTTTATTCATGTGGTTCATTGTGAGGACAAACTTACGAAACATTTGTCTCCTGCTACATCTTTATGCACATAAATCCCCACTACATCGGTGTCTTGTAAACCTTGAATGCAGTACTGCTCTTGCATCTTTGGCCTTTTTTATTTATTAAGCTGAATTCATTTATTGCGTTGCAGCCAGTAGAGCTTTGGACTGGTAAACAGTTGTTTAGTGTTCTGTTGCGCCCACATGCGGACATGAGAGTTTATCTGAATCTTACTGTTACTGAAAAGAATTACAGCAAGAAAGGGGAGACGATGTGCCTCGATGATGGGTTTGTTTATTTCCGAAATAGTGAGCTAGTTAGTGGCCAGCTTGGAAAGGCTACATTAGGTATGTCTCCTTTCTTAATTCTATTGGTTCCTTCCTTATGTGATTTTATTATGTCATATATGTTTTCTTGTATCATCACACTATCTAGGCTTATATAGACCATGGAGACATAAGCAATAACACCATTAGACACACTGAATAAGCATAGATGTAGAGACAGAAACCCTGTATTGCTACGAGTAATTGTCACAAGAAGGCAGTACATAAAATATAACTTGCAAAGTATTAAAGAGCATGTACTTTATCTGGAGTCTCTTCTCCCGTATTCCTCAAAACCTAACCCTGAAGATAACTTGTTTGTCTGTCTTGGGGGGTGGTGCTGTCCACTGATGTTTGTCTTTGTGCAATGTGTTGGCTAGATATTTTTGTAGCTTCAAATTTTTATGGCCAATTGTGTAATGAAGTTACTGAAGGATGAAAGGAATAATTGCCTAAGGCATGGATCGAAGAGAAACAAAAGAGGAGAGACTAGCGTCACCCTTGCAAGCAGCTGCCACACCCTGAGGGCACACAAAGCCTCGCATATACTAATCTAACTATATGAAAGTCCTAGCTACGTTACTGATGCGAGTTCAGAGTTGAGCTGCACATTTGTTCAGCATGATTATGGTTTCGAGTCTCATAAAATTTTGAGATTGTTTGTGGGTTCGGATTCTGGTTGCCTTTCTCTTACTCTTTCTGTGTTCTTGGTTCGTTTCTCTGACTTCGATTTGGCCTTCTATACACGTATCTCTAGAAATCTCCTTGATGGCGTCCCAGTTTGTGAGAGCTTTGGACCTCTATTCTTCGCAGATCTGGTTCAGATCTCGAGTCTTCTAGCTAGTGAGATGTCAGTAATCTCAGGCAGTAGCATGTTATTAAATTCGGCCCTTCCGACCCTTACCCTGTTGATTGTAAGTTACTTTGCTACCAGTCTGATGTTGGATTCTTGGGTGCTATTGCAAATTAGATTCAGATTTCCAGGGTTCTTCCACTGTTGAAGTTCTTACGGGAATCGAAGAGTTTAAGTGGCTTTCATAGCTCTTGGTGGGAAGAGAGCATGTCCAGCTATGTGTTTTTGGTGCTGTTTTCCAGAGAACACTCTTTAAGGGCAGTTCTGTAGTCAGGTCAAGTGCCTCTCTCAAAGGTGTTGGTCATTCCGGGTTTTCTATATACCTCGTTTGACTTCAAGGTTGCACTGTACATAAGCTGTTGGAGACAAAGGATGAGTTTAGATGAGCAGTTGTTTATGCAAATTGGCAGGTTCATAAAAGCTTTTGGAATTCGGATAGCTGTAGATGGCATGCCCTTAAACATGCATTTGCTGTAGCATGCTGCTTGTATGGTATAGCTCACATATTTAGTTGTGTGTACTTTTGCCTGCATGTAAAGTTCTGTGCGGAATCTCGGTGACAATTTTTTGCGCTATTTAATATGGCTTTATGTCAAGGTCTGCACCTTTTTTTGCCGCAGCGGAATGACTGCCTGGCTTAATGACATACTCTTTTTCCTTTGCAACTGTGTATGCACCGGCTGCCAGGGCATACTCCTACACAACGCGACTATGTTCCTTCTCTGGAAGCTCATTGATTCCAGACTTGGACAAGTCCACCCAAGCATCCTGACGAGAGAGTGCATAACGATCTTGAGAATGTTCCCACGTTGCACGCCCAAATGGCCCTGGTACCTAGTGCCATGCACTCAATGCACAAACGAGCCCATCTTCGTGCTCACCATGCACAATCAATTCGCACCAACAATGTGTTCAACTATCCATTTTCGTGGGAGTGTGCAAAGCAGCATAGTGACGTGCAAGGTTGCCCGGGCCGCCTTGTCGCTGGGCGTCAAACCCTGATTTCCTTAATTTTGTCATCATCAAGAATGGTTTTGCTCAACTTAGCAGTATGTCAACGGCTTTACTTCCCTGTCCACCCGAGGCCTGATATGCTGCCGCCAAGCATGCCACCGGTGCCATACATGTGCTTGGTCCGAACACAAAGACATTGGCACATGGTGTACAAGCACACCAATATTCCAATAGGCCGCTACATCTATGCCCAATAGTGATTAGGTTAAGTTCGGGTTATGAATTGTTAAGACATCCCAATCAAATTTTCGAGCTAGTAAACAAATGTGATCATCCCCGTCACTGTCTTGAGGTCTTGACGTTGCACACAGTCTGGTGCTGGCCAGTTCTCATCGTCTTCCATGATTATCTACATCAAATATACTCCCAAGGGTCTTGCAAAGGGAAAAATAATGCACAACACAATCACATTCCTCCCCTAAATCCTAAACAATCATTAAAAGCGAAACCGGTAGCCTGACACATCTTAGTGCCCACTGGAAAGGTCTTTCCGAAGTGGGAGCTCTCAAGTTTGTCTTGAACACGTCTGAGCTGTGTTACACGGGCTTGCTGTTTTGGCTGGAGTACCCAGGTCAACATGGAACGGCAGCGGCATGGGTACATAGTATTTGTCGGATTCGTCAATGTTCAATTGGACATAACTCCATTCATGACAACCAAAAAGAAAGAGAGTAAGATGGGAGAAGAAGATCACATGCTATTATGTTCATGTTGGCAATAAGATTCAATATGGCTTTGCACCGCTGTAGTGTAGTCAGATCTGGCGTGGTTGAATTTATTGTCTTCTTTGGCCACATATCACGGCAGAAATTATTGATAAAATTGGACGTGTTTGCTGCCAGCTTTTGATTTTTCATATATAGTAATATCTTTTTGAAAACATGACAGCTGTTCAGCAGTAAGTTTCTTGATCAATTCTGATCGTAGGTCCTTATAACTTAGATGGCAGCCGTGTTACTTTGACCTATGCAACTTTTCTCTTCTACTTGTAATCCCCTTAACTTTAACATGCCTTCAAGTTTCAATTTTATCCCTGTTCATCATAAAAACTATTGTCCTGATGACATTGGTACCAAGCCTTGTTGTCTTACTCAGATCTGAAAATTGGACCCTTGTTATGTGTGTCCCAGACCAGAAATTGAAATTGATAGTTTCGCCAAATCGGACCATTGGATGTATCAGTACCAGATCCTTTTGCTTGTCCACAAGCTTGCCCTAATTCGCTTGGGCTACTCGCTTGATGCCCGTAGGCACAAGAGTGGTGAAGTTAGTTCCTGTGTACTACCATGCTTCCCCTTGTCGTACCACTAAGAGAAAAACCAAACACACTCGGAGGTAAAGATTCTTGCCCAAACACGCTTCCAAGATTATGAAAATGCCACTGCACATAGTTTTGATCCAAGAAGCACAATATTTACTCTCTCCACTTGCCACAAACCCACTTAGGACATGCCTCTGAATCACTGGTCGTTGGTCTATTCCAATGGCCAACCCTTGACCTTGTCTCCATCTCAATTCAAACTTGAAGATTTTTTGCAGCCAAAGCCACCCAGTGACATTATCCTCCAGTTGATTCTTCAATGTCCTGATCGACAGGCTACCGGTGACTTGCATCTAGACTCCCTCACGTCTGTGGATCATGACTCCTGCTGATGGCCTGCAGCTATAGTAAAAATACCCACCCACAAACCCCTTGGCTAAGTATCACTACAATCAATCTCTACCCTTCAATGGAGACTTCACTTACTCAAGTGCTCATGCAGCTCAGGATGCAAATGCCGCATTGGGTTCTCGTCACAGTTCACCTTGTCCCCGCAGTCTAACTCTCTTACGCTTCTCAGGTGCCATGCTCCACCAAACTCGGAACCTTCATGTGGAACGTCCCTCTCAACGCATTTGCCGCCCAGCGGCTACTCATTCCCGTGGTGCATTGCATTCTACCTAATTATGAAAGGTCCTTCTAGGGCCTTTGCAGTTTTGATAACATTGTGCTTGAAAATAACATGATAAACTGTTTGGGAAACCTTAAGTCACGGATGCTCATGATGTTGATACCTTAGTTGCACAAAGCTTGGGTCGGAGCGGGAGCAGGTGTGAGGTTCTGAAGCTGGAGCGTGAGTTGTATAGTGGGTTTTTGGGTGGGCGCGGGAAAGGGTACGAGAGTCGGGAGCTAGGTTCCGGGGCGGGAGCGTCACCAAAATTGGAGAATCCTGCAACTAAGGTTGATACCAGTTGCGGCTCGGCAGTGGGGCATAATTTAAGTTCTTAGCCAGAATTTTTTTGTCTCTGGGACTGAGTTTTTTGGAGCGAGGGGATCCGAGAGTACAAAAGTATTGTGCGCCTCTTCAGTACAAGTTGCCGTACAATCGACTCAGTTATAATTAACTATCTTGTGAGATTGAAAATACAATAACCATTAGAAGTGATAATTATGTATATTATTACTAGTAAACAGTTATTCATCAAAAAGGAAATCCTTCCATGCACTCGTATTCCATCACAAAAAGGTCAAGCTACAGTCTCTCAACTCTAGTTCTGCAACATTTCCCTCTTTGACTAATAGCAGTACCTGAGATCGTTAAAAAATTGATAATAATAATGAATTAGAGATTATTAAATATACCTCTCTGGCAAAGTTGGTATTTCCCAGAAAAATTACAAATTGCTAGAGATTATTAACTTAATGAATGTTAATTGTTATAGAGGCTACTGTACCGGTGAAGAGGTGGGGTGCTGTGTACGGTGGGAAACTTTGTGTTGATTCTGGGTGAAGAATGGTGGGTTAACAAAAAGGTGGATGATGTTTCCAATTTAGTTAAGAAGTGCTGTACCTGCACTGGAAGACTCATGCTATGGATGGTGTTCTGCCACCTGCTTGTTTTCTTGTATTGGGTGTTATAAGTAGCTGCAGTAATATTCGCAGTATTGAAGCAATTCACGGGGTTTTATGTGCTTTTCAATCTGGAGGTGGTATGTTGTTCACCTATTTGGTGCTGGTGAGTTATTAGCAGTTGATGCCAACCAATATCTTACGTCGGTCCTGCTATGATACTGTTAGGTGGCGGGAGTATACCGCTGCAGCCCCGACCTTTTGGAGTATCTGGAGGAATATTCAGGCTTCAATTGCAATGGTGACCAACATGTGGTGGTTGAGGTTTGTAGATCGCATAATATGTGGATGCTTGGCTTTTCGAGACAATTGATGAGTTTGACTGGGGGGTGTATTTTGAGGGTGGAGAAAAGGTCTTCTTTATATGTGAAGTTGGTTAAACAGTTCATGGGTGGTATCCACTCTTGCAGCTATTAGTTCGATTGACTATTTAGTTGTTAGAGATCCCCAATCATGGATGTTGTTCTTCGTTGAAGGAGCTCAAAAGGTAGGTGGTTGATCTATGAGGGGGGAGGGGGATATTGGTGTGTAGGGGGTTCTTCTCCTTCTCTTTCTCAAGATGAGGCTGGAACTTTCAGGAGCTGGATTCTTTTGGGAAGAGAATGAGGATGAAAGCGGTGGAGGTGGTTTCAGGAGCTACTAAGTGGAAATCGTTGGTTATATGTTTGCTGGCAACAACAATGGAGGTGGTTTCGGGGTGACTTTTCAGAGCTTGGAGCGTAGTAGATGGACAAAGTAGGTAACTCTGGATGATGGGCGTTCTTATCATGTGGGATAGGAGGGTAATGGAGGATATTATTAGAGGGTGTCTTTTCCTGTCTTTTCAGTTTAGGAGTGTTGAGAGTGGTTTTGCGTTTTACAAAGCACTAGAGGGTTCTATCAAAAGGGAATTACAGATGTGTCTTGCTTGTGCTGACAGGGTGTGGTATGTTCCTTGGTGTACCGAGGTACACCTGCAAGGCTTGGAAACGAAATCACAAGTTCAGCATCTATGCCGATGTAAATTAGTTGTGTATGTGTTATGACTTTGCTAAGTTATTCCCATATAAAAATTGCTGCCAGGTGTAACCATTCTTGTGATTCCTGTCTTGTAATAACTATTTTCACTGACAGCTAATTGCGTCCCTAATCCCTATGTGCTGGGAAGTGTTCATAATTGTTCAGTTTGGTGATTGAGGTAAGTGGAACGGATTGCAATCATAGACGTATGTGATCCGAACTATGGAATGATTCTACATTTTGTCTGATTCTGGTTCCCGACATGTTTGGGTACCCCTAAAAACACATTGCTGATGATTATAATTTCCTATTCTAATAGAATATCCAAATAGATCATGACATCTAGACTTAAACTTATGCTGATTGGCCTCTTTTGACACTTGAATTTTAGAGTTTAAAAAAGAAAAAGAGAAAGGATCGTGGACATAGAAGGTAACCTGTTGGTGTTACAGAACAGCAAACAATGTTAAGGACGAAGAAGTTCCCTAGCTTTACTCATGTGAAAACATTTTTAACTGAATTAACATTCTGGTGTAATTTAATTTTTGCGGTTTATCTTTTTTCTTGCGTGTTTTTGGTGGAAATAGAAAACAAACACATACTTATTCTCCCAAGACCACAACAGGGAATGGCAACAAGGATGGACTTTACTCAGTTCTCCTCAGGGACTATAGCGCACATGCGGCTGCTGCTTGTATGAATCGTTTAGCAAAATTCAGGTATTGTTTTTGCACATGTCTCATCCTGTAGATCACCTCTTCCCTGATGTTTTCTGTCTAATGACTTTCAGAAAGAGTTGGATTTTTTATGATGCAATAGAGTCTAACTGTGCTTAAATCTTTTCTATTCCATTTTCCTTGCTTATGGACTAATTTTTCCTTAAGTGGCTCGACGACCATGAGATACGTATGGTTAACTAAAGGTATATTTGCAGATTATCAGCAACTTGCAAGTAACTCTTTGACTATTTATGCATATTATTAAGTTATTTCAAGCCATTCTTTCTATTGTAAGCAAACAAACATCTCATTGACTAATATAGGTGCTATCCAGGGACATAGGTGTCCAATGCAAATTCATATCAAATAAAACATAAGCAAATAAACAATACAGAAGCAAATAAGTGACGATTAGGTCAACCAATGCGGATTCATGTCAAATAACACATAAGCAAATAAAGAATACAGAAGCAAATAAGTGACGATTAGGTCAACCAAACGAGAGTGAATCAGTAATTAGAGAAGGGATACTTGCACCGAATTTAGCTGGTTTATACCCTCAAGCCGACGGCTGCAACTCTTTCCCGTCAAAAGCCTGCTTGGGACTTCCACTGTTGCATCATGGGTGCAAGAACCAAATGCTTACATAGTCTCCTCCGCAAGGTCTTATGGCAACACTTTATGGTGCTTCGAATCTTATATCAGCATAATAGTTATCTTTTGAAGAAGCAAAGAGAGTAACATATAGCTTGTACTTGGAATTGTAGTGAGAAAACCATCGGGATTTTGCAACCTTATGTGCTCAACCATAGAGATAGCATTAGCAGGTGCAGGAACAGGAACAGGAACAGGGAATTTGACCTGGGTTATTGGCTGCTCAACATTTTTGTCACTTTCAGCTCTGTCTTTGATAATTTTCTCATTGAGTGCAGTCTGTGTTTTGGCAAGCAGAACACTTCTCTTTCCATTTGAGATTGTATATTAACTAGAATTGCTTCCATACAACCTAGAATTTTTTGAATACGCCCAGAAATCGAAATTGGGTTTCAAAGCTGCCGTCTTTAGTGCTTCACTAAACTCCATGTGAGGGAAGATCTGATTAGAATTTTCATTTTCTCATACATTTTATTTATTTTGATTGGCTGTTGCAGCAAACGGAAGGGGTTAGGGAGGAATGGTCAGCTTGAGCGGCTTTTCAAGAGTGGGGCTTGGAATTAAGTAAGCCTGCTTGGTGTAAGTTGAACTATGGGCTGCATTAAAACTTAAAAGTAAAACCAGCAGAATGGGTTTCGAAAATTAAGGTGGGGCACTAACAAATACTGGGTTAATTTCACCCAGCAGTCAATGGTTGCTCGACTGACCACTTTCACTACAAAGAAAAATGTATTAAAAACTCCAATGTTTCAACAATATTGCATCTCTCACCTTCATAAAACTTTCCGATCAAAATCGTTGTCGGAATGATGATGTAGCAAATTGCTTAGGGGCATTTCCGGCAAAGGAAAACAACAAAGCTGAAATTTTTTTGGGGGTTTTCAGCTGTCTAAAAAAACAAAAAGAAAAACTAGTTTGGTTTTTCATTTTTACGAAAAGATTGTGTTCATTGACAATTCTTTATTTCTGGTCTCTGTTACTGTTTTCTTTGCAATTTCGCATTTCTCCTTTTCTCCCATTAACCAACGTAACACCGTCGCTGCTAGCATTCACCGCCAGCACACAGACAGTCACACAAAACAAACCTAGAGGCACGAATTCCCATCTATTCAGGTGAGTTATACAGATCATTTGAAATGCTCATTTTTTTCCCCCATATTTTGGACTAGCCTCGTGAATCTTTGGTGCATGAGCACTCGATTGCGCTGGTTTATCAAGAAGACGCAAGAAAAGCTCATAGACATACATATGTAGCATGTCCTGAATGTAGATGCATGTTTGATTGCAGATCTTGTTATCAACTGGCAACTAGATTGGGCAAACCTTAAGATTAGTTATGAAACTATAGAGCAATGAACGATTTGGTCAAATTGATTAACTGAAGAGCTAGCATATGGAACAAATTGGTTAGGGGTTAATGGATAAATGGTGATGTGATGATGAGGGATGGTGCTTTTTGTGGTTGTGGTAATTTTTTCAGTGGTGGTGGGTTTAGGTTCTGTTGACGGCATGGTGACGGTGGAAGTGGTGCTCGATGACGGTAGTTGAGGAGGCAACTCGATATGGTGGCCATGGTGGTATTAGGTGGCGGAGGTGATATGTATTTTGAAACCTAATGCTAAAATATGTTTTTATTTTCCTTTCTTTGTATTGACTTTTTTTGCTAGAAATACCCTATCTAATTTGTAACATCATCAGTCCGATGAGGCTTTAAATCAGAAAGACGTCGGAGGTTGACAGATGCAATTATTGTCGAAGTGCTGTATAGTTGTGTCATATATTCTGGTGCTAGGTGGTCGGTCAGGCAAACATCGGAGTGCTGAGTGTAATTAGCCCAATAATTACCTTGTCGGAACCACATGAAATGGCCAGTGAAGGGTTTTATCAGATTGTACATCAGAGGCGGCGCAAAGCGAGTTGAGATGATATTAAGAAGGGAAGACGATAACGTCGAGGCACTGCTCATGATGATGATTGAAAGATAACTAGCCACGAGGACTTGGGTGATCTCTGGTGCAGCGGTATGTAGATTGTTGTGGATGCGATTGACGATGTGTGCTTTGATACCAAAGAGGTGATTAGCGGATTTGCAAGCTCGAAGCTTCATAATTTATGTGTAGGTGTAATAATAAAATCATGGCTTCTTAGTTCACTTTGGAGTTTTGCCTTTATGTGGGTGAATTCTGTTTGTATCAGAAATGTTGTAATCTGAATTTTGCCGCTGCATTTGTTGCATATTCGGTTAAATATTGTGTAGATAACAATTGTCTTTGAGGAACTTGGGTGATGGAGACATTCTGTTAATGATGGTTTCTAGGTACTTTGTTCAATACCTAGTTTGTTTGGAAATAGGTAGTGGAATCAATCTATGTTAGGATTTTGATATTGTCAACGGCTTTCAAATTTTGAGAGGGGAGGAGAGATTGGAGGGAAGGAAGAAGAGAGTAGACTTGCGTCACCCACGCAGAAAGCCCTAACTTACAATAGCCAACTCTAATTAGTTCTGAGGATTGCATTAGTGATACAGGAATATGAACATAAATCTAGTTGCTAAACAAGAGACATATAAATGACCAAATAACTCTAATAGCGACTAAGATAGCACAACAACTTAATAGTACAATTCGATGAAATTGACCCCTGGACACCCTATAGTTTCTCTATTATTCATTGACTAAAATTACTACCAAATAAACCCAATTAATCTTCAGAAACAAAGTCCATGCTGTGATTCCAATCTTTCCAAACGATTTTCAAATGCGTAGTGCATCGTGTAGATTGCAAACACGATAAACCCTATTAACCTATGTAGCTGTGCTTATCGTTGTCCTCATAGATTTCGTTATTCTGATCACTTGCTCACTCCAGCCGGAATATGGGTACCATCATGCTACTTCTTCTTTTTCTGAAGATTACCACCAGGATGATTCAATATTTGCTGGGGCAATCCAGATAGATTCTCATTTTCCCTTAATTTGAATTTGAGGTCGGAACACAAGCATGAAAGAACTGGATCCGACATCCCATTAGTACTTTTAGGTATTTTAGTACTCTTAATGGTATTTGTAACTTGTTAGACATTTTCATTAGGTGAGTTCTCTAATTGTTCCTAGGACTGTTGAGCCTTTTGCAACTCTTCGATTGCAATTACATAGGGTGCGGGAAGGGGTATTGGATCTTCTGCAGTACTGCAGAGAGGTAGTTCATCGACTGAAGCTCGAAAGAGTCGCTGACAATAATTCTTGGTCGCTGGTAAAGCAACTAATTCCACCTGTAGCGAAGAATATGTACTTTTTGGGACACTTCTTGATACTGCTCCTCTGCTGTTACTGCACAGGATCCAGATCCAAGGGAGTTAATTATTTTGAGCAGTTTGGTTCGACTTCTTGGTACTTTTTTGTGGGCAAAATAGTTTGTAACTTGTTGGTACTGCTTGATCTTTCTGGTCTATGAATCCGATTAGCTGATGTATATCTGTTTAGGCTTGTGACTTGATTTGCAATGTTTTTCTCAATTTCAAACTATATTTGCAATCACTGGAAATTTTAAATTTCACTTCATAACAACCCGTTGTTTTGAGTTTATTTGCAACAGTGCTCGGTGGATAGGAACTCATGGATTCTCTATTGGAATTGATGATGTCCAACCTGGGGATCGGCTGAATAAGATCAGAAAAGCTAAAATTGATGAAGGTCGTGATCAATGTGATGAACTACTGCGCAAGTATCATGATGGAAAGCTCGACCTGCAACCTGGTTGTGATGCTGATCAGACGCTAGAAGCTTCCATAACCCAAAAATTAAGTAATATTCGAGATGAAATTGGAACGGTTAGGATTTAACATATACTCGTCTAATTATCCTTTTGCTACGTATAAGAATGTTGTAATTTCCCTCCTAGTTAGTTACATTTTGCTAACATGTCTTTGTTTGCTTGGCTAGGCTTGCATGCGTGCATTGCATTGGAAAAACAGCCCCCTGATTATGTCTCAATGCGGCTCCAAAGGATCTCCTATCAATATTTGTCAGATGATTGCCTGTGTTGGTCAACAAGCAGTTGGAGGTCTACGTGCTCCAGATGGATTTATAGATCGAAGCCTTCCTCATTTTCCTAGAAAATCAAAGACCCCTGCTGTATGTTCATTTTCTCATTTACAGTTTTTCTATCATCATATAGTTTGACTTTTCTGCATATGTTCTTCTGCTATATGTTTAATTTCCATACAGTTTGACTTGTAATTTATCAATTCCTAATGTTAATACTTGGGTGGTGTGATGTGATATCACATCGTCACTAGCATGAAAGCAACCTTGCTAGCCATGTTCAACATGACATATCAAGGACTACACAATTGCTATCGACTATCTGTTTGGTAACATGTGAAGAATTTATGGTGGTCTAGGGTACAAGTCAATTAACAATGTTCTCACCTTACTCTGTCTGTCCCACAACAAGTGATTGCTCTGTGTGTGTGTATGTGTGTTTGTGGATGTATACACATTCCCACACACATGGATATGTAGGTGGGAGTCCAACCCACCTGTCTTGCCTTGGCTTGCTATTTAATCGCGTTAAAGTGAGTGTGCTTTGAATATAGCTAGTTCAAGTGCCAGATAGTCTAGTTCTTCTGGGTGGAATTGACCATCCCTTGACTTGGACGATTTTGAGTTTCCATTTTGTTTACGAGCTAGCTTAATGTTGTATTTCCAGAATGGCTCCTATTTCCCCAACCCATCTTGGACCGTGCAATCTTGTGGCGTTCTCGTTCCCAGATCACTTTTTGCAAAAATAAAAAAAAAATTGGTGTGCCATATAAATGATCAGAATGCCCCTTAACATTTCTATCTGCCTTTGCCATGGCACTTTTGCAATTAAAGACAGTGTTGCAACTGTCTACGATCACAACATCAGTTTTTCCTTATTTCTCTCTCTCTCTCTCTCTCTCTCTCTCTCTCTCTCTCCTATTTTTCTCTTCGCACACCTGTCTTCTTCTCTCTGTATTTTACCCACTTTATATCCTTCCATCTCCTTCGTCCATTTCATCAATACATACCTCCCACTACCACCACCATACCCACCTCTGCACAACTGTCATCGTCTACACGCCACTACCACCACCACACCACCCTGCCATAACCTTTACCACTATACCCACCATTGTTTGATCCTTCCCTCAGAATAAATTTGCCACGATTTTCATAATCCGAACTAAAAATCGATGATTGCAAAAAATTGGTGATGTAGTGGGGTTGGGTCTTGGTTTACAGGTGGTGGGTCTGTGGGTTAGGGGTGGTGCAGGGGGCACGATTTTGTGGTGGCGGGGCGATGACAGTGTGTTTGTTGTGGAAGATCAGTAGTGGGCTCAGTGGGTTTTGGGGTGGTGCTGTGGCCTGTGGGTCATGTTTTCATGCTAATGGTTCAATTGTGGAGTGTCTGTGGTGGTGATCTGTGATAGCCACATGGTTGAGGTGGTGGGCCAGTGGTGGGTTAGTCATCGTGCAATGATGGTGGGGTACTTGTGGGGAGGGAAGAATGAGGAGCTTGGTGGGTTCGGGGGTGGTGCATTGGGGGATAACACGGTGAAGTGGTGGTTGGGAGTTGTGATAGGCACATTGTAGTGGTGGTTGGCAGTTGCAGCGTTCACAGTGGTGGTTGGAATGGTAGGCACTGTGTAGTCGTGCTTGACAATTATGATGACCATGGCGGTGGATATGATGGTAGTTGGCAGTGGGAAGAAGAGAAAAGAGAGAGGGTGAACTGGGGAAAGGAAAGAGAAAAGAAAATATTTTTCAAGGGAACATCTTGCACCATCCACGTGGGGGGGGGGGGGGTGCATGGTCCAAGATAGGTTGGAATATTGGGGGCCTTCCTCCCTATATATATATGTGTGTGTGTGTGTTATATACAGGGAGCCCATCTATAAAAAGCTAGGGCGCCAAGTTATCTGGCGGACTGTGCACTTCTATGGAATACCCGTATGCTCGTTTTTTTCTCTTTTTGAAAATGTTTAAGCTAAAGAAGACCCATCTTGTACGCAGATATCTGCATTTTAGTGCGTTGTTCTTCCTTGTTCATTCCGTTGGCGGAAGAGAGTACAAAGCAAAGAATCGCACATAAACCAATTTTTAGCTAGCTTCATAAGTTGTTTTTTTTCTTGTAGGATTTGTCTGTATACAATATACTATGTCTTCAAGAGTTGGATTAAAATCTTTGTTTCCGAAAATTGAGAGGTGATGTACACCGTCGAACCACCATCTGACCATCGTCACCACTGTACCAAAGCATGGGGTAGTTCTCATGCATAACAACAAGCAACAAGGAAGGAACCAGTGTCAAATCTGGTCCAAATAAATGTAGAACCATTCTATAGATTTCGAGTTCATGATCTATATGTAGCTGTGGTTCAATTTGACCCATTCACAAGCACAATTATGACAATAAAGCATCAAGTAAGAAAGAATACTTTGAGAACTTTGGAACCAACGGCGGCAGGTAATAGTGGCGATTGCGGTGGAGGATGAAAAATGTGCAACCGGTTGTGCTGACCGCGGGTTCAGCGACGGTATAAATCTGGTGCAAATTAAATTTGAGCCAGGACTGCATCTAGGAGGCGGCCATGTTGAGATTGTGGTGGTTTTGGGTGGTTGCGGGGATGGTGATTTGGGTGGTGGCGGTTGTGGTTGGCGTTGGTGGTGGCGTAATGATGCTCGGTTGTGGTTGTGGTTGTGGGGAGATATATGTGACGAGTTGTTGGCGTGGGTCACGTTTAATGCTGGTGGTCTGATGGTGTAGGAGTTGTGGCAGTGGTGGTGGTGGCTTTGGCGTCGACATTGTGACCGCGATGAGATGAAGAGGATGTTGTTATGGTACTCAGGGGGGTAAGAGAGAGTTAAACAGAGGAAAAAAAGAAAAATGTGACGGAGGGTATTTTGGTGAAATTAACAGTGCACGTGACTATTTGGCGCACTACTTTTGGTCATAATAAAAATGCATCTTGGACAGTCCATGTAGCAGATATCAATGATCCAAGATGAGTTGGGAAAATGGGAGCCATCCCAACCTTGGGTTGGATGGACTCCATGTCATAGCACTGATGAAGATGATTTTTATATTTATTTTTTGGAAATCGACCAAGTGCCGAAGAGATGGACGCTGAAAGCTTAAGAACAAAGTACCCTTGTACATTTTGGAAAGTCCAATTTTGACCACTCCATATCTGATAATACTATATAGCTCTCTTTTCTCTTCTGGTCACTACCGGTGTCATGGTGGCAGTGGTGGGTTTCTATGGTGTGGCAGTGGTGGGGAATGGGCGGTGGTCGGTTTCTGGGATGGTGCCTGGGTGTACGACGGTGGCAGTGGTGGGTTTGTCTGATGCGATGGTGGTTGGTTGCAGTGATGTGGCAGGATGTGGCGATGTGGAGTTTTAGGATGGCCGGTTTATTGACAGTAATGGAGGATGTGGGATGCGGTGGTGGGTGGGCTTCGGATGGATTGGTGTGATTCGGTGGTAGGGATGTGGGTTTGGGTGGTGTCAGGGTCTGTTATGGAGGTGGTGGTAGATTTCTGTGCAGTGGTGGTTGCTTTCCCTGATGGGTGGGAGTGGTGGGTGGTATGTGACTTAGTGGTGGTTGCTTTCAGTGAAGTGCAAAGTCCACTAGCTATCCCATCTCCAATTCCGAGTCTACTTTCTTGGTTTCCATCGGCTTTCTAGTTCCCATTTTCTTCCATACTAGACTGGTTGTTTACAAAAATTGATGATGGTGCAGGGGTGATTTTGGTGTTGCCCAAATTGTGGTCGAAGCGTTTTTCTCACCTTACCAACCAACTGCTCAAAATATAGGTCGGTAGCTACATCTTTTTCTGAAATGAGGCTATTTTGGGTAAATTTATACCAAGTATCGAAAAGAGGTGCGGTTGGCAAATTTTTTACAGAAAAGGTAAATCTGGGTCATCCACGTGTCGCCATGGATGGCCTAAGATCAGGCAGATAAATTGCTATTGTTCTAGCGCTATTTCTATATCAGCCCCCCTAAATCAACACATCGTCTCCCCTCCCCTGTATATATGTATATGTATGTATGTATGTATGTATACATCTTCGCCCCCCCCCCCCCTTCTGACCCATCTGTGGTTCTCTTCTCTCTCACTTGCTGCAAGGTCGATGGAACCTCCCTCCGCCTTCTCTGTTCTCCTCTTTTTCTTTTTCTTTTGCTATGACCACTACCACCTCCTCCCTCTGACCATGACGAGCACAGTCACCACCACCAGTGACTTGGAACAAATGGTGATCTACGGCGACTTGTCATTGATGATGAATTACTGGTTCTTACAAAGCAGATTTGGGCGAGCATCAAAATCCATCTCCTGATTTGATTTTTTTTCACTGACGGATTTGCTTTGAAAGTATTCTTTTGATCTTTGTTATATCTGATTTGTGGAGTTGATGTAAACTCTGATTGGACGGTGATGGTTGAGGGTCTTTGGCTGCTAGTTGAGGTGGTGAAGATGCAACTCTCCGCATGTTCGCTATAGCAAGTAAACCCGAAAATGTGGTTAGTACCAGAAGGAACGAGAGAGTAGTAGTAGAAACAAAAAGCAAATGGCTGGAAACATACCGTTACAAGCCTACTCCAGATTTACGGTGGTCTTGCTGCTTTTGGGCTCTGGCTGTTGTCACATCAGTCTCATGTTTTTCTATGTCATAATTTTTTTTAAATTCCGTACCCATCTTGCTTGTCTTTCATGCTGCAACTCAGAATTTAGTCATTTTGATTTTGGTACGTTTGGCACATGTTCCAACCTTACTGAGATTTAGATGTAACAAATAATTATTACTCGGGAGGACAGATTAGTGTACAATTGGGAAGCCTATCTATGGGTTGAAAAATGTCGCTTTGTTCATGGATTAACTTATAAAATTAAGCTGTCATTCTGATACTGATTTTTGCTTACATTCTTTTTATATGAAGTTATGCCTTGTGTGATTTTTAATGCAGGATAAAGGATTTGTTGCAAATTCATTTTACAGTGGTCTGACGGCTACTGAATTTTTCTTCCATACAATGGGAGGGCGAGAAGGCCTTGTAGATACTGCGGTATGGCTAATCGTGCTTGCTTCACTGAAGTCGTCTATTTTATTTTCAAATTTGGGAAAATTTTGTAGTGCAGGGATATGGTTCATCACCACTCATAACGCTGTGGACCGCACCACTTTTGTTTGTGCTGCACGTATTGAACCATATATTTGGAAGTTCACGTACTATATTGCATCTCTTTTACTGTTTAGGTTTCTCATAAAGCATATATAAACTCGGCCATTTGTTTTTTGTTCTCTTTTGTTGACGATTCCGCAATAGATGACCAAAATTTTGAAACTTAAATCAGGAAGCTAACAAATCAGTTTTACTTGTCAATCGAAATACCCCACAGCTAGCTTAAGACACTTCTAGTTTTACTTGTCAATCGAAATACCCCACAGCTAGCTTAAGACACTTCTCTCTCTCTCTCTCTCTCTCTCTCTCTCTCTCTCTCTCTCTCACACACACACACACACACACACACGTGTGCTTGCGCGCGCACATGAAAAAGTAAATAAGTAAAGGCTACGTTAATTAGGTTTTTTGAATGTGAATCTTTTACCCGGAAGTTGAGCAAACTTGTATATTCAAAATTTGAAACTAGCGTGGGGTTCCAATAGATGTGTATATTTGTACTAACAATGACTTCTTGTATTCGCTCTCTCTCTCAATGGTTGGCGTAGTCAAATACCTCCATGAATGGGCATTCTTTTTCTCCTCTACTCTTCCTTGTAAACTGCAATGGCTAAATATTTTTCTGGTGGTTAGAAATGTTGAATTCTGTTATTACTGCAGGTTAAAACTGCTGAAACAGGGTATATGTCTCGTAGACTAATTAAAGCTCTGGAGGACCTGTCGATTAATTATGACAATACTGTTCGAAACTCTAGTGCATGCATTGTTCAATTCATCTACGGCGATGACGGCATGGATTCGTCTCAAATGGAAGGGCAGTCCGGATTTCCTCTAAATTTTGGCAGATTATTATCAAAAGTCAAGGTTTGGCCCCTTATCATTAGGATTTGTCCACTAGATATGTGCTGAAGTTGACTATGACAGATATTATTTTTGTTTCCTTTGACAGGCTACATGCCCTGCTGGAGAAGATGCTGGCATGTCTGTGTCCGAGTTTCTTGAAGTGGTTGATAGGAGACTGTCAAGACATAATACAACTTCTGAAGGGGCTCTCTCCGAAGCCTTCAGGAATTCGTTGTTAAATTTTGTGGAAAGCTGTGCCAAAAAATCCCAAGAAACAAGGAATTCACTTAAATTGGATGAAGGGAAGCTTGCTGGGGAAGACCTAAAACATCTTGAAAATATCGCCCTAAATGTTTCAGGTGTTACTTCCCGTCAGCTAGAGGTAATTAAAGATGCAGCCAACTGTGTGCGTCTGAATTTCCCATCTGCTTTTTTGACTTCGACTTCGCTTATATTAGTGTTTTTCTGGCCTCTATTGTATGTCCGCCAAAGGTTTTGTCGATATTGGTGTCCTCTCTTAGTTGTTCCCCCCACCCCCCCTCCCTTCCCTCCCTCCCTCCCTCTCTCTCTCACGTCAACTGAAGTGGGCTCAGTTATTGAGGCCAGGGGGGAGGGAATTCAATCAGTATTGGATACACTTGACCTTATGGAAGGGGAGATGGTCCAAATCCGTTCTTTGAGCTCTATTTGGGGTCATACCACTGGGAAGTTGTTTGCAGCAAGCCAAATCCTGCGGTTATTTGTAAAATGGCATTCCCAACGTATTCGTCATACCACTGGGAAGTTGTTTGCAGCAAGCCAAATCCTGCTGTTATTTGTAAAATGGCATTCCCAACGTATTCTTAAGGAGTGAAAGCTTGACCGTTGAATATGCGTATTAATGGACATTTTTTTAGGAGTCTCTTAAATATGAACCCCACGTTCGTTGTGTGGCTCATGACCTTTCTTTCTTGCCTCTCATGAGTCTCTTAAACTACTAGGCACATATTTGTTAAACGTTTTCTTTAGCACTCGTTACCCTGCTTATGCACGTACTTTGTGTTAGACACTGGCACAATGAAAAGCTGTTTATAATTCCGTTAAGCATGTTCCATTTGAACTTTTAGTTTGCTTTCTGTCCATATATAGCATGTTTTTATGCAGAAACGGAAAATATTTAAGTCAGCGGTCTTATGATGATTTTATGGTCTCAATCTCAATGAGCTTTGTTGCTTTACCAACAATTCAGGTTTTCTTGAAGACTTGCATCTCGCGTTATCAGTTGAAGAAAATTGAATCTGGAACTGCAATAGGTGCAATTGGAGCTCATAGTATTGGAGAACCAGGGACACAGATGACATTAAAAACTTTCCACTTTGCCGGCGTTGGAAGCATGAGTATCCTTTTCTATGCTGACATTATTATTCTTAGTTGATTTAGTTCTATTAGAATGTACTCTACCCCCCACACACATACCCGTGAGAGGGACGGAGGGAGGTGAAACAAATGAAAATTTAAATGCATACAAACAAAAACAAAAGTTTCAATCCATGGTACTTTAACTCTGCGCTAGATGTTACACTTGGAGTGCCTCGGATCAAGGAAATCATAGACGCTGCCAAGAAAATCAGCACTCCTCTCATCAAGGCGAAACTTATATGTTTTGATAACCTGAATGTTGCAAGAATCGTGAAGGGTCGGATTGAGAAAACTATTCTAAGCCAGGTAATTTTTCTTGATTTTGTGTGTATTCACATGATCATAAATACCAGGAAAGTAAATAGATTTTCTTTATGCGCATGGTAGCCATATCGTATCTCAGTTCTCCCCCCCCCCCCCCCCACACACACACACACAGATAGATAGATATATGTACGTACAATATATACAGGGGGCTGATCCACACCCAGCGCTGGGAAATATGAGTTCTCCCAGCTCATCTAATACCATCCAGGTCGCCCAATGAATGGTGCTGATCATTTTTTTTGAAGAAAACAAGACGACTTACCGCCACTGCTTGCGGCAGTTAGTATTTATTCCCAAAACACCCTTAGTTTTTTTTTTCTTTTAATAAAAATTGCCCAACTGCTACAAAGAGTAGCGGTTAGTCAAACATAAGCTGGGTACTGTGTTCATTGCCAAAATACACCCAAATCAACATGCTTCCTTCTTTGTGGTTTTGCCATTGTATAACCATATTTGCAGATTAAACCAAATCAAGCATAGTCCATTGAAACTCAATCAAACATCAATTACACCAAGTATGTAGAACAATCTCTTACACCAAATCCATTTCCCATGTCAATTACACCAGTGGAAACTGAAAAAAGATAAAAAGAATATTGAACAATCTGACATAAAAAGAACAGTCTAGTACTGTCGGCGTTGGCGTCGTCCATCCGTGGGCATCGATATTGGCCATCTGTTGTCCGCCCGTCGGCCTTCTGCCCATTGTCAACAACCCACCTTCATTATTGTCCGCATCACTATCGCCAACGTCGCCGCACTTCCATTGTACCCACCACCGGCCGCCCCATTGTCAACGACCCACCTTCATCACTGTCCGCACCTCCATCGCCAACATCCTGCACCAACCGACTTCCATCATACCCACTACTACCGGCGCATCACTTGCCCCCCGTTGTCAACCCACTTCCATTGTACCCACCACCACCAGCGCATCACTGCCACCCCATTGTCCAGAAACCACCTTCATCACTGTCCGCCCCACCATCGCCAATGCCACACCAACCACTTACCGGTGTACCCACCACGACGGCGCATCACCGACCACCACCAACCAACCCCACCCAACACTTCCATTGTACCCACCATGGTCGCCGCTGGCCGCACCACCACCGCCCCTATGAGATCCAGCTGCCAAGAGAGGAAAAGAGAGATGATGAAAGCAAGACGAGAGAGAGGGAAGCAGAAGAATGGAACGGCTAAATGGATCTCACCCATTTCATACATATATATTCTGTGAGAGAGAGAGAGAGCTGGCCTAAAAGGGTATCTATGGCTAAAATGCTAACCCCTACCCTTTGTAGTGGTTACACGAATTTTTTTCCCCAAAAAGTGGCATCCCAGCCGTCTGATCTACCGCGTGGACGGCTGACATGCACGGCTGGATTAATAGCGAAAATTTCAGTGCTGGGTGTGGATCAGTCCCCATATATATATATGTGTGTGTGTGTATCTATACATGTCTATATAGGTATTAATATGATATATCATATCGAAAATAGTGTTTTTTGCCAGTGGCAATGAGGCGTGTGGAACTCGGGTTATGAAATTCGGAAGCTGGTCAGCCTGTAATTAATTCCAGTATTAGAGGAAGCATGGCAGAGAATATATATGTGCACGCGCGCTCACGTACATAAATATATCCCTTGCTTAGTATTGAAATCCCTTGCTTCTTTCATACTTCAAATCTTTCTTTAGATTTGTTGGACTAGCATTGCTGGTGCAACTCTAGGCTATTTTTGTAACTTATATGTGATTATATTGCATTCTGTTCTACTTTGAGCCTCATTTTTTCCCTGACTTATCTTGTTCAGTGGAGGTGCGTCTTTAAAAATTTAGATTTCTTTCTGGCTTATTGACTCATACTAGGTTACGAATTATTCTAGAAGCTTAATATATTAGAGAATGGGCCTAGCAATTAATATCAACACTCTGCGCCTACTGCATGGAGACAAACTAGTCCGTGCTGCACCATCAACAAAAATGCACAAATTAACTGAAGGAAGGATTGGGAGTGGTGGGTGTGAATCAAATGCAGGTTGGGAGACATGAAAGCCATGCTAAACCCGGGTTCTGGTACCATGTTAGCCATGTTATCAGTCTAACAAGGATATTCCTAGCTATGTCTCATCTTGGGAGCATCTCACTATCACAAGACTATACCATCTCCTACTTATCATTATTTATTTGATTAGTTACCATCTCCTACTTATGTAGGTTGCAAAGAGTGTAAAGATTGTGATGACGTCGAGATCAGCGTCTATTGTTATCACACTTGACATGGAAGTCATTCAAGCTTCACAACTGGGTATTGATGCACATACTGTCAAGACATCTATTTTGCAGACTCCAAAAATCAAACTGAAGGACCAGGTGAGATATGTCAAATGTGGTGTTGATATCTTAATGATAAACATTAGTGTCAGACGAGATGTGTGAAGGGTAAAAGTAGAAAAGATGTGATTTTAATGGATATAAGTATCATGCACCTCTTTTTGTGGGATAACTCAAAATGGAAGATGCACCTCTTTTTCGAAGGATGTAGTATGAGTTATTTGAATTTATAAATGACGTTCTCTCTCTCTTATCTGCAGCATATCAAGATCTTGGATGCTAGAAAGCTAGAAGTTTGTCTTCAGGCTGAGAAGAGTAAGCTCAATTTTCAACTCCACATACTCAAGAATAAGCTTCCTACTGTTATTGTGAAGGTGAGAGCATAATGAAATATTCAATCCCACTACTATAGATGGTTCCTTATCACGCTGTAATCTTTTTAGCTCGGCTAGTTCAAACTGTTGGAATAAGTTTCTTACTTATGTAATTTGATTCTGACTGACAGGGGATTCATACAGTTGGACGTGCTGTAATAAGCGAAAAAAAAAATAAAAAGACTGGCCAGGAAGAGTACAGGGTGCCTGTAGAAGGGTTAGTTTGTTATACACTTAACTGCTTTCCATGTTATTCTATCTCAATGGATAAAGTAAAGTTTTAAACCACTTATTTTGTCTATCCACACCAAGTGACTTATACATCTGTGATACTAGAATCTTATGCTTGGTAATAAATTGAAATGTAGTAAAAGAATGTGCAGGGAAAGGGTTTCTAAGTATAGTTCAAGCTAATATCGATAGTATTTTGACATGAATGACTTTCGAACTATGTTACATGGAGACTTCAAAATGCATGAAGTACCCATGTCACTTGGACACGGTTATGGGATATTTGTCCGACACATCTTACTGGATATGCCCCTAAGAAAACTATCTTATAGTGTCTCGTGTAATTCTTTATTGCTTTAAGATGAGAAGAAATTTCAATTTAGACAATGTGCACGGTTAAACCCTATAAATAACTGACAAGTAACAATAGATATGAATTTGCCGTGTCCCCATGCCTTGGATCAATATATATTTCTTTCAGAACGGGCCTCCTAGCAGTCATGGGTACTGAAGGAGTAGATGGACGTAGAACAAGGAGTAATCATGTCATAGAAGTGCAGCAGACACTTGGAATTGAAGCCGCAAGAAGACAAATAATTAGAGAGATTCGGTATACCATGAAATCTTACGGAATGAGCATAGACATTAGACATATGATGCTGTTAGCAGATCTTATGACATTTAAGGTGATCTCTTTTCTCAGAATTACATTGTTATACATGATGCTGAAGTGTACTTCAAGAATTAATGCATTGATGGTATATGTCAGGGTGAAGTTTTGGGAATCACAAGATATGGCATTCAAAAAATGAAAGATAGTGTTTTGATGCTGGCTTCATTTGAAAAGACAGCAGATCACCTTTTCAATGCTTCTGTCAATGGGAGGGATGACAAGATTGAAGGAGTAAGTGAGTGCATAATTATGGGCATACCAATGCAGATTGGCACGGGAATGCTCGGTGTTAGACAGAGGTAAGTCCTTTCTCACATTGTGAAACTGTTGAAAACATATGCGACTCTCTGAGGACTAATGACCAGTAACTTGTTACCAGTACACCAACTTAACTAGTAACATTGTTACCAATACACCAGCTTAATTAGTAATATGTGACCAATAAAAGAAAAATGATCCAGGTTTATTATTAGTTTTTAACAGATGTTTCCTTTAGAAAAATATTTTCTGGTTTGGTTTGCGACGAAGGCTTAGTTGAGTCAAGTTAATCCCATATGGTGTTGTTTGCCTATAGAGCTATATTAAGGCAATCAATTTCAATATGAATGCTTTTCATTTTTCGCTTTCAAGAAAATAGCAAAAAATTTTGGTTTTATGGATTGATGTTTTAAAGAAATAGCTCCATAATGCTGCAGTATGAAAGCAAAATGTATAGTGTTTTCAAGTTAAGGGCAAAACAAACATCCATATTGTTGACATCCCAAAGAAAAATAGCAAGCTCCCTTGCGGTCTAGTCTAGTACCTAGCATGTGCAGATAATTATCTACAATGAGAATATTGGTGTGGACCCTTAGGGCAGCTTTAGCGCTTTCTCTAAAAGGTTGTCACAGGTTTGCGCAAAATTTTTGGAAATGTCTAGGCCACTTATAGTAGGAACAAAAGTGAACATCAATTTGGTTTCAGTTAGAGCTCTTTTTACTATCAAATTGAATGGTCTGATCCTCTGCTTTGTTGTCCACAGAAAACAATTTGATGTCCTTAAAAAGATTAAGTTGGGAAATGAAGATAACAAGGCTTCATCTTGAAAGAAACTTCATAAAAGTGATTTCAAATATGAAATTGAAATAAAGAATTTTTTAAGCTAGATGTTGAGTTCTCCTATTAATTTTCCAGTTTGGAAGGTATATAGTTTAAGGAGTAGCTTGAATTACAGTTGATTGGAAGAGAGTGGAAGTGAGCAAGATGGAGGGATGCCAAGCCTCTTCAACAGAAGCTTGATGAAGCCCCTATTATGGATGAATTATGGTCAGAAAACCCCTTAAAAGCCTTGTTTACAAATGTGATACTCTCTTCTTACAACATGGAGCCAAATAATGCTCTCACGGACAGTCCAACTGCCACTTTCCAGGATCATGTGACAATGTGACATCATCTCAACTTTTGGGGCTGATGGTTGTAAGGGTTTTTGACCGACCCATGTAGGCGCTACAAAATACTGCTGAACCAATAGTTGAATAAATCCCTTCATCCCCATCCGGCTTTGTCAAGTCAGCTTGGACTTGACCATCTGTTCTATATATGAAATAAAATTAGAACCTGTTACATAATTGAAAATCTGTTCTATACATCTTAGGTGCCATCCAGAATGACTGAAGTACCCCGTAATGTAAAAGACATTACAACCTCATTTGCAATGTTCACAGTCCACTTACTTTGCCTGTTAAGTAACAAAATTGCTGGCTGGTCCATGCCACTAAGGAACAACGGTTTTTATTATATTGATCAGTTGAAATAAACAGTACATCGTAGACTAGTTGTGGAGATTTTTCTGTTGACATGCTCCATCAGAATGTCTAGATATCCGTTTTTCCTTCATCCTCGCTGGTAACAAAACTTATTGGAAGTACTGAGAGACAAAAAGTTGAACAAGCTCACGCATGTTGGTACTGCCATTAGCATTGGCAGCTCTTCTGTCCATCTAGTATTGAGTTTGATTGTGCTGTTTGGCCCTTTATCTTATGTTTTGTTCACCTTGTCACCTGTACAGTTGGTAGTTGTGGTTCTCCTAATTAGTCGCTTCTTTTCACTTGCTAATACATACTAGTGTATTTTTAGGTGGAAAACCTAGAGGGGTGTATTTTTCGAGTAAAATATTGTACGATCCCAGCACAACTCGGTGGCCCTCCTGAATCCTGACAATTGGGAAACACAGTTTTGAATTTCCTTTGTATTGTATAGAGTGGCACCAAGCATGTTTTGCTTTTACGGACTTGATGTGGATTGAGACATGATGAATTATTACTTAAGAAATTACTGGAAGCATGACTTATTATCATGTGAATATTCACTAGCCTGCATGCTTCAAACTATTATCATGACTTGGTGTGGATATTCACTAGCATGATTTTATCATGACTTGGTGTGGAAAGAGATATGATGAATTGTAACATAACAAATAACTGGAAGGCGGAAGCGTGACTTATTATCTTGTGAATATTAACCAACTTGCAGGCTTCAAATTGCTCATCAAATCGAGTAGCATGCTATTATTAGAGATTCAACCAATCGATATTTATTTTGCAGGGTTCAGAAGGTTGAGCTAAGTCCCGAGTCAGATCCCATTTTGTCTGAAGCTGATCATGACAAAGTAAACCTGTAAAGTTTGTCACTGTTCAGAATTGGTTCAGAATCTTCAGATGACAAGCGTGAAATTGGCTCGGCATATCATCTTCGCAATGTCTACGACAAAGGTGACTGTAGATAGTGTAACTGCATCAAAGGTCGCATGGATGTAATGAAAGAACAATGCATATACTAAAAGACGTACTTACAATGTGGGTTGCATGCCAAAGCAAATTTCCTGTTATAAAAACTAACATTTTATGGTCTTCGACCTAATTCTGATTCTTGTTGGCTTGTAGCACGGCGGGTTGTAACTAACTCGAGGCCCTAGCCTTTTCCCTTGCAAGAATTCGTGCTGCCTCCAACGATGGTGACATGGGTTCGAGCCAACTTCTGGCAATCTGCACCTCCCAATATATACACACATGGACTTGAAAAAAGAAGAAAGGTGTTGAGTTCTCCTCCATACCAAAAAAAAAAAAAAGAGGAAGAAAGTGTTAGTTGTCCTCCCTCCAAGACCCAAGAGTGTTACCTCTCTTTTCGTAGGCTGAGATTTGCGCATTCATATTGTACACGTTGCTTTTCTTTCTTTCTTTTTTGTTTATTACTCTCTTTAGCCCTGAAAATCAAATTCAACGACAGCATATCATGCATCAGTGACTCCTAAATCCCAATTTGGCGCTGGTTTAGTGCCAAATTTCCCACCGTCCATGTTGGAAATTGGATAATCCACTGAAAAGAAAAGTTGAATCAATTTTTACCAGCTGTTGTAAAAGAGTGGTGGTCTGTAGAAATCATTTCTTTTCACACTCGGTTCCCTTAGTTCATCTCGAACCTAAGACTTGTGAAGTGCAAAAATAGAGCAGTTCTAGACACAAGCAGAAGAATGAAATGAGACCATGGTTGTGGACGCGGTGGTGGTGGTAGCCTAGATGGTTGTGGGCGCAGGGGTGATGGTGGTTGGTCGTGGTTCGGCACGGATGGTGGAAATGAATGAACAGAGTACCTTGCTGCACGTTTTACCTAAGCAGTAAGTAATGAAAGTCTCAAAACTTGAAAAGCCCACTGGTATTTCTCGGCTACAACAATCGGTTCCAGTTCCTCTTCGAAGAAGTTTGATGAGCCAATTTCTTTGTAACGGCTAGACGTTCTTCTCAAGATGAATGAAAGAGAGGTGGTTTTACAATAAATTGCAATCTCTCATTTTTCTGGAGAGAAGGTCCGGCCTTCCAATTCATTATGTGACGGTCCATGTCTTTTTTGCATGAAATGTGGAGTAAAAAATGAGAATCACGGTAAATCAAATGGTCATTGCAGTCGCCAAGTTCATCTACATGCGACCTGGAGGAGTTTTCCACAGCCCTTGGAGCAGCTCCGGCAATGGTTCCCGGAGCCGGTCAAGCACTTCTGGGGATAATCAAGATGTATGCTAGCCAGCTTTAAGCATACCCCAAGACTAAGCGACTTCATCGCTTTGATAAACAACCCTCAATCACAATCCTTTCTAGCATTTCACTCGATGCTTGTATCTAGATACCAGAAGATTAAGTTGAGCCCACCATACTTCCGAGGTGAAAATTACTGTCCGATAAGGATGCAAAACATGTACTCCCTCTGTCCCAAGAAAGGAGTTTCTTTGACCTTTTGGCGAAGTCTTAGGATAGCTGTTTGAGAACATAAGCGACGACTAGATCTGCAGTCAACATTGGAGGCAAAGATATCGCTAACCTTCCCAAGAAGTATCCTAGGTTTCGTCTAAAAAAGAGTCAAACTGGACTCCTTTGCAAGAACAGCCGGGGTACCAAAGATGGAGTCTCTTTACCACGATCACCAGCAGAGAAATTATGTCATCTTATTTTCCAACTGGACATATAATCAAAGTAAGGACTCAGGATGAAGGAGACTACATAGTATCATTGCATGCTCAAAACGAAGATGAATGAAGATTGAAAGTGTCCTATCAGAATCTCAAACTATACTGTACATATGGCCCTTAAATTGTTATGTTACACACGTTCTTCATCTAAAAGATGAATGTACAAAAAATCCAAAAACCTTTTGGAGGAAAAATTGCAGATATCTGGACAGAAAAATCTCCTGATATGCACAGTTGGTAGGTTTATTAAAAGTATTTGGACAACATACCACTCAGTTGGGATAATCACAGACGGTCATCTGCAACTGCGACTCGGCCACGTATTGTCTGATGAAAGTTCTTCTCCACCAAACCTCAAAGGCTTTTTGGATATTCGGACAGTCATCTCCCTTGTTAAGAAACCGATGAAACCAATTAAGTAAGATGGCTTGTTGCTGAGGTAGCGGCAGAGTAAGAATTGTATGGCTTAGTCCATCCTCAACTAGTTTCTTGTCAAGTGATCTGCCAGCCCTCTTCATCCATCCAAAGTCCTCATAAAGAGCTTCCAACCAAGTCGACAGCAAAGAATACCGGGCATCTTTGTGAACCAAAATATGCCCTCTCCCAATTGCTATGCAAAGTTGTGCAGTAATCCTGCTGATTTCATGCCGATACATGACTGGAACTTTCGAGTGGAGTAGAGCAAGCTCCTTCTGGTCCCCCCATAAATTCACAAATTCATCCCCACATTTTTTTGCAATTAGAATATCAACAATCCACTGCATGTTGTCAGCTTCTCGAGCTATCTCACCCATCAGAACCCTTCGATCTTGCCTGCTTTCATCCATGCATGTAGCTTCAGATAAGCATAGTACGAGAGAACTGAGGCATCGATGGCAAAGGTTATAAAGAGCATCTTTAGAAATATCAAGCCTATTGCCATAGTTGATGTAATCAGAAGAGTCTTCTCTAAGTAATCTAGAAATCAGAGTTTTCATTTCACGGCGGGCTTTATCATCCTTGGCTTGTAATACACCAGTCAATAGTCCTGAGAAGATATCATCGGCTCTTGAAGAGGTTGACGGTTCAGCTGATACTCTCTTCAAAACATCAGTCACAGAATCATCAAGCTCAAGTTGACTGAGATGGGATACCACTTTGCCCTCTTCTTCAGCAGACCAAGGAACTGCTTCCAAATACTCCAAGCATGACATTATGCCAGCATCAAACATGATAGCAGCAGATACCTGCAAACATAATACCATGGTACAACCACATTATAGCAGTTGAGATACGTAGAGACAAGGTACTCGTATCTTTAACTATACAGCCTAGCAAATTTCACTCCTAACATTAGTTTCCAACTCATGCTTATCTCTGTCACTGGTATCTCAAAAATCTTGTTCTTCAAATAGTTTACTGTTTCCTTCTTCGACATTTAAGTCAAAATCACTCAACGAAATTACTCAAAAACCAAACATAGCCCCTGAAAAAAGACAATGTATGATTTAAATACCCTCCTCCCCAAAAAAAAAAAAAAAAACACGAACTCAGTTTGGCCAGCAGGATTAAAATGGAAAAACCAAGCACCAAACAGCCACTTTTGCTGCTAAGTTTTTCCCGTGTTATATATAAGCTTGCAGTACTTTCTGTCCCACTGATCTCCCAAATATTTTAGTCATACTTGTAACCTTTTTTCTCCTACAATTTTGCATTAAAACCACACGAATTACAGTGCCATAATATCTGAAGATAATATTCGCAAACACAACATGTAGTTCGAGGTAACACTCTTAGCCTTAGTCAAACGCAATTGCATTCTCAGGGTCAGGGGACACAGCGTAAATCATCTGAGACGAAACTTACCTCACCAAAAAAAAGTAAGAGAAACCCCCCCAAAAACCAGAGATGATAGCACTACTGTATATACCACATGAACGTTTTTTCTTCCTCTGATTTCTAAGATATGCCTTACTTAAGTGGAAAGCTCTAATTCTTTCTTCTTCACGTCTCTAATATAAGTCAAAGTTTGTAAGTTGTTTTTTTCTCCTACATTTTCCATATCACTGTCTGAAGATAACAGAACTAGAAAGCCAGCCCCAATTCCCACTAACATTCAATTAAAACCAATTGCAACTCCCCTAAGACAGGAAGTAAGTCATCTAATCACCAACCATAGCAGCAACAGAAAGCCTAGAAACACCCCCTCCCCAAACAAAAAAGAAACACCCACCGCATGTGCCAAAAAAGGTAGGGAGATACCATTTGATTCACTTGTTTGGCCAACAATAAATCGTCACAGTATCCATTACTAAGTATATACTAGTGGTGATTATTTCTGTTTAGTCAAAATTAAAATTTCTTTTCTTCAACAACCTTAGAGAAGCTCTCTCTCTCTCTCTCTCTCTCTCTCACACACACACACACACACACAGAGTGAAGGTAACAAGAATCAGAATAGACAATTTTACAAACCTGTTATGTGATGCCAACTAACAGTTTTAACCAAACAGTCCAAAGTCCAAACCTACACCCATTTTCCCATAAAGAAACTAAATCATCTATTGACCAACAGTACTCATTAATCCCAAGAAAACATACCAGCGAACTGTTAGGGCTGACACCCTAACACAGCCAACAAATCCAGCTCAGGTAGATGTCCCAGCTCCAACTTCAGCTCAAAGGAAGACATTGAAGTTCAAGGTCAAGCTGAATCACAGTAAGGAAGGAAGACAGGAAGAAAAAAAAGGAGGCAAGTAACAGTTGGAAGGGTGCTGCGCGTGAGGCGCGTAAGACATTTAAAGCTCAGCACGTTGTGGACACGCGCTTTCATCTTTTTCAAGGCAGATCTTGCCGTTGGGATTTTGCCTCTTAATTCTGTCTAAACTCTGTTCTTGTTCCCTAACAATTTCATTTTCCATTTTATCTTTTAATGTCTTTCTTTGAATTTTCAGAAATTACTACCTTGGAGAGGAAGATTTTGAAAAGGATAAGAGCAGCTGAAAGTTAGAAAGGGAGGATATCATATTTTTCAGAATCAATTGACCCCATTTCTTCTACCTCTTCTCTCTTTCGGCCAGAAAATTCTGGATTCTTGTTCAATTTGTTACTATATTTGAGTATAGAAGTAAGTTATAACTTGCAGGTTATAACAAGTGGTATTCAGAGCAGCAACGAATTCCTGGTGCTACAAAGAAAATCAGACAAAAGATGGGGTATGGAAACAGGAATGAACAACAATTGGATGAACACATGAGCCTTATGGAGGCTCAATTTTCAGATCATTTTGGGGCTCTAGATGATCAATTAGCTGAGTTGAAACAAAATATGGATGAGTTACCTGAGTTGAAGCTGACGGTAGAACAATTGAAAGAAGAGCTACCAACAATGAGGCAAGCTCTTACTGATTTGCAAGGGATGATGCAACAATTACTCTACACCAGAGGAAATGAAGGGTCTGAGGGTTCAAACTCCAAGCAAAACAAAAGCTACAAGACTGGGGACACCAATCACAAGGAGTGTTTTCAATACACCAATGATAATCTTTTTCCTAAGTTACCAAAACTTGAATTCCCTAAATTTTTTGGAGAAGATTCATATGGGTGGGTTCACAAAGCAGAGAGATATTTTGAGTTTCATCCAATGGATGAAACACACAAGGTGAATTTTGCATCTGTACATTTTGAAGGTCAGGCTGAACATTGGTTTGGCACATATATTAAGGCCAAGGGGAGAGTTCAATGGAAAGAATTTGTGAACGATGTGAACTCTAGATTTGCTAGACTTTTTAAGGAAAGTGTCATTGGAGAGTTCCATAAGCTCAAACAATTGGGAACTGTGGAGCAATATTACAAGGAATTCGAGACAATCAGGTCAGTATTGGTTAATGAGGGGTGCAAATTTGAAGAAGACTATTATGTCCAAAGTTTTGTCAGTGGGTCAAGAGATGAAATTCGTTTGGAAAATGAGAAATTCGAATTGTATGACCTCTCTAGAGCTATCTATTTGGCTAGGAAGCAGGAGGCAGCCCTTAGCAGGAGTTGGCATCAACCAAGACTTAAAACCAAAAGCAACCTGCACAGTCCTTATACACCACCAACACCCAGCAAAACACTTCCCTCTCCGACACCAGTTAAACCTAAAACAAGTTTCATTACTCCAGCAGTAACTTTATTTCAACTTCCAGTTCTTCAAAACCAAAACCAAGCCAAGGCATTGTTACCAACACCAAATAACCCCCCATACCAAAAAGTCAACAGGGCATACTTTGTTGACAGGAGAAGAAGGGGTTTATGTTATTGGTGTGAAGAGACCTTTACACCTGCACATCATTGCAAACACAAACAAGTGTCAATGCTGATTGTAGATGAAGGGGAGGAAGAAGATCCACCTCCTGTCTATGATGAAGAAGTGCAAGATCCCAAAGACAAGCAACCGGATGCTCCCACAGAAGAGAACCAAGAAGGAATGGTAATTACTGTCAATGCCATGACAGGTAGCCAGAACCAGTCTACGTTTAAGGTCTGGGGTAAGGTAAGAAATAAAACTTTTTCTATTTTAATAGACACTAGGTCCACCCATAACTTCGTGGACCCAACGACTGCTGCAAGGTTGGGTGCACTATCACTCCTACTACACAAATGAATGTTATGGTGGCTGATGGAAACAGGCTGAGTAGTGAATCTGTTTGTAACCAATTTAAGTGGAACATGCAAGGGGAAGAATTTGTGACTGACATGATGATACTACCCTTGGGTGGTTGTGATTGCGTGTTGGGGTTACAGTGGCTTAAAGGAATGGGGCAGGTGACATTTGATTTCAAGGAAATGACAATGGTTGTAAGGAAGGGGAACAAGGAAATTGCCTTATTTGGAGGAGGTGAGCAAGCTGAGGTTAGGATGATATCAGCCAAGTCAATGTTCAAATACTTGGCTCATGACTCAGGGGCGTTGTTTGGGCAAGTCTATACTATCACTACCATCCCCCATAAATAGACTCAAGAACCCCAACTCACTACACTTTTACACCAATTTGCTGATGTGTTCGAAGAACCCAGGGGGTTACCACCCATCAGACCCCAAGATCACCATATACCCCTAATACCTAATGCTAAACCAATCAACATCAGACCATACAGGATTCCTTACACTCAAAAGACTGAAGTAGAGAAGATAGTGCATGAATTATTGGAATCCGGGGTTATACAGCCCAGTACATCCCCTTTTGGATCTCCTGTGCTCCTAGTGAAGAAAAAAGATGGAAGTTAGAGGATGTGTGTGGACTATAGGGGGCTGAATAAACTCACTGTTAAAAACAGATTTCCCATACCAGTTGTAGATGATTTATTAGATGAGCTTCATGGTGCAAAAATTTTCACTAAACTTGATTTAAGGAGCGGTTATCACCAGGTTAGAGTATACCCTGATGATATACCTAAAACTGCCTTCAATACACACCGTGGCCACTATGAGTTTTTGGTGATGCCTTTTGGGCTCACTAATGCACCAGCCACATTTCAATCCATTATGAACTCAAATTTTCAACCTTATCTAAGGAGATTTGTTCTAGTCTTCTTTGATGGCATCCTTGTGTATGGTCAAACACATGAAGACCATCTACAACACTTCACCACTGTGTTACATACTCTCAGGACACACCAGTTATTTGTCAAGCACTCGAAATGTACATTTGTAGCTTCAGAAGTGGAGTATTTGGGTCGTATTGTTACAGGGCAAGGAGTCTGTGCTGACCCTTCCAAAATAGCAGCTATGGTGGAATGGCCTATACCTAAGATAGTGAAACAACTTAGAGGATTCCTAGGCCTTACCGGCTACTATAGGAAATTTATTTCACACTATAGGATGAAGAGCAAGCCTTTGACTAAGCTGCTACAAAAGAATGGCTTCCACTGGACCGCGCCCTGAGGCTACACAGGCCTTTGAGAATCTGAAGCAAGCTATGACTAACACACCAGTGCTAGCATTGCCAAATTGGAATTAGCCTTTCACTGTAGAAGTTGATGCTAGCGATCAAGGAATGGGGGCTGTGCTGATGCAACAAGGTAAACCATTAGCTTATTTTAGCAAAGCTTTTGGACCTAAGGCCATAGCCATGTCTACTTATGAAAAGGAATTGATGGCCTTGGTGCAAGCCATCATTCATTGGCATACATATCTTAGTAACAACCATTTTATCATCAAGACAGATCATAGTAGTTTGAAATACCTGTTGGGACAGAGAGTGACATCACTTTTGCAGCAGAAATGTTTATCTAAACTATTGGGTTTTGATTTTGAGATACACTATAAGGCAGGGGTTGAAAATGGAGTTGCTGATGCCCTGTCAAGATTGCCTGAACAACACACCAATGAGAGTACTTGCTTGGCCATATCTACAGTGACACCCTTGTGGATTACAGAAGTACAAGATAGTTACCATGGGGATGAATATATACAGCAACAAATTCAGCAGCTACTACTAGATCCATATGCAACATCAGAATATTCATACGAGCAGGGTACACTGAAGTACAAAGGGAAGTTGTGTGTAGGGAATCATGGAAAATTAAGGCAACAAATCTTACAGACCCTGCATAACTCAGGAATCCATTCTGGCAGGAATGCCACTCATAAGAGAATTGCAGCACTATTTTCTGGCCAAACTTACAAGCTACATTTAAAATTTTTGTGCAAGAATGTGATGTGTGTCAAAGAAGTAAGTCAGAGCATGTGGCCTACCCTGGGCTACTACAGCCTTTGGCTATACCAAAATAGCTATGGAGTAGTATTTCCATGGATTTTGTGGAGGGTCTACCAAGATCTAACCACAAGGAAGTAATTATGGTGGTGGTGGACAGGTTGAGCAAATTTTCTCATTTTATAGCACTCAATCATCCTTACACAGCCCAGGAAGTTGCACAAGTTTTCTTTAAGCAGGTTTTCAAGCTTCATGGCATACCAGACAACATTGTAAGTGACAGGGGTAACGTGTTCATTAGCCAATTTTGGCAAAAGCTTTTTACACTGTTGGGAACTGACCTACATCTAAGCACTGCATACCATCCCCAATCAGATGGTCAAACAGAAAGAGTGAATCAATGCCTTGAGAATTACTTAAGGTGTTTTTGTGGTGATAGACCACATTCTTCGGGAAAATGGCTCACATTGGCAGAGTATTGGTACAATACCACTTACCACACTTCTCTTAAAATGACACCATTTGAAGCTTTGTATGGGTATGCTCCTAGAATCCTAAACTTAGGATGTCCTGAAACCACTCACATTGATGCTATTGATGCCTACATGGTCGAAAGAAGGAACATTTTAAACCTCCTCAAAGACAATCTAGCTATGGCACAAGCTAGAATGAAGAACAATGCTGACAAGGGCAGGAGTGAAAGGCACTTTGCTGTTGGAGACAAGGTCTACCTTAGACTGCAGCCATACAGGCAGTCTAGTTTGGCCATTAGAAGGAATCTGAAGCTAGCCCCCAAATATTTTGGCCCTTATGAGGTGTTAGCAAAAATTGGCTCAGTTGCTTACAGAATGAATTTGCCTCAAGGGTCCCAAATCGACCCTATTTTTCATGTATCATTGCTTAAGCAAGCAGTAGGTCACCATACTCCAGTTACTTCTCACCTTCCAACTGTCAACCCTGAAGGTCAAATTCTACTAGAGCCAGTTCAAATTCTAGCTCGCCGAATGATCAAGAGGGGAAACCAACCCATTCCTCAAGTACTAGTTGCATGGTCAAATTTACCAGAAGAGGAAGCTACTTGGGAAGATTGGTCAACAGTTAAACACATGTTTCCTTCATTTCTTCCCGAGAGAGGAGAATTTTCTGAAGGAAGGGGGAATGTTAGGGCTGACACCCTAACACAGCCAACAAATCCAGCTCAGGTAGATGTCCCAGCTCCAACTTCAGCTCAAAGGAAGACATTGAAGTTCAAGGTCAATCTGAATCACAGTAAGGAAGGAAGACAGGAAGAAAAAATGGAGGGAAGTAACAGTTGGAAGTAGAGGTGTCAAATGGGCCGGGCTTGGGCCGGCCCAGCCCAAGCCCATCGGGTCCACGGGGCCAGGGCAGCTGTGGGCCGGGCTTGGGCATCTAGGGCCGGGCCCGGGCCCGGGCCCAATTTTTTTTTTTTGTTATTCAAAATAACAAATACACCTTAGTTATTCTCACTAATGATCTAAAAGTAATAGATTTCTTCTACATTTTAGTCATAGAAGGCAAGCAAATACACCTTAGTTTAAAAAAAAACTGAAAAGGCCATTTTTTGGGCCAAAAGAGGGCCGGTCCAAATCCGGGCCATTTTAGGGCCGGGCCCGGGCCTGTTTCTAAAAAAGTTAGGCCTGGCCCTGGCCCAAGCCCTAAGGGTTAGGGCCAGCACGGGCCAAAAAAGGGCCGGGCTGGGCCAGCCCGCGGGCCGCCCGGCCCATTTGACACCTCTAGTTGGAAGGGTGGTGCGCATGAGGCGCGTAAGACCATTTAAAGCTCAGCACGTTGTGGACACGCGCTTTCATCTTTTTCAAGGCAGATCTTGCCGTTGGGATTTGCCTCTTAATTCTGTCTAAACTCTGTTCTTGTTCCCTTACAATTTCATTTTCCATTTTATCTTTTAATGTCTTTCTTTGAATTTCAGAAATTACTATCTTGGGGAGGAAGATTTGGAAAAGGATAAGAGCAGCTGAAAGTTAGAAAGGGAGGATATCATATTTTTCAGAATCAATAGAACCCATTTCTTCTACCTCTTCTCTCTTTCGGCCAGAAAATTCTGGATTCTTGTTCAATTTGTTACTATATTTTAGTATAGAAGTAAGTTATAACTTGCAGGTTATAACACGAACCCGGACATAGCAATATCAATAATCACATAAACTCACACCTTCAACACGCCTAATACTAAGCCAATACAGAAACTAAATCATCTGATCACCGAGCGCAACTCCACACAACAATCCAAGAAAACTCACAAAACAAATCAACACAGCAGAAGCAACCATATAAACAGCATAAGCACACCCCTTCAACAAGCCCAATACCCAATACGCACTTTATCTCGCAATTAGTACGAACCCAATTGCAATATCCGAAGACAGAAAGTAAACCATATGATCACCAAGTAACTTTGCTCAAAAACCAAAACAACAAATCAAAGTAATATCATTACCGTATCGATGAAATTAGTACACACATAGAACAAGCCCAATGCCCAGTTCTAGTTTTCCCAATAATACCAATTGCATCTTCAAAATGTAGAATCCAAATCACATGATCACCAATATAAATTCAGTTTGTGAAAAGGAAATCCAAAGATAACTCACAAAAATTATCAAGAACAAGTACCGCAAATACACAACACACAAGCACCTTCAATAAGCCCAACACTTTTGACACGTCCACACCCATCAGCCTACTCTTCAGATCCTCACAGTACATCATCACCACCGCCTCCACGTACACCTCCACGTCGTCGCAGTCACAGATCTCCACGGACACAGCCTCGCCGCCGCCGCTCCGACTCAGCTTATCGGCAAAGAACCGGCTCCGCCCCACCAGCACCCCCCTGTGGACGTCCATCGACACCCTGAACCCGTCGCGCGCCGCCACCGTCAGCTTCACGTCCCCGAACCCGCCCCACTCTCCCGGGTTCCTGAACGGCGCCGTTTCCAAGACCCTCGAAACCCGCTCCTGGGCCCTCTTCCGGTTCTCCAGGGCGAGTTTCGACTGGTGGGTCTGCTCGTCTGACATCATCTCGAGGAGGGTCGGGCTCGGTCGGGTCGGGCGGTGTCGGGTCGAGTTGTTGGGTGAAGTTGGTGGAGAGAGAGAAATTCTGGAGAGAGGGAGTACTGGGGTTTTGTTGGGTGGAGGAGAGAGAAAGGTGTCCGGGATGAAGCCCTGCTTCAGCATTGTGGAGACGTGGTTCTTTGACTTGCTGTACGTGGTACTGCTCTGGTTGTACGCCATTGATGGAGGTTCTTGCCACTGTGTGCGTGTGTTTGAGAGAGAGAGAGAGAGAGAGAGAGGGGATCCAATAGAGAAAAGTGGGAGTTGAAAGTGATAGTGGGTTTCAGGCAAAGTGATGGTTAAACTAATATTAATTAGGGCTAATTACAGCCATATCCCTTGACATAAAGTTTCAAAATGTAACACTTATGTCCATTGACAAACGGAATACAAAAATACTTAACGGTTTTGACAAAAAGACTTAAGTGAAAATATCTATGAGATCTGATACCACGGTCTCTCTCTCTCTCTACTCTCTCTCTCTCTCTCTCTCTACCTCTACCTCTTCACCACGGGTGCGGCGCCGCTGCGAGCTTCCTTTTCCCGGGCCTCCTGCGGGACTAAGGACCGGAGGTGTTCGACGTTGACGACGGGGCAGTGGAAGTAGCCCATGCTGACCTTGCCGAAGTAGCCCGGATGGTTCTTGTCGAAGAGGATGCGGTGATGGTGCATACCACCGATCGGCGGGGATTGTGGCGAGGCAGCAGCCAGTGGTGGCGGCGAGATCGGCGGGATTGTGGGTTTGTGGGTTTGTGAAGGGATTGCCGGGATCGGCGAGATTGTGGGTTTGCGAAGGGATTGCCGGGATCGGCAGGATCGTGGGTTTCCGAACTAGGGTTTTAGAGAGAGAGCTGTCGGCTGTGTGGGTTTGCGAAGGGATTGCCGGCAGCGTGGTGCGGGGAGGGGCTTACCGGCATGGTGGGGTGCTACGGGGAGAGGCTGCCGACATGGTGGGTGGTGCGGGGAGAGGCTGCTGGCGTGGTGGGGTGGGGTGGTGTGGATAGGGGCTACCGACGGCGAGGGGCCGGGGAAGGAGGGACTGCCGACGGCGGGGGCGGGGGAGGGAGGCGACGGCCGGCGGGGACTTCAGATTCACCGGCAATAAGAGAGAACATAAAACCCTAATTTGCAAATTAGGGTTTCAAGAAAACCCTAATTTACAAATTAGGGTTTCAAAAATAGAAAAAATAGAAATTTAATTTGCAGATTTAGAAAAATTAAGGTTGTGAACCCTAATTTGCAAATTAAGAACATTTTGAAACCCTAATTTGTAGATTGAGATAACTTAGGGTTTTGAAACCCTATTTTGCAGATTGAGATTGAAATAAATTAGGGTTTTGAAACCGATTGAGAAATTGATGAAAAAGACAGCAGAGATTGGGAAGAAACCAACACCCTAATCTTTAAATTAAAGTTTAAAATTTTATTCAGTATATACAGTACAAGGGTAATATTGTCATTTTAAAAATACGTATTGATGACATCATAAAAAAAGTACACTTTTTGGACGGAACCCTGACGGATGGACACGGGTGATACATTTTAAAAGTGTTTGGTCACGGAATGTTACATTTTGAAACTTTGTGTCCTTGACTGTAATTACCCCCTAACCTCAGGGACATAGCTGTAATTAGCCCTATTAATTAATAAAAAAAGGGCGGTCCCCCTCCATTTGGTCGTTGGATGGTGGGGAATGGGAGTCTGACACGTCAGCGCGAAAGTTAAGTAGGGAGGTCCCACAAGAAACTTAACTAAGAACATCACCGGTCCGGGAGGATCCCCCCATGCCCATATCATATGGTTTGTTGGAGCAACGCAGCAATATTATTGAATTATTATTATATATATATATATATATATATATATATATCCAGGTCATTATCACACGTCACCTTGTATTTATTGTACTAGATTACATTCTGAGCAGCTTAAAAGCACTGCAAATTTAGTTTTACTACCCAACTGGAATTCTAACTCAACATCACGCCTCCATCACATACAATGAAGATTTTAAAAGCAAAACTCCTCCTTCCTTCCGTTTGTGGATAAAAAATTATTCAACTGCAGCAAAGCAAATGAATGTCAAAAAAAAAAAGTACTAAAAGACTCGCAAGAATTGAATTCCATATATTAATATCAAGAGATAACTCTTCGAGATTTTTACAAATTGAACTATGATTTTAAGTTCAACAACTCAAAGCTTTCAAAGAGTCGTGGCCGAAATCTTACTTTAGGATTAACACTATTAGTAACACAGTAAAGAGTGAGATATTGGTCGTAACTCATCTACCATTTATGCATTTTCTAGAAAAAAATGTCCTCAAATTTTCAAGGCTAACTCTGTTGCCAAAATGTGTACTGCTTTTTCTTCTATTCAAAGCAATGTCTATTGCAGGTGATTGTCCCACCTGTGTCTATTACAACATGACAATTTAACGAGAGTTACGCGTGGTTTGGCATTCGGGCTAGCTTTAATTCTCAGTTGGTCAATGAACAAATTTTCCTACTAAAACCGAATTAACAACCACCAAACTTAAGAGTAAAACACACTACTACATGTTTTGCTTACTCTACATTATGGAGTTTGTTGTGGTGGGGGAACTCATTACTGTTAGTGTTTTTCAAAATATTGTATCAATTTTTAATTCATTTTGTGTGTTAAATGATGAAAGGAAGGTGTAGAGGCAAAGAGAGGGAAATCTCACGTAGAAAGGAATTGAAAAAGTAAGTGGATATATATAATAAAGAACTTCACTCACTTTAATACTTATGTGGTATGCTAAGGTGTATGCACGTGTACCAAGGGAACGATCACTCGCACGCGGGCGCGGCAATGGGCTGTGAGGCGCAATGTGGCGCTTTGTTGGCTATTAGACGCCTTTAAGTTTTCGTGATGAAAACTAGGCCACCGGTGCAACGGGTCGGATCAAATTCGACTGTCCGTTAGCAGCTGGTTGGTTACACATGCACCAGTTCGGGTTATATCCATACAGTTGCAACCGTTGGGCAGACCCAACTGGTTAGTTACCAGTCCAGATCTGGACCGTTAATCTTAACGGTTTCTGATCAAACGGTCCAGATTGATTGGATGCATGATAAAAGGGTGTGACCCTTGATTAGCAACTACTAGTGCTTTATAAATAGAGCACAATGGTCAGATTTTCGGACCTAATAATTAGCCTCTACTCTCTTATGTTATTTCCTTTATGCAGATCTTTTACAACGAGAAATTTCTGCAGAATTTCTCACTTGTAAAACCATTATTCAGAATTTCATACACACATCTGTTGGGTGAATATCGTGTGTGCAAGCGCTATTTACTAGTGTGCTTCGTTGTATATTGGAGGATATTTGTTTGCAACCCGCTGCACACCGCAAATATAAACTTAAGGAAAACGTCTCGAAGCCAATTTTCTTTCGGACACAAAGCCATACCTATTTTACCACAAACAATTACATAGAAGTTTCTCAATATCAATCAATCAACATAACTTGCAAGATTTCCCCATTCCTTGTTAATTTCTCTTTCTTTTTTCTTTCGGGTGGGGAATGTCTGAAACATAGAATAACAAGATGGAACCATGCATACAAGGACCTCCATTTCCTTCTACTGCTACTTCCACGCTCAGCTTTAAATACAAGATGAAAGGTGAAACACAAAGCAAAACCAACTGATTTTAATTCTTCAAATCGGAATCTTGGGTGCCTGATCGAGAAATCGATGTGTATCTTCAGTTCTGCAGCAGACACAAAACAATGTTAGAAAGAAGACCAACTTCTCACTTTCCTTCAAGATTTCACATGGCCTTACAAGTATAACAAATCAGACAGAGACCTTTCAGAAGACATTTGTTTGTAAATCCTGTAGTCCGGGATCGACTTCTTTAACTTCCTTTTCATCTTCAGCTTCCCCAAAAAGAGGAGCTTCTAGTTTAGGAGGGTTCTGAAGAATTGATGCATGTGTTAGTCACCAAATGAGGAAACTGCAAATCTAGACATACGCGCACGCTCCATACACACATGAAGGGTAGGGTAGAACAGCAGAGCTTAAAACATTAGATCGAGACTTTAGCAACTTATTAACACAAGCAGATTCTTCCAAGAATGTACTTTGGAATATGTGTATGACCAAAGTCCCAAATTAACACAATAGATTCGACTTACCATGCACCGGACTAGAGGCCAATTAACTCCCCGGAAGAATGGATGTTGCTTGACTTCATTTGCTCCTTCACGTGATCCCAATCTGTTTTTGGGATCTCTATGCAACAAGCGGTATATCAATTGCTTTGCTGGGAGACTTACCTGTACCGATAGACAATATACTGGGATGTTGTAGTATTAAATTGTACAATAGGCAACATGGAACAGGGGGTGAACACAAACTGTGGAAGCATTACATTCTTCCTCCACAATCATACAAAGGGCACTTATATTAAGACCAAGTAAAACAGAGATAAGATCTCACAGGTATACTTCCAGGGAATTTGAGATCCTTATGCAGAATGTTGGCAAATGTTCTTTGCCTCGTCTTTCCCCTAAATGGCGTATATCCATAAAGCATTTCATACAGAAGAATGCCTGCCGAAGTAACGGAGTCAAGTCAGCGAGGACAGTTTAAATTTTACTAACAAAATGACTCAGTAAGATTGTTTTGGTGTTAAGCAACAAGCAGGCTATTTGTTCAGTTAACATGCTCCAAAGATCAGAGACAAATGTCGTAATTAAGTTGAAGACAATAACTATTTACCAAGAGCCCACCAGTCTACTGCGCTAGTATGCCCTGCTGCAGTTATAATTTCCTGAACATGGAAAACAATGTGCATTAAAGATCATAGAACTTCTGGAGAATAGCATAGTATATGAACTAAGAAATGACAGCTAAGCTGTAACTTTAACCACTGAAGGGACTATCGTCGAAACAGAGGGATGGAGAGAGCAATTAATAGTACTTATAAAAAGCATACCGGAGCAATGTACTCTTCAGTTCCAACAAAAGAGTTTGATGCTCGCATTGGTTCGGCCATAAAGATTGGTGTCTGTTGGCCTTTGTGATGTTTCCTCTTTGCACCTGTATTCAGATGATTTTTCTTTTCAGCTGTCTCCGGAATTAGAAGCTGCAAGAAACAAGTAAGCTTTTCAGGTTTTGTCATTGTGACAGGATCACAACCCTAAATCACCCGAGTTACGATGTGATAAGAAGGTTCAGAAGCAGACGCACCTGTGGCTTGCAAGATGTCAAACATGACAAATCAAAATCTGTCAAAGACACATGTCCATTGCTCTGGATCAGCACATTTTCAGGTTTCAAGTCCCTGTAAATGATTCCTGGGGGAAAAAAAAAAAGGCAGCACATTATCAATGTATCATAGGGTAACAGCAATTTCCTACTAATATACCAGATACTTTTAGGCTATGTTACATGGACTCTTCGGTTTTGCGTGAAGTACCCGTGTCGGATACTCGACACTTGGACATGGGTATGGGATATGTGTCCGACACATCTCATAGGATATGCCATTATGATACTATCTTATAGTCTTTTGTTTAATTAGTAGTTGCTTTGAGTGGAGATAAGTTGTCAATTAAAACCAAATTCATCACATAAAACACCTTTTTGCCTTCGAAATAACTAAAAAGAAATAATAAATATGAATATTTTGCCGTGTTCCCGTGTCTTGCATTTTTCAAAATTAGACGAGTCCGACACTTGGACACGTATCCGATCCGGACATTCGTACCGAGTCCATGTAACATAGCTTTTAGGTTCTCCTCAAGTGTATGAACTTCTAAATCTACGACGAAGAACAGTAGCAATAAGTATATTAGAAGACAAGAATAAGAAGAAGAATGATGCATAAGCAAAAGTTCAGACTGAAAAGTCTAATTCCGATGTACCAATGATACTAGCATATGAAACGTAAGAAAAGCTTCCTCAGGTGGAAGGATCATAGATACTAGGAGTATGGTTTTTGTATTTTTATGGCCTTGAAGATTCTCAGATTAGCAGACATACATTTACTTAATATGCCGTGATTTCTAAGCCAAGGGAAAACTATGATTACAATATTATGAAGTTTACCTTGACAGTGTAGGTACTCCAATGCCACGAGTACTTCGGCGGCATAGAACCTACAGGCAACACCAATTATATATGTCAGTTCAGTTAATGTGTTGCTGGAACAGTTCTGACTGTTCCTGTATGGTGAGAAGAAAAATCCACTGAAAATAGGGAGTAGGAAGCACGATGTTCAAATCGCATTCCATCCAAAATGTGGAATGCGATTTTATTTTTAGGAAATTTTGCAGCCAAAAGGCTGAAACTGCTGTGGTTTCTTGCAGTTTGACAATAATGCGATTCATGTTTTTATTACCTTACAGCATCTTCCTTCAAGACCTTTGTGGGTTGTCTGTCCAAAAGTAGAAAGAGCTCTCCACCGGGGTAGTAATCAGTTATTAGACAAATATGTGTTTTGGTCTGCAAAAGTATTCCCAAAAAAAATTGGATTTGCAGCAAAAATGCAACAAATAATTTATTAACTCTATAATCTGTGTCTGACTTGTTTTTAATACTTTGAACAAGGATCATCAAGACTTCGTAGAAACAATTAAATCAGATTCCAGCGTTTGTTCCAACTCGGTGTCTTATTTTTCTGTTGGATCGTGCGAGCATGGAAGTGTCATCACTTGCAAGAAAGATCAATTTATGTTACAACTCTTAACAGTTTCCACTTACTGTTAGAGTACACTCGTATTGGACATACTGTTGTTAAGTTGATTCTTGTTACCTGAAATGAAGCATATAATGCAGGAAGAAAAGGGTGGTCCAAAATGTCCAGGATTTCTCTTTCTGCACAAGCTCTATGCACCTGCAGAAAAGGAAGTACAAGAAAATAAGGTGGTCAGGCTAGCTACAAAGAACGATGTCTACGATGAAAATTGGAATTAGAGGAGAGACAAAGATGTGACAAAACTCAGCAATATGCAGACTGTACAGGCATTAGAGAGAGTTTTGCACCAAGTATACATGGCCTTCTGTTGAAGATCGATAGCTATAGTCAACAAACACGAGCAATAAGTTTGATGCAGCAGTTCAGTTTCAGTACCTTGTTGCGGTTGAGCATAACACCCTTTTCCATTGCTTTCATGGCAAAGAATTGGCCAGTGTTGCATAATTCCACCAAATGCACACTGCCATACAGCCAGTACAGTATTACTTGACAAGGCAAAATGAGGGAAGAATAATAATTGGCTAAAACCCCCATTACTTCAATAAGCGAAAACTTTCTTCTGAAACTTATGTGACGGAGGAGCTATGCATAGGAGTAGAGATGATGAACAGTAGTAATGAGTTTTAAGCATATCCAGTTGCAAATGCATAAACTACATTATTACTCAAACTTAGGTAAATTAGTAGAAACAAAATTTAGTAAAAGCTATAGCTACTATGACCACCTGAGGAAACCTCCGAAAGCTTATAGAGACACATGGAGTCAAAAGCCAAACTACTGAAATTAATACAGTGTTTCACCAACAGTGCGCTCAGTGTTATCTATGCACAAATTGCATCAGTGCCATAATTCCCAGATGCATACATGGGAATGGACAGAGTTATACAATGACAAACCTGCCAGTGTCGCCAGATCCCAAAGGTTTTATTGGCCTAAAATGCTTCAAGCTTATCTGTTCTCCACCATCTATAATCTGCATATAAGTAGATCAGTGAATACCATGGCACTCAAAATTTGTAGGGGACATAATTAGGACAGCAAAACAATGAGTTCAGACAATCTTGTTATAGCCTGGTGGCCCTGGCCTTAAAATCAGCATGTACCTATAATCTAGACAAAGTGCTACTGTAAGCAGCCTCAGATGTACGTTAATCTACATCCAGTACTAAAATGATCTTTTCAACATAGTCGGTACCAGTAAAATCTTAATTCGCATGCAAGTATAGTAAAACTATGGCCATGCATACATGCGTCTGAAGTTTGTACCTTTTGAATAGCTCTCCAAGGTGCGCTGTCCTTCCTATGGGGCTTTGCATGAACTACTTTCGAGTGATTAGACCACAAGTCCTCTGGTTTCTGCAGTTTTGCAGATTCCTAATGTAAACAAGGAAATTCTCTGAAGTTGCCAAAATTGTGATAGAATACGGCATTACCGTATTGGCATCTGGAAGTTCTCTCACAGCCTCATCAATATTTTCTGCTGTTTCTTTGACCTAAAAATGGATAATCCTGTTAATCAAATATACAGTTTCAAGTTTGCAATATGTTATTTTTCTCCATATGCGTGTTTGTGCCAGAATGTAAGCTCTGATACACGTATATTCATACGCGCAGTCACTTGAACTTAACCCCATAAGTGACATATGATGACACAGGAAAAGAAAGTACCAAACGGGCATGTGTGAGGATAGTAAATACCAGTATTGCACTCTCTTTTGCTGTGGCCTCAGGAATACAATTGTGAAGTGGCTCAACATGTTGACTTCCATCTAGTTGCACTCCTATAAAGTACTGTACTTCACCCTGTTTACAAAAACAAAATGGTGCTTGGTAACAGAATAATGATGCTTGGTAACACCCTGTTGTATGTTTGCAAGCTACCATAAAACATATAAAGTGCAGAAAATTCTGAAGGTTTTTGTACCTTTTGGTCGCGCATAGGCTGCAAATGAAACAGATTCCAGAACTTTTTGCCTGGTATATCACAGAACAGATTATTATGATACAATTAAAATTCCACAGGTAATTCGAAAAGTGTTAAAATCTTCCAAAGAAAGATGAACACTTAAATAAACATGCACACGAACAAGATGTGATCTACATAGAACATATAACGCACATAAGAGAACCACCCCGAGAAGAAACTGTCTCATGCCATCTTTTTTTTGGGAAGCATTCACCAGGAGCGACATTTTTGAGTTAGAAACCACATGGCTTAATCGCCACTGTCCAAGTTCCCTAGCCCGGAACACCTAGATCTTCTAGATGGTTGAGATAAAAGGGGAGATGCCTGCTTGAAACATTTCAAGCTTACAAAATAATAACTCCATTTCTCCACGCAATAAGAATACATACTACAAACATTATGTATACATTAGGCCCCTCAAAAGTTGCTGGTCAAATAGAAGCTTTTACATGGAAACATTATAATCCCAAATCCAGTCTGTCCATACATCTAGACTAATGGCAATGAGATTTAAGACTCAATAAGAATAATTACCAGTTTTGGTGTAGTTGATAAGCTGCACGGTAACATCTGTTTGGTTGTCGATTGCATTCCTTATCTTCTTCACAGTGGCTGGATCAGTTTCGGGACCTTGAAGAAACCTGACATTTGATTCAACACAGGAAAATTTATTCATAAAAGTGAAACTGGATTCATGGACTATAAATCAGGACGGTCAACATATACAGACACTTACATGTATGCAGAGTTGAGCTTTAGTTTTTATAGGTTCTGGGGAATTTGGATCACATAGAGTTCCCAGAAAAACTATACACCGCAAAGTTCATGCTACTGTTCTCAGTTTGGGTTGCACACTAAGAAGGAGAACTGTTTCTTTCCAATACAGCTTTTAAGTACTAGAGTCATATCGAAAGGAAATAAGTGTGACTGTGTTGAACACTTGGCCTCGAGTTGAGGGAAGTATCCTAATGTACTTGTTCTCCTTATTGATTGTTTCCTTAATGCAGTGATAATGAAGCCACTCAATGCTAACACAATGCAGTGCTATCTACATTCTCAGTAGTAGCCATCATGGGAATATGTTGTTCAACTTCTTGATTTTATGGGGAAATTCAGGAGGAAAATTGCTCTTGTTTCAATAGATTAAGGAGTCAATAGAGAAATCAGTTCGAAACATGCCACTTTGCCATGAAACATGCATACCTGCAATTTCTTCCCAAGATCTCTTCACGACTGTACTCTGTCAGCTCCAAGAAGCTATCGGATGCAAATATCTACAGGTTGTGAACAACAAAAATTGTATAAGTAGCAATTGAAAAAGATAAATCATTCAAGACAGACTATTTACATTTTCAGTCTCTATGCAGAAGCTCAAAATATGAGTAAACTATCATAGGCGCGTGACGAACACATATACATATCTTTAGCGTCTGAACATGAAGTCTTACAATGGGATTATCAGGAAGCCGGGGATCGGTGATGACAAAGTTTTTCTCAATACGTTCAAGTGTAGTGGCGAGATCGATACCCTTTCTCATTTGTTTCTGCCTTACTTTGTCATCCAAACTGTCTGGCCGTGCATCATCCTCACTCTCCTCCTCCTCATCATCATCATCCGCGCCAAGCATCCCAGCATCAAACTCTTCACTACTAGCACGTTTTTTCTTTATCATCCTAGTTATACATAAAAGGAAGTAGTTACATTAACATCAAGTTCAACATGAAAGTATGGCTTTTCTTTTTCCCTGTGCTAGAAATTATGTCTTCCTCTTTCCTTCCAAATTTGTCAAGAAATTACTGCTACTGTATCATATGCTTCTTGTCATATACAGTCTGGTGTACATATCACAACAAATAGTTGCATACAAAATCAAGACCAAGGGCAAAAATATGTTGCTTTTATGAAGTAGGTGCATGAACAAAATATGTTGTAGCCACCGAATGATAACTTGTCTGTAACTCTTCAGTGAAATTGTGTTCATACGCCACAATGCAGTACGCGTTGCTGTTGTTAAGGATTAGAATTTCAGTACCCCATGAAAGAAAGGCGGCTGGTTTTTTTCGGTTTCTTTTCTGGAAGCTCGCTGATTCGCTGCATTGGCGCTGTTCTTGTACCGGCATGTGAGTATCTTCTTTGTGGAACCATATTCTTCTCTAGAGCGGCTTCAAATCCATCATTGTCGCCACCACCTCCTGATTTTCGCATGAAGGGACGATTGGCCGATTCACTGAGTGCCCGAGGCCTCTTTACTGCTTGTACCAACTCAGTCACTGAACTGGTAGCCATTTCCTTCTGCCGAGCTGCAAAATTATACCTCAGTTAAGTACCTAATCTCCCATTTCACAAAATATATTTTTCGTACGTATCATGAAGAAAAATTTAGTTCCAACTATAGTGTTCTACTTTGGTACATTTCATCATTTTCATAACTTTGTACTGGCTAGCATCATCATTTACAGAGATTATAAGAAGTTAGAACATATAAGACACGACAAGGTATGGTGTCTGATACAATGCCAGGAAGATTAGCGTATGTTTGTGTCATACCATCATATCGAATCAATGATTCGGGAAGCCCATTGGGTCGGAGCGAGTTCTCCTTGATACCCTCTGTATGCTTGCTGACCTCCACTTGCATTCTGAAAAATTGGCCAAAATAATATAAATTTTGTATGTAACTCCCATTAGTTAAAAGATCATGGATATTCCTTGACTTCATTTTCATCATTATTAATGGAACAGTCTCTTTAAGGAGATCATCTTCTTCCGAAAATTAGTATGACAATATGTATTCTTGGTGTAAAATGTTTAATAGTTGTTTGCTATTTGAGGAACCGGGATCTTTTATGTTAGTATAAAGTTTCTTAATCACATTCGTAATTCATCTGAATGAGTCAGATTATTGCGTGCATAATTGCATATCTAGTAAGCGACAAGGATCGTCAAACTTATTTCTCATGACTAAGAGTTAATACGTAGAATGCGCCTTCGTGTGATAATCTGTAATGTTAGGTTTGCTTCAACCACAATAAAATTTCTACTATATGAACATTTACAGTACTCAAAGCAGTAACTAATTTGTTTTTATTTTGAATTACCAGAAAAAGTTGTTATAACTGGGTCTTCTGCTATGGCTAATATCATCTTCAATGAAATGTTATTGAAGAGCATGCCAAGGGAGCTGGGACTGTTTTACTGCTGATATCCAACTATATACTAGGAAACAAGTAGAGAAATATTAGATTATGCACAGAGGAAAATAAGGAAAAAAATTCGCTGCTACCTCAGTTGGAAGAATCTTCCTCCTACACTTCTTATATAGCGACAATAAATCGTCTCTAAATGTTTCTAATAACTTTTATTTAATAATGCTAAAAAAATGGTGCTAATAAATGTCTCTGAAAAATCAAAAAAAAAACTCACTAAAAACATTTAGCAACTATTAATTGTCACTATACAAGGGGTTGGAGGTGATTCCTACAACCGGTAAAAGCCAAATTTTGTTCAGAAAATAATCCACTTCACTGTATCATCTCTCTCTCTTTTTTTTTTTTTGTCTTTCAGTGCAATTTTTGGCAAATTTTTCAATCAACACTGATCAAGAACCAAACCCCAGGCCCACATTCCGTCATCATCCAAACTGGGCGGCACAAGTTGGAGAAGAGATGAAAAAGTTCGAATAATGAGGATTAAGTGATTGACATGAGGGGATTTGGTCTGATGAAGAGCTAGAATGGATGGTGATAAATGGTCAAGCAAATTCTTATCCTCGATGACACAAGATGCCTGCATTGTTTCCGTCCTATCATGAGCTGAATACTTGAATCTAGCAAGTGAAAGACAAAGGCTAGGGTGTGGACAGCAGGGTTGATGAAAGAGAAAGAATTATTGGAGGGACATGGACAAAACAACCCACTTCCAGTTCTCCGTTTGATCTGATGTGATGGTTCATTATGCAGTGTGACAAGGGGTCCCGGGAACTTGCCGACTAGACATCTGGAAATGGACCATCCCATGTGTTCGTTCATCTCGTCACTTGAGGCTAAAGCCTTTTTCCGTTGTTTTGGTTAGCGCTAAGCTCCTCTCGGTTGCATCCTCCTCATTTGACTCTTAAACATTCGTCATCGTTGGTAGTAATGCGTTGTTAACATCAAATGAGGGCACAGAAAACGTGGTGAAATGTTAGTGCTGTCGGAAAACAACCAAGGCGGGTTATTTAAAAAAAAAAACATTAGGGATCTTAATGCCGCACTCAAAATCAAGGAGAAAAACATTCTAGTATTTCCCGTAAACCCTAAATCAAAACCCTGATAGCATATACAAATAGAAAAGAGTATAGCAGTCTTGATCGATTACCCGATAAATTTGAGGATTTTTCCAGTTTCATCCTTGATAGGTGAAATGGTGAGGAGGTTCCAAAAGGGGGTCCCATCTTTCTTGTAGTTGACCAACCTCCCACAATAACTCAGCCCTGTCTGCAAGGATTCCCTGATCTTCGCCACATCCTCCGGGTTTGTGTCCTTACCCTGCATGAACCGACTGGACCAAATCCCCCAACAGAAGTAAACTACTAACTTGTGATTACAACTGTTGTGACAACAGCATGATATACAGCCGCGGAAAGATATTTAAAAAGCTTCTGGTGCTGGTTGACGTACCAGTTTCTGCCTATGACCTCTTTTGAGGTGTAGCCGGTCATCTTGAAAAAGCCGGCACTCGCATACAGAATCGGGAAGTCGGGTTTGGTTGCATCCGAAACGACGAATGTCTGTTGAAACGCCGACAACGCATCCTTTAAGTCCTCGGATACCCTCGGGATCCCTTTACCTGCATCGTTGTTTGCAATTTTTCCCAGTCATTTATGTGCGTTTTCGTTTTGTGGTGGAATCCACGTACAGTGTGTATGTGGAGTCAGGATGTCCTTGAAATGCAGTTGAACAATTTCCAAAACGAAAGTGAGAGCTTACCGGTTCCATCATCCGACAAGTCACCCGAGCTCCGAACAGAGTTACCGGAATCCCTCCTAAAAGTCCCGGATTTATTGCCATTTGCGTCTTCGCCGGAAGTCCTCACCTTCACCCCTTGCGGCTTCCCCGTCTCCGTGTCAGTCTTCAGCACCAGTCCCCACTCCGCCGCCCTCTGCGCCGCCACTCCCACCTCCCCCGTCAAGCGCGGCGCAGCTACCTCGTCGCTCACATTCGCCGTTACGGTCCTGGAAAGCTGCGGCGGCGGCGGAGAACTGGGTTCCTTGAGGGCCATCCAGGAGGTGATCTCTTCAGGGTTGGCCCGACCCGAGTTGGAGAATTCGGGCTCGTCTCGGCTTGGGGCTGGGGACGGGTCTATCCAGTTCTGCCAGGTGGGCTGAGGGCGGAAGACCGGGTTGGCGGGCCTGGTGGAGGCGTTGGTGTAGGTGGAGGGGTTGAAGACCTCGAGCGAGCCTCGTGAGTCTCTGGGCATCGGCGACTTTGGCGGTGGAGTCTGTCCATCCTCCGTTGGCTCCATCTCTTCTGCATGGAAGTTGCATTCACCATGTTAGTTTGAGACGTATGCAGGTGAACATAAAAGGAAAGAACCAATTGTTCCACAGGATAAAGCAGCAGTGGCGCTAAGGTAGTAAGTTTACAAGCGAAACTTCTAAGCGCCGTCAAGATGATGATATAGCGACACTTTAAGAAAACAGTTGACCATAATAGTAAAACTCGAATGGCTAAAAGCATCGCTCGCATTCAAGTTTTTAGAAAACAATTCCATAACAAGTTAAGTTGCTTTATCTAAAAGTTGG
>JAVXUP010001363.1:0-242981 GCA_033070095.1 Escallonia herrerae | reverse complement strand
ATATATATATATATATATATATATATATATATATATATATATATATATATGGACGATCCACACCCACCGGTGGAGAAATAACAAATTTCTCCACCGAACCGCTGGTAAGACCAGCGGTTGGCCACGTGGGCAAAAAAAGGACGAAAAGGGACAAAAAAGGACGAAAATACTATGATAAATTCATGAAAATATCACGAGAAAATGAAAAACTCGTGAGAAAATGGTGGCAATAATGCCCAACCGCAACTCCTACATGCGGTTGGCATTATTGCCTTCCGTGACCCCACCCCCCACCCGTCACCCCCCTTGCCCCCCACCCCCTTGCCCCCCACCCCGTGGCCCCCACCCTATGTCCTTTTCCCCCACCCGTGAACCCCCCTTCCCCCACCCGTGAACCCCCTCTTCCCCCACGTGTCATTACCACCCTACCCCCCCACCCCCACGTGTCATTCCCCCCTCCCCCTCCCTGCTGTTCACTCACGGTTCTTCTCTTCCTCTCTCACTTTTCTCTCTATAAAATCCCTCCTCCCCGAATCATTTCTTCCACCCTCCTCATTCTCCCTATCTCACCTACATACAAACAAAAAAAATTTACGCTAGAAGATCGGTGGATAACCGCTAGAAGATCGGTGGATTTTTCTTGAAATATATCAAGTTAAAACAAGTAAGTATTTTTCAATTTGTTCTTACCAATTGATTGTTTAAATTGTGTTACGCTTAAGTTGTTCTTACAATAGTCTAAAATTCGTGTTTAGGGCGTCAAAGGGCGTCAAAATTACGTTTTGACAAATCGGGGTATTACATTCGAAAAATTCCAAAATAGCGATTTTTTAGGGCGTCAGAAATAGAATTTTTCACGAATTTATAAAAAATAGCTAGAGCTAGATTTTGCCAAAGTACGAAACAGAGACCCTAGTTATTTTCAAAAGATCTGTATCAGGTAAAAATTTCAGATTTTTCCAAAGACTGGAAAGGGGTTAACTGATACACGCAACCTTGTAACTTTGCAGTGTAATTTAAAATATCAAGCCAGCGCGATTTCGCGCAAAACTTTTATGAGAACCCTAGGGTGTTGGGAAGTTCCATTCCCCAGGAATTCGGGCCATTCCGAAGCCGTTAGCTAATTTTTTGGCCGAACGGGCTTTTAAGCGCTCGATCCGGACACCGGTTCGGGATTTTTAGGCGAAAAATCCGTAAAATACTTTTTAGATCAAGAATGAACTCAGGAAGCTTAAAATAGCATTTTAAAGCACTTTTGATATTTTCTGAAGCCAGGGGGTATTTTGGTAATTTGCCACCCCGAGAGGGGTATTTTGGTAATTTTCCCGAAAAAATTTTCCAACGGACTTTTAAGTCCAGAAATGTAAGTAAAACGCCTGAAATGTTGTTTTGCAGCTGATTGCGGGGCGTAATTGTCGCTAAAGGTGAAAACTTAATTAGACAGTTTTTTTACGAATTTATAAAAAATAGCTAGAGCTAGATTTTGCCAAAATACAAAACAGAGACCCTAGTTATTTTCAAAAGATCTGTATCAGGTTAAAATTTCAGATTTTTTCAAAGACTAGAAAGGGGTTAACTGATACGCGCAACCTTGTAACTTTGCAGTGTAATTTAAAATATCAAGACAGCACAATTTCGTGCGAAACTTTTATGAGAACCCTAGGGTGTTGGGAAGTTCCATTCCCCAGGAATTCGGGCCATTCCGAAGTCGTTAGCTAATTTTTTGGCCGAACGGGCTTTTAAGCGCTCGATCCGGACACCGGTTCGGGATTTTTAGGCGAAAAATCCGTAAAATACTTTTTAAATCAAGAATGAACTCAGGAAGCTTAAAATAGCGTTTTAAAGCAATTTTGATATTTTCTGAAGCCAGGGGGCATTTTGGTAATTTGCCCCCCCGCGAGGGGTGTTTTGGTAATTTTCCCGAAAAAAAGTTTTTCAGTCCAGAAATGTAAGTAAAACACCTGAAAGGTTGTTTTGAAGCTGGTTTGATGGGCGTTAGGGTGACAATGAACCCCCGGGGGCTATTTTGCTAATTTTACGTTACACAAATTTGTGCTTAAAATAACTTTTAGTTCAGGAAAGGGTGTGAGACACCTGAAAAGTTATTTTAAAGAGTGAATTCAGGAAGCTTAAAATCCCATTTCAAAGCACTTTTCAGATTTTTTTTGTCAGGGGGCATTTTGGTAATTCGCATCCCCGATAGGGGTATTTTCGTAAATTTGCAGCGTTAAGTTTTTCAAAGGATTTCTTAGTCCAGAAATGTAAGCAAAGCACCTGAAAGGTTGTTTTGAAGCTGATTTGGGGCGTTAGGGTGATAATGAACCCCCGGAGGCATTTCGGTAATTTGCCGCTCATCGGGGGCTATTTTGCTAATTTTACATTATACCAAATTTCCCGAAAGACGGTGGTTTAAATAAATTTTATTCTTCTTTTATTTAAATCTATGACTTGTTGAGAATGATATAATTTTTATTTTTTAGATTCCAGTATAAATATGGATGCAACTGGAGGAAATAATTTTTGTGAAGGTTCTGATCCACCTTACGTTGGTCAAGTTTTTCAAGCACTGGACGAAGTTGAAGCATACTATAGAGCATATTCGAAAACGATAGGTTTCGGTATTAGAACTAAGACGACTAGAAAACGGGCGAATACAGATCAAATTTGTGCAAGACTATTTGAGTGTCATAGAGGAGCACCGCATGTAACTCCGGTCGTTCGGATCAGTGACGAAGGGACAACAAGACAAAGAAAACGGGACACATTTCCGGGTACCGGCTGCAAGGCCCATGTGTATGCAGTACACCGAAAAAATGAAAACCATTGGGTTGTCACAGGAGTGGAGTTGAGCCATAATCATCAGTTGATGACCCCCAGTAAGATTGGTCAAATTCATCAACACCGAGAAATAAGCGCGGCACACAGACAACTAATTTTTACAATGGCCGAGGCTAAAATTCCACCTTCTAAGATGATGGGGGTTTTCTCAAGCCAGGCTGGGGGGATTGACAAGTTGAGTTTCAACGAAGTAGACCTTCGAAATGAACTTCGTGCTCAGAGGAGAGAGTCTTTCGGTAAGAGTGATTCTCAAACTACACTTGATCTCTTCAGGTCCCTTCAGAGTGAGAATTCTGGATTTTTTTACAGTCTCCAACTGGATGATGAGAACCGCATTAGTACTATATTTTGGGCGGACCCCCGTTCTAGAGCTGCTTACCAAAATTTTGGGGATGTTGTGACGTTTGACACCACATACCGCACCAATAAGTACTCTATGCCTTTTGCTCCGTTCACCGGGGTGAACCACCACTATCAGTCAATCTCGTTTGGCTTTGCCCTGCTTAGGGATGAGACGGAGGAGTCATTTACGTGGTTATTTGAAACGTGGCTTCAAGCAATGTATCATATTCCTCCAAAGACCATCATCACCGACCAAGATCTGGCAATGAAAAATGCAATCGCTAAGGTCCTTCCAGATACTCACCATGGCCTGTGCACATGGCACATAAGCAACAAATATCCCGAACGGCTTCACCATGTATATGCAAACCATCCGTCATTCAAGACTGACTTTAATACATGTGTGAAGAAATCGTTGACGGTAGACGTGTTCGAGGAGAGGTGGGCCACGTTAATGGATACTTACTATTTGCACAATCACGAATGGTTACAATCGTTGTATGAGATCAAGACACAGTGGGTCGGTGCCTACACCAAGAATTTTTTTGCAGCCGGAATGACTACGACCTCGAGAAGCGAAGCTATGAATTCATTCTTTGATGGGTACGTAGGCCAGTCTTCAAGTATAGCGGAGTTCGTACTAGAGATGCAGAAAGCCGTTGACAGGCAATTGTACCGTGAGAGAGAAGCCGACGCGGCTACAGTTTGCAAAGAAAGAGCTATACTACTTTATTCACCTTTAGAGGCTCATGCGGCTCAAGTCTATACCAAGGAAATGTTTCGACAGTTTCAAGAGGAACTACTAAAGTCGAATCAATATGGCATGACAAAGTTGCACGAGTATTCCACCAGAGACATCAAGGTTTATGCTTTGACAAATGTGACGAACTTCGCCAATCCGTGCTCTTCGTCGGCTCCGAGGACCAGACGACATTTTACCGTAGCAATTTGTAAGGACACTGGGTTGGTTAATTGCAACTGTCAACTGTTTGAGCATAAAGGTATACTTTGTCGACACGCGTTGAGGGTTTTGAGCGCCAAGAATGCTAGTGAAATCCCTCCACCGTATATCTTGGAACGGTGGACGAAGGAAGCCAACAGAGTCCACGGTCACATTCCTTACGTGCCCAATGTTTCAGTTGATTTCGAGCAATCTGAGTCGCTGCGATATAATCACCTTTGTAACATCATGCACGGTTTATCAATGGATGCAGCGTCGACATTTGATGGGTACAGGTATCAAGTTGAAGCAGCCGCACGGGATAAGGCTATGCATGCACAGTTTAGGATGGCATTACCAGAAACTGTGGACACTCCGACTACTCGGACAACTCCAGGCGGTAGATTCAATCGAGCCAAACAGCCAGTCATTGACGGCACTGACCTACAACGTGAGGAGGACGACATTTTTGATCCAATTATTTCTCAAACAAAAGGGCGAAAACGAGCAATACGCATGAAGAATCCGATTGAAGAAGCAACGGGTCAAAAAAAATTACGAAAGTGTGCGTTGTGTAATAAGATGACTGATCATGACAAGAGAAACCATTATAAAGTGTTAGGTATCGAACCTGGCAGTATGGTCGAGGAGGACGATGATGAGGAAGAGTGTTAGGGTTAATGTTTCAGTTGTATAAATTGAACTTTTATAATGTTTAAATTTGTGATTTGGTTTGTGCAATCTTTAATTTGTGATTTGATTTGTGGATTATTGATATTTTTGGTAACTCCGTTTTCGGGCACACTTTAGGCCCCAATTGATAGCTTCCGAAAAAAGTTGTAATTTTTTTTGTCACTTTTTTTTCGCTCATTGCACTTCAGGCACGCTAGTTAGCCCATTTGTAAGACTTTCGGCGAAAAACGAGACACATTAATTTTTGAGTTTTCCTAGGAAGGGCCTATTCGGGCACACTTTAGGCCCCAATTGATAGCTTCCGAAAAAAGTTGTAATTTTTTTTGTCACTTTTTTTCGCTCATTGCACTTCAGGCACGCTAGTTAGCCCATTTGTAAGACTTTCGGCGAAAAACGAGACACATTAATTTTTGAGTTTTCCTAGGAAGGGCCTATTCGGGCACACTTTAGGCCCCATTTGATAGCTTCCGAAAAGTTGTAATTTTTTTTGTCACTTTTTTTCCGCTCATTGCACTTCAGGCACGCTAGTTAGCCCATTTGTAAGATTTTCGGCGAAAAACGAGACACATTAATTTTTGAGTTTTCCTAGGAAGGGCCTATTCGGGCACACTATAGGCCGCATTTGATAGCTTCCGAAAAAAGTTGAAACTTTTTTGTCACTTTTTTTTCGCTCATTGCACCTCATGCACGCTAGTTAGCCCATTTCTATGAATTTCGGCGAAAAGCGAGACGGTAATTTTTTCGAATGCCGTCATATGAAAGGTATATTCGCGCACATTTTAGCGCCAAATTCATAGCATGCGAAAAATTATGTACATTTCTTTTTGGTACAATTTTTTGTAACATCACAGCAGCTAGCCACGCACGTCAGGATAATGGTAATGAAGGCGTCTAGCTTCATTCTTTTTCAGCTCCCAGGCTATCCTATACCTAAACGTCAAGGCATCCTTCCTAGTCCACGAGGAGTGTTTGAGCACTTCCGAGCGAGCAACGTAGTCCATGTACTTGAGGACGTAAATCCCGCAATCGTGACCGTTATATTGCTTTGGTCGGTCCTTTATCATCACGACCGTCCAAGGGTCACCCTGTGGCCGTCCGCATGCTAGCGAGAGGACAGTAGTCTGCATCCAACAATAAAAACGAGAATCAAGCCTATGAGACAAGAACAATATACTATGGGCCAAGGTCAAAAAATAAATACTAACCACTAAAGTGATGTACTCGTTGTACATCTGTGCCAGCAGCTGTCCAGGCTCGTCCTCCCTTAGGCTATCGTATATGTGAACCGTTCTGAACGCTGGATGGAGAACTAATAGGAACCAGTGGTTTGCATGATGACAGGGTATCATGATAAGGTTCGCATCAGCAGCGGGACATTGATAGTCTGCGTTCATCATGCCTAACACGTTTCGACCTGGTTTCCACTTACTCCTGCCGCCCCCTCGCCTCCATTCTGTGAATTCTCTCACCGTTAATTCCACAAAATGAGTGGGATACATGTTAAGCTTCAAATATTCAGAACGGTTAAAACGTTGCTCTCTAATCCGGAGCAGTTCTATGTAAGCGTTCATGACAAAATTTGAAAGATCTGTCTCCGGCGCCAACGTTCTGATATCCTCATGACCTAGGAATGTCGCAAGGGGAAAGTCTGCTGAATTGACAGGCTCATGCCCGAAGTAGTGCCGGTCGATCCAAGCCATCTTGTCCGACCTCAATGGCTTCGTCGCTTGTCCTTTGTCCGACCGAAAGCTTGGGCGCGAGGCCTGGATTCCTACTTGGGGAACCTGACTCTGGCACTGAGAGTCGTATGCGTCAGGAGGCAAGCGACTATACGGCTCCCACACCTGACTCTGGGGCTGATAGTCGTACGCGTCAGGAGGAGGGCGACCAGACGGCTCCCACACCTGACTCTGGGGCTGATAGTCGTACGCGTCAGGAGGAGGGCGACCAGACGGCTCCCACACCTGACTCTGGGGCTGATAGTCGTACGCGTCAGGAGGAGGGCGACCAGACGGCTCCCACACCTGACTCTGGGGCTGATAGTTGTACGCGTCAGGAAGAGGGCGACCAGACGACTCCCACACCTGACTCTGGGGCTGATAGTCGTACGCTTCAGGACGAGGGCGACTAGACGGCTCCCCTTCGTAACCCCGGTACGCAAGACTAAAGTTTTGAACTTCAGTCTTGTACTTCTCAATGGACCTCTTGAGATTGTCAGGAGCCTGCGCGACAAACCAGTCAAACGACTCCAGCTGCTTGAACACCTCAATGCCCTGGTCAACCTAAAAAACATGCATAGAAAATATGGCTAATCATATTTGACAAATGGTCGATAAGGTGCGCAAATAAATTATCAAACAACACTAGCATGACTTACAATGGCCAATGCCCAGAACTGGTCATAGACCTCACGTGGCGCGTACGATGTCTTCTTCACCTGGGAAGGGCGATTCACCCTCGTGCGCGTCACCCTGAGAAACCACTGTAAGTATTCCTCAGTACTAATGCCGTCGTGCTTCAGCGATACAAGGCTATCATACGTTTCCTGCCAGGTATTCCACTGGTGCACCTCGTCACCCAACAAAATCAAGGCATCAGCCACCTCGAAGTTCGGCCCTCGACCACCCCTGTATGGCCGCATGTCTACAGCGGGTTTTGGTATCCCTTGTGGACAGCCAGCTTGCTTCATAGCTCGATCGGGCATCTGAAACTCACATTCTTCGAAGTGAATGAGCGGCACCCGAACCAAACCTGCCAGCACGTACGACACCGGAAGTTGCCAACACCACTCATCCAACAGATGCATCACCTTGCCATATGGCTGCCACGTCACCTGGGATGCATCTAGTATCTCTAGTTCCCCCCGATAGAACTTTAGATGGTGGTGAGGGTCTACCCGTCTCCACCTCCGGTTGGTCGTAGGCCCCCAGGCCCACACCCTAGGCCACGTCTCATCGGAATCTACCAACGGTTGTGGACGACCCATGGGTAGCCTCTCGTAAGACCAAACCTGTGAATGCAAACATTATATGGAATTAGTAATTAATCCCGAATATATTGACTAAGGATCCTACCAAGAAAATAAATGCTCATACCTGTAATAGAGTCAGGCAGGCGGCAATGGACTTGGCACCGTTTCTCGTAGCCTTATGCAGTGCTCGATATAGGTGCGCAAGGACAGCTGAACCCCACGAATAGGAGTATACCTCCTCAAGATCCTCCAAGAACACCATATACTTCGGATGCACCGTGTTTTTCGAATGCGTCGGAAGTAATATAGCTCCAATAATATACAGAAGGAATGCCTTCGTATACGTCACGAAATCTTGAGGAGTGTATTCATCCGGTAGCACGCCGTACTGCTCTCTCAGCCATTTAAGCTTGACGCCGTTTGTTGTAAGCGCTGCCCTTGGAATTCCCGGAAAATACTGCATAGCCATATTCGCTATGGATGCAGACGGCACGTTCAAAGTAACGGGTCTGCCGTGACATGGGATTCCAAGTATAAATCCGACGTCCTCTAACGTAACAGTCATTTCACCAAACCGGAAGTGAAATGAGTTCGTCTCGCTCCTCCATCGTTCAACTAGAGCGGATATAAGGCAATCGTCGTGTCGAGACCATTTCCCGGGATCGGTGAACAGGGTTAAATTTTGACGGTGTAATAGCTGTATTTGTTCCTCGTTTAGTACCCACTCTTCAAGGTGCCTTGTGCTTTGAATTGTTTCCAAAACACCCCTATCGACACCGTCAAATACGTGCCTCGCGACGTGGTCATCGTCATCGTATAGGATTGATGTATCATGAGGTCCAGAGCTGAAATTCATACCTTTAAGAACAAAATATAATTATAAACCAACTTAGCGTCCATAATATCCATAATATTTACATTCCAAAACTATAACTGGATCTTTAACCTAGCTTACCAACACATTAGCAATAGTCATTATTTCAATGTATTAAAACAAATCCTCAATTCCCACCACTCCGAACGCTTAATTACGCTAGTTCCCACTGAATTTAGCGCCAACGTGGTTATATAGCAATATATAGCCCGATGGCCCCTACACCTCCAACACCTCAAAACCGCTTTAAAGTCAAGTTTTTAAATGTATTACGTCAATTATATACCAAATATATCAGGAAAAATTTTAAAGGGGGCAAGTTACCAAAACACCCGCTACTTATGCAAAATATCCCCTGGCAGTCATCGTCGGTGCGTCACAAGGTTCAGAACATCCGGAACAAAATAAGTTTTCGGGTGTCTCACACCCTTTCCTGAACTAAAAGTTATTTTAAGGTATGAATTTTAAGCTGGATCCTTCCTAGCAAAATAGCCCCCGAACATCGGCAAATTACCGAAATGCCCCTGAGCGTTCACTATCACCCCAACGCCCCCGAACCAGCTTCAAAACAACATTTCAGGTGGTTTACTTACATTTCTGGACTAAAAAGTCGTTTGAAAAACTTGGCACGGGAAAATTACCAAAACACCCCTTGGCGCGGGAAAATTACCAAAACACCCCTACGCGCGCCACGTCAGCTTCAAAACAACATTTCAGGTTTTGTAATTATATTTCTGGACTAAAAAGTCCGTCAAAAAACTTAGCACTGTAAAATTACCGAAATACCCCTCTCGGGGCGGCGAATTACCGAAATGCCCCCTGGCATAAAAAAATATCAAAAGTGCTTCGAAATGCTACTTGAGGCTTCCTGAATTCATTCTTGACATAAAAAGTATTTTACGGAGGTTTCGCCCAAAAATCGCGAACCGGTGTCCGGATCAAGCGCTTAAAGGGCCGTTCGGCCAAAAAAATAGGTAACGGCTTCGGAATGGCCCGAATTCCTGGGGAATGGAACTTCCCAACATCCTAGGATTCTCATAAAAGTTTCGCGCGAAATCGCGCTAGCTTGATATTTTAAAATACACTGCAGAGTTACAAGGTTCCCCGTATCAGTTAACCCCTTTCCAGTCTTTGGAAAAATCTGAAATTTTTACCTGAGACAGATCCTTTAAGAATAACTAGGGTCTCTTTTTTGTATTTTGGCAAAATCTAGCTCTAGCTATTTTTTATAAATTCGTGAAAAACTGTCTATATTTGGCACCCTAAAAAATCGCTGTTTTGGAATCTATAAATGTAATACGCTGATTTGTATAAACCTAACATTGAATTATAAGGAAATTCAAAATACTTACTTGTTGTGACTTGATGTATTTAAAGAAAAAACTACCGATCTTCTAGCGGTTATCCACCGATCTTCTAGCGTAAAATTTTTTGATTTGTATTGTTATGGAGATTATGTAGGTGAGATATGAAGTACGAAGGAAGTTGGTAAAAGATGACAGAGTGCAGAAGAAGGGTTCGGGGGAGGGGATTATAAAGAGAGAAGCGAGGAAGAGAGAAGAAAAAAGACAGAAAAAAGTGAGGAAGGGTGGGTGTTTATGCGGTCAAAGGCTGCTGCAAAAAAAAAATTTCGGCAGAAGGACACCACGTTGGGGCATCACGGGGGAGGGAAGGACGACACGTGGCATCGTGGGGAAGGACACCAGGTGGGGCATCACGCGGGGGGGGGCGCCACGTGGCAGGGGAGGGGGGCAGGGACCAACCGCGGGTTGTAGGAGCGGTTGGGCCCTGCGGATGAGGGGAGGGGACGCCACGTGGCAGAGGGAGGGGACCAACCGCGGGTTGTAGGAGCGGTTGGGCCACGTGGCAGGGGGAGGGGACGCCACGTGGCAGAGGGAGGGGACCAACCGCGGGTGGTACCAGCGGTTGGGCCACGTGGCAGGGGGAGAGGACGCCACGTGGCAGAGGGAGGGGACCAACCGCGGGTGGTACCAGCGGTTGGGCCACGTGGCAGGGGGAGGGGACGCCACGTGGCAGGGGCGGGGACCAACCGCTGGTACCACCAGCGGTTGGGCCACGTGGCAGGGGGAGGGGATGCCACGTGGCAGGGCCATCGCTAATACCGCCGGTTGGCCATGCTGGTGGGCCACGTGGCAGGGGGAGCGGACGCCACGTGGCAGGGGCCATGGGGTTGGGCCACGTGGCAGGGGTGGGGGACGGCACGTGGCAGGCATATTAATGCCAACCGCTGGTTGTGCATGCGGTTGGTGTCCTTTTTCTCTCTCTCGCCATTTTCTCACCATTTCTCGTGCCATTTTTCGTGTCTTTTTTGCCATTAATGCAGTGGCCGTACACCTTTTTCGCCTTTTTGTCCCACGTGGCCAACCGCTGGTAAGACCAGCGGTTCGGTGGAGAAATTTGTTATTTCTCCACCGGTGGGTGTGGATCGGTCCCCTATATATATATATATATATATATATATATATATATATATATATATATATATATATATATATATATATATATATATATATATATATATATATATTACATTACATTTCCGCCCCCATATAAGTGTTGGAGTCAATTTTGTTTTCTTTTCTTCCCATTTTCTTTCTGTTTCTATGGCTGATTTTGGGACACCCAAATATGAGTTTGATGTCATCACCACGACCATAAAGTGAATGATCGAATTGCAGTTTCCATCCCACGGGTAGATGCAATTTATATTAATTCTTCTCGTATCTCCCATAAGTTCAAAATAACTTAATGTATATGGATTGCACATAGACGGTAGACAGATACACAATATTTTAAAATAGTTTATAATTGAAAAAATATATGAAAACAATTCATATGTTGCTTTCCCGTAAAATTTTTATTGCCCATCGAGTAGTTTAGGTTAATTTTAGGTGTGAAATAACAAAATTTTCGTTAACGATTTAATGACGTTAGAAAAATATCAAGTATTATTCAATTAAACTCGGTTTGTGACGGATTCATGCCATAATGATATTTTCTTATTTCATGACAACATGTTGGTTTTTACCATGACAAGTATGAGTCAATATAAATTATGTATGCAAGAGGATTCTACTTGCAACAAAAGGATTCTACTTGCAACCTAGGTCATTTAGAGACTATACTTACACAATTATAGTGATAAAGACGATCGAGGTCTATAGAATTGTAATTAAAAAATTCTAATAACTTTTTGCAAGAACCCAAATATTCTATAAATTATTAATTTGCTTTTTGGATAATTTTTGTTGTTTTTATAACATTTGAGATACTTTTGAATAAGTAATATATCGTTAGGGATCTTTGAGTTATTTATTAAGTTTAGAGAGACATTCAGTTTGGTCTTTAGAGAGATAGAAGAAAGAGAAAACTAGGACTTTTGAGAATTGCAAATTTATACTCACAATTGGTAAATAATCTTGAACCCATAATATGAATTAGATCACATTAAGATTGTGCTCGTAAAGATTTTAACATAAGTGAGCTGATTAAAATATTTAGGTTTTGAAATTGGCTTATGCAACTCTATTATTGTGTAAATTGATATAAATGTTACACTCATAATGTCCTTCTTGTGAAGATTTCTGTATTACGTTTACAATAATTCAATTGCTTACGAGTAAAGAATGTTGTACCGTTTCGTGGCCGATCCGTATTCCGTCTTTTTCACGGATTATCAATTTACCGGTGAAGCTATCCTTTATTCAATATTTTTCGTGTCTTGATATAAGCTTACTGTTGGGTGGTCAGATTTTGATTGCCCTTTTTCTACAAAAAAAACCATCATCGTTCAACCCAGTTGAGGTGTAAACTTTAAGGTTGACATGTCACCAAGTAATAACTGCACACATCTTTGTTATTCTTTTGTCGATAATTTGTTATTTCATAATTTCGGGTTCATACAGACTCGGATTCGAGCGATTTTACTTTTGTTGAACTCGTTTTTTTGTTCTCTTCATTTTGAGTCTAAAATCGATTATTTCATAAAATTGTTCAGTCATTGATTTGAAATTCAAAGTTTGATGCTTTAAGGCTTTTGTAGCTCCTATATCTTTGAAATACATTAATGTACATTGGTCCCTATGAACTAAATTAATATTTAGAATCTTTACGTGCTTAGGTTAATATGGTGCCATGACATGATATGGCAATTTCACCGGTATGCAAGCCTTGAACATAGAACCTTCATGTGTTTAAGTTAACGTGCTTTATAGTCACGTGTTATGTGGTTGTATCGTATTTGATTATTAATTCAACCATTCGGATATGTTCGTTTGATTTTGACTTTGATTTGATCTTTAATGAATTAATATCCCGGAATAAGATTATTTGTTGTACTAAGATTTTCTATCCTCTTTGTACTTTTGTTTCCATATGTTTCATTTTGATTCAGCTATATGTTATTGAATATCTGCATTGTACTCCGTGGCTGCGTGCCTGAGATATTTGCTGAGCTTTGTGCTCACACACACCCCCCAACCCCCCTCCCTCTCCTCCCATTTCAGGTAATTAAGCTGAGACAACAGTAGAGGAATTAATAGCTATTTGCCTGAGCTTGGAAATGTATTTAAATTTATAACCCTTTTAGTAGTTACGGAATAAAAATCTTGTAATAGTTTTCGACTAAGTGGCCTTTGGGAACCCTAATGGTTAGGAAGTGATCATTGTTGTTAAATTTCTGCTATAATTATTAAACATTGATGATGAATTCGAATGCCTTTGATTTGGGATATGATTTAAAGTTCCGATTACCTCTTTGAGATTATATTCTTGGTACAATACCTTGGGTATTAGATTTCTCGTAAGCTGGAATATTTTGAAATATTATGTGAAGGTCTGTCTCCGGGTCAAGGGCGTGACACTTTTGCCTATCTTAATTAAGATTTCTTATAGGTTGAAACTAAGTTTCCACAATTAAAATCTTAATACTCCCCGCTGACCCACCTAGCCACCAAATTGGCACAAAAAGGCACGGAAGTTTCAAGTGGATCAAACCCCTTTGTCTTTGAAGTTATATTTGTCTCTATCTTTATTTTCTCCCTTTCCCCCCTCCTCGCAGGGAAATGTTAGTACTAAGGCCATATGACAATGGCTTTATCTTGTGATAATGACATCAAGGTTTTAGCGAGTTTGGACTGCTAGGGTTGTTTTTTCCTCCCCCCCCCCCCTTATTCCCCTTGATTTAAAAAGGTTGAGTGGGTTTCATATCTGGTGATGGTGGATGATGTTGCGGCTATGATGATGGTGGTGTTCGATTTTAGCTGGCAACGTGGATGGAAGACGTATGATGAGGTGGTGGTCTTAAGAGGTTACTGTCGATGGGTTGCAAGAAGAATTGCGGTTTGGCAGATCTCGTGGTGTGGTAGAAGATGGCTCTTGTGGCTTGTATTGGATTACGAGCTGTGAGAGTTCCGTCATCGCTTTAGGTGGTTGAAGGCGGGGTGGTGTATTGTCGATGGGTGGAGATTAGGTGGTGGCGGTGAGGACTAGCTGGTCTGATGGTGTCGGCACGTGGGATTGGTGGCGTTGGAGCTTGGGTTGACAAATGTTGGACACGTGTATTAATGCTGACAGTCTACAATAGCTTGGGTTGACAGATGTTGTCCACGTGTATTAATGCTGACAGTGTGCAAATCTTACGTGTCGGCTTATGGCCTGTTGTCGTTTGGATAGTTGTGCTATGTGGCAACCTTATCTTTAATTATCTTTATCTAATTCTCACAAAAAAAAATTATCTTCTTTTTGTCTTCATCTAATTAAAAAATAAAAATAAAAATAAAAAACAACGACAATAATAATAATAATACTAAAAAGAAAAAAAGTTATATATTCATATGTTTATTTTATTTGTTCCAAGGCCTGCATGATAGCTTTTATTATACTCTTCATTTTAAATTTATTTTGTTTGTGGTCTTGTTTATCGGCTAGTTTTATACAGTGATGCCTACTAGATAGGGTTGTTATCCTTGTATGAGTTTGTGCATGTCGTATTCAGAGCCTTTATGGGCTTCATGTAACTTAACTACTTTGTAGTTTTCCTATGTATATATTTATATTATTCTATAAAAAAAATATCAAGTTCATTATATTATTAATGTGTGCGTTAAGCATGTTGTGAATAAGTAGAAGTTTTACTAGCACAAGTGAAATATTGGATCAAGAAGGGTGAAAAATGATTACAAAGATCGATGGAAAAGATGCTAAAATTCAAGATCAATGAGAGAAAAGATGTAAAGAGCTACAAGGAAACTTGAAGACGTTCAAAGTTCAGTCGGCATAATCAAGCTATGAACACGAAGGTAGGATAAAGATAATAAGAGGCCAAAAGCTATAGTGCAAGTTTAGAACAAGGTTGCATGCACACTATTTAGAAGAAAGCAATAGTGAAATTGAAGATGGTCTTTAAGTACTTAATTAAAGATTGAATGCGTGGATAATCATGAAAACATTATGAGCATGAAAATATCGAGGAAAACATGCTTCTTCTTTTTTCTTTTGGGTAAAAGGTAGAACTGCATTGATATCAAGATAAAATAATATAGTAACAAAGTGTGTAGTGGTAGCCAATATTACAAACCATACAGTAACACCTCGAAAGGGCTTGTAAAAGAGAAACGACATATATAAAAGACTAAAACAAAAGGCATATATATATATATATATATATATATATATATATGTTGAACCATTGCTCCCTCGTGATGTGATATATTACCAAAAGGGCCTGGTACCCTTTCTGGTGTGCTGCTAGTAGAGTGCTGGTGGCTCCTCATATACTGCTTCATAAGAAGATATGCCAATCCTAATTGTAGGGAGTATTCACAGTGCTAGCTAATTGCGCTAATACTTTGGCATCACGTTCAATGTCCAAACCCCAGGAGCAAATTTCACATCGATGGAAACCAGACCATATAAGACAAGCATCATATAAAATGGGCATCACTGAGGGACGTAAGCGGGCATCACCTGTCATCCATGACATGATAAATTCAGAGTCAGTATGAATGATAATATGAGTCGATCCATGTAGTGCCCCTAAGCATGCATGTAGAACTGAAAGCGCCTGACTAGTGATGAGATCACTAGTAAGACAACTCTTAAGAAGATACCCAACATGTAGACCAACTTGGCTGGTCGATATAAAACCCACCTAGGTTTCAAAAGGATCAAAGTTAAAGATTTCACCAATATGAATATGTATTGGATTTCGGACCGTGCAATCGCACACTCGAGAATCATCATGTATTGTGACAACGGAGTCATGGTTATTCATTCCCAGTATATCCTGTGTGCTGCCAAGTGGAGCTGAGGATTTAACGTAGGTCTTTGGATTGAAACACTGAGTAATGGTAGAGGTAAGATGATGAGCTTGCAGGAAGATTTTTGTGGGTCAACATTTTCTTAGCTAAATGTACCCTCATTTTGATGTAACCAAATACACCAAACGGTAACAAAGAAAAGCGTTTGTTAGTATGAGAACTTGGATTAGCCTTTGGGACCATGGTTGGAAAGCCAAGTAATGAGCCATTCTTTAAAGGAATGAATGGGGTACGTAGGCAGGATATCCAGCGAATAGCCAAACCATACTAGTCTAATTACAGGACATTTCAGAAAGAGATGAGAAGCAATCTCACCATGTTTATGGCACTAAAAGCATAGATCGTTATCAATTATGTGTTTAGTGTAGAGGTGGGACTTTAGGGGGAGACGATTAAGTAATAATTGCCAGATGTAGATTTGAATTTTGGCAAGAAATAAGGTTGTCCAAACATCTGTCAAGATATCAGGAGGTATAAAAAGGCCGGGGTTGTATAGACGCAGAGAGGAAATTTGTATAACCATCTCATTATTATGTAACATGAGATAAGTTGACCGAAAAGGATATATGGGGACTGCCACCTCAATAAGTGCGGTCCCTGAAATCGGTAGAAGAAACAAAATCCTCTAAATTGCCTTGGAGATGTCCTCAGGGAATCTACGAACGACGTAATAGTTCAACATTCCACTCACTTTGAAGTATAAGATCTGCTACATGCACCAGGTCCGGGTTATGGGGTTTGTGTGCAGAGAGTATGGTGGGAGAAACATGGGGAATGCAGTGATCACGCCGTATGCTGATAAACATACCATTACCTACCTGCCATCGTAAACCTAAAAGAAGGGTATTTTGCCCAGCCAGAAGTCCACACCAACCCCAGGAGGCATTTGCAGAGGGCGACACTTGTAGAAAGAAGGTTTCTCTATAGTACTTTGCACAAAAGAAAGTTGAGAGCATTTGATTGGGTTCTGTAAGGATACACCAATCACTTTTGGTGAGGAGTGCAATATTACAAAGCTTGGTAAGCCAGAAACAAAGACCCCTTTAGGACTTTGGACCACAGAGAGTGAGCCAATTTACCTAATGGATGACGTTATTCGGCGAAACTCCCTTTTAGAAAGAAAAAAAACTACTGAGAATAGAATCAATCTTGTAGAAAACTTTAACCGAGAAGAGGGAAACCAACATGTGAAATGTCAGGAGCGACAATAAAATGGCATAGATAAGAGTTGATCTACCTGCCTTGTTAAGGAGAAGACCAATCCAACTAGCACATCATCTTTGGATCTTAGCAATAAGAGAATTGAACCTTTCTGTGACTAACCATGTCCAAAGAAGTGCCTAGGTATTCCAAACTGGAGTTCGCAGGAATGCCCAAGGTGGCGGTGAAACAAGAAAACAGTTTCAGATGACAATTCGGACTATAAGTGATAATTTAGAGAGATTTACTTGCTGTCCTGAGTTGTGCATATACCTTTCCTGAAGGATTTTCATGAGTTCACAACATAAAAGGGTCAAGGCGAAAGAACAGAACTGAATCATCTGCAAAGGATAGGTGATTTATGAGATATGCCCGTGGAGTTATTTTGATACTGCGAATTTCGTTAAACTCCTGAGCCTTGCTAAGAGAATGGGATAACACCTCTGCACAAAGTATAAAAAGGATGGGTGATATGGGATCACCTTGTCGAAGAACACAAGAAGGGGTGAAATAATTAGTAGGGGAGCTGTTTACTAGGAATGAATATGATACAGTCGTGATGGAGTGCATGATTAATCGGATCCAAATCGGATCAAAATGGCCTCAAGAAAATCCCATCCCAGTCGATCATAAGCTTTACTCATATCTATTATATGAGAGCCGAGAACTTGTTTGCCCTTTTTCTGACAACGAATTTTGTTAGTCGGTCACTAGGTGTTGAGGGATGTAAATTGTTTGGAATCAAGGTAATGTGAGTTCGATTGATCTCAGTGAGTATATGTCCAGAGTGTAAAGAAGATAGTATAACGGAGGTGATTGATTGATTCACAAAACCCTAGCATCTTTGATACACTATAGGGGGATTCCGTCAGGTCCTAATGTTTTTAAGGGTTCCAATTAAAATATTACTTCTCAAACCTCAAGGGCCGTGAAAGGTGTGTCCAAGAAATTCTGCTATGAATAGGTGAGAGACATAAACAAAGCATTCACAGTTTGGAAGTGAGGTGCATCTGATGATGGGGGACCTTGATTGGGTGGGCAAAGGATGGAGGTAAATTGATGAAGGAAAAAAGTTTTGATGTCTGAGTCCGAGGCATATGATCTACCGAAATCATCCCTGATAGAATCAATCTATTGGTGAGAGCGTTTGACGACTGTGAAAAGATGAAAAAAAAATTGGTATTACGGTCTCTCAGGGAAAGCCAATACTCTTTGGATTGTTGTGCCCAATAAATTTCTTCATAATCCAAGAGCCAATTAAAATGATGACAGAGAGCATAGCCTTTTTGGATTGCCAAAGGATCTGGGAGAAGTGTTTGCTAAGAGAGCAAGAGGTTTTGAGTAGAGCAGATTTGAGTTTCGAGATTCCACGTCGTGCTTGACTCAAAAGACGAAGTTCTTTCAACATGATGAAAATTGAAGAAGTATTCAAATGATTGGCCCATAAGTTACCAAAACATGAAGATAAAATTTTTGTGTCAACTTTGGAGCTTAACCTAGATTCTCAAATATAAATTATGGGCCAAGCTATACATTACAAAAGTTCTTGGTTAGCTTTCCAATTCAATGGACGAATCAGTCCATTTTCCTAGAAGAGAGAAAAGGCCACAAAAAATATTGCAAACATGAAGAGTTGCTACAAATATTTCATACCAATGCATGCTATCGATAGTCCCTACCGATGTGCGACTTATATCTCATGTTGAGACTCTCTGGTCTAACAGTTACTTCCTCTGTCCTACATAAATCGATCACTTTTTTTTATACGCAAATTAAGGATTTAAGTCATATATTGTGTGTTTTTCATTTTACCTTTCAGAGAGAGGAGGGGAAGAAAGTATGCCTAGAGAGAAAATGGGTTAGTGGAGTGTTAAATGTAGAGAGAGAAATGAAATAAAAAAAGTGTAAAAGGGTGGGTCAGGAGAGCGAAAATAAGTTGATGGAGAGTTAAATGTGGAAAGAGAAATAGAATAAAAAATAAAAAGGGTAAATATGTTAAAATAACTACAGAATCTCTCTTAATTTAAAAAGTGATCAATTTTTGTGGGACGGAAGGAGTATTTCAACCGATAGAGAGCCATTAGACATGTTCAGAGTTACCACTCTATAGCCTAATGACTAGTTTGACCCTGTTCATTACAAAGAGACCATTTCTAAGTAGGGGCAATGATGTAAAATTGCTTGTGCAACAATTCTTAACATCTACCAGGATTTCTACTCATTAATCCACACGTCTCTTTACACATGAAGCTTACATATTGAGAATTACTAAAGGAGATCAAACAATGGAGAAGCATAGAAAGAGAGTGCAAGAGATTGTAGCGAGCTCTAAAATGTACACCTAAATTGCAAAGAGTTCACTTATATTGAAAATGCAAGCAGATAGTAGGATGCCAAATGTCCCACCCGTACTAAGGAAGTAAGTTGTAGCAGAGTTCTTCGTAAGTTTTACATGCTTGGTGAAGCACCCAAGGCTTAGTAAATTTAGTGGATTGAGATACTCCCGAAGTTAGAGAAAATGAAAAACTTGGATAGATGCAAAAGGGCTAAATCGTGAAGATGTTATTGCGAAGACCCAAGTCGCTAGTAATAAATTCGACATCTTCAACATAATTACAATGCAAGCTCAATCAATTTACAAGTTTAAAGAGATAATTATGAACATTTCTAAACTCCAAAAGTGCAAGTCTCACTCACATCCCTGCTTGCATATGCTCACCGATATAATGACCAGTACTAGAAAGGTAAATACTGGCGGGAGGGGGAGGGGGTGGGGGTGAGCTGGGTTGCCCATTAAGGGGAATTGTCATAGCAGCATAGGATCAGAATCAGACGCATTAAACAATTCAGGAACAAATATTCGATAGTCAGACAGTCATTTAATCGTGGCTTAGTATCTCGAACAATAATAAACCAATTCGATATCCAATTTGCATAACAAACACATCACTTCCGCATCTTGCTTTCAGTATCCTCAAAAGAATCTGCCAAAGATCAGTTGCATCATAATCATGACATATCATGCACATAGACAAATCACTAGAGCACTGTCATTAGTCAAAAGTATTTAATCCACATCACACAAACCTTCCTTTTAAAACCAAGATATTTTTCAATATTCAAAACAAACATTTGAGTAATATTTCAGAATAATAGTGTTTAGGAGTACGATGAACGTTAGAAACAACCACATGGCAAAATAGAATAGTGATACGGAATTTCCCTTACCATGAAGAAGCCACTTAAACAGTTCCTCCAAATCAGTCCCTCTCATCCTTCTTCCATAGTCACGGCTAAACTTGTTCTCACTCACTGTCTATCAATGAAAGTCAAAGCTAACTTTAAATAATTTGAAAAGAGATCAAAGGGCTATGTTTAGAGTCTAGGAAGCATGACGTGGAAAGAAATACGAGGTAGCAAGACAAGACTATGTCACCTAGTAAGCACAACAAGGCTTAGTAAAGCAAGACAATGATCAAAACATGATGTGTCGCAAATAGTGTGTTCACACGTTACAAGCACACGATGATAGGTAGCACATGATGTCGATCAAAGTCCTAATCAATACTGACGGCTCATTAAGCACAAGGTGTCACGATGAATTGATGACACCTTACAAGCACGACAATGTCATTCCCAAGTATCTCTGAAAATCATCATCCCTTTAGATTAAATAACCAGTAATTATTTTGGTCACCTCTAAAAAGTCAAGGAGCTACGGTCGTCGTCTCTTGTAGTTTGTTGGTCTAAAGATTTTGTTTGCACTTTGTTTCCATCTTTTATATTGTTTTGACGTTGCTAAATTAAAAAATCAAATAAAAATGATTTGGTCACAAAAGATTGATTCTTTATTGAAAATGAAAAACCTAAATTGTGTTGTTGAAGATCGATTTGCTTGCATAGTGCCATAATTTTTTTAATTAGCTATTATCTTTTGTTTTAAGATTATTTTGTGATAAAGCTTAAACATATATAAAATGTTTCAGAAGGATTTCAAAGACTTTTCGGCCAAAATGCGGCTTCTCTTGTGATAAAGTTGAAACCAATTTTTTCACGTGCTTGCACATTGCTGCACTTGTCTTCTCTATAATGTTCGTCCTCGGCATTAATTTAGTTGCAATCTTTATTTCAATCTCCTTGTAATGTAATTTTTTTTAGTTCGTGAAATTTATACCATGCCTAGTTTATTATCTTTTTGCATTAGTTAATATTGCTTCTTTGAATAATATATTCATTAGCGTATTGCACACATGCAGAAACACAAACACCGCACATTTTTATTTGTATGATTTGTGTCCATAACAATTTTTACTAAGGGCACTACTCTAACTTAAAGCACCTTTCACCCTCCCTTTAGGGTGCTCAATGCTGTTTTAGAAGTGATATCAGAGTCCCAACTCTTGTATATAGAATTCCTAGTTTTTGAAATAAGATCAGATTACCTTGATTGTGTTGACAGAGGGGTTTGCAAGTTTTGATTGCATGATTTGAAATTTCTGAAGTTAGTGCAGATGCATAGTTTTCGGTCGAATTCTTGCATGAAAATTAGTTTTATGTGTTTTCAAATCCTCATATATATATATATATATATATATATATATATATATATATATATATATATATATATATATATTCTTATAAATGAGTTTTTGAAACCATGTTTTTTGTTGTTGGAGTTCCATTGCCATATATCACATGCTTGAAAAGTTTGCTTCATGCCTGTGATGAACCACCTCTGAAAAAGATCAAAGGTCTTCTTAAGTCGTTAGCTTATACTTTAATTTAATCAAAATAATTAACAAGAAAAGATAAGAAAACCCTAAAGCTCTACTCCAGATTGTCTGATTAAAGCGTCTAACTTACGAACTAGAAATTCAGATCCTAGGACTAATTAAATGACAGGAAGGTTTTAAGCACTGTTATACCCTAATAGTCACTATTTTTTTTTAAAGTGATTTTATGATTTTATCCCAGAATACAAATTAAACAAAAATATTAATAAAGGCAAACAACACTAAAGTTAAACCTAAATTGGGGGTCGATTGGCCTACGTTCCCCATCAAACTAGTTGGGATCAAAACCTTGTACTTCGACCGACCGTAAAGGAGGTGACCTAATTCTCTGTTTGTGATTTTCTAGAGACCTAATTCAATTCAACTTCTTCTAGTTGAATGGTTGAATGCTTTTAGAATTCATTTTGTCCATCTCTTTTAACTCTTTAGACTTCTAATTAGAACAAAAGTCTAATACTCACAGAATTCTAATTCTAACCATAACTTCTTCAAGCGGCCTACTTAGAGAGTATTTTGTAATTTCTTCACAGACCAAAACCTCAATCATAGGAAAGGAAAGTCTAAAATATGATTACTCTATTCCAGTCTAAAGACGCAAAAGAAAGATGAAGAATCGTACCACCTGGCCTAGACTGTCTGACCATTGACTCTGGACTATCCACGATGCGGCGCGATGCATAACTGGTATTAGCCTATTTCTATCTCTTGATAATCTAGCTCTTAAAATTTGCAGCCTTTTAGGTAGAATATTGTCTCTAATTGAACCCCCTTTTAAGGCAGCTAGAGGGCCTTCTATAGAGTCTGGGGAAGTAGACATGCAGAAACTGAGCATTTGGTCGTGGTTATCATTACTAAGAGATAAGATTGAAATAGACTGGAAAGTCCAAATAGACCTTATCGCCCAGTTTATTTAAATCAAATGATTTATCGACCTGCAGATCCTTCTAGATCCCGCCGATTCTCCTCCCCTAACTAATATACTTTTAAACCAACTCTGCAGGGAAAAGACCACCTCTTCTGATAAATCACATGTGTTAAAAACATGATTTCAGGGCTAGACATTCAAATCTAATCCAAATCAAGTACTAAACCTCCTATCTCATCGAAACTCTGACCTGAGGTAAGCCCCCCAACTAACTGGACTAACCAACGGGACTAGACCATCTAAACTGGACTGGACTCAACTATTCATTTTTTTGTTAAGTCTAGACCAAACAAAAATAAAGCCTAATAATATAAAATAAGGCCTACAAAAATGAGATGTCTACAATGCCTATTTTTTATTTATGTTATCGAAATGAGATGCATACATATATGTACATGTGAATTGCAAGTGCTTTTTGGAAGATCTTTCAAGAGTTAGTGAATCTATTTCCAGTATATCATGTTTCAATTAAGCTCACATGGACATGTGTGTACTAATGACTATGATTGTAGATAGATTCATAGGTTGTAACATGAAAATTCGATGTCACGTATGAGCAAAGATTTAGGAGCTTAAGGAATGTTAAAATAGTTTGTGACAAAGCCTTTTTCAGACTTAACTCACCGTCTCAAAAAACTTGAATGGTAAAAAAGTTGCAGGAAAATTCTAAAATTTCTTGGTTTGACCTTGCCTTCACCTTTAAATAAACCAATATTTAATATTCAAAATATAGGCACTTGGGGCACTTGGGCTTAGGTTAAAATTAGTTAAATGCAATTAAAAAAATATGTTAGTAATTTTATAGTAATTAGTGCCCAACAGTTATGTCCATTCAGTCCAAGGGTCGTCTTGTTTCAGCCAAACATTGTGTCCATTCAAGTATTATAAATACCCGTCTATCCTTCAATTTCCAGAAGTAGAAAAAATATTTCCTAAGACGTGTTTTTGAGAAAATTCTGGTTGTAGCAAACCGCTCTGAAAATTTAGACCAAGAAAGGTCCAACTCGAATAGGCACCTTATTTTTAAGGTTAGTTTAATTATTAATGAGGGTAGTAAAAAAAAACTCTAATTTGACTATGTATTATCCAATTTAAGTTTTTTTGCAATTACTGTCCAATAAAAGTTCTAAATTATTGTTGTTAGTTGTGTATAGTCCTGCTACAATTATTGGATATCTTCCCACTATTGAATCATTAAGCGAATCCAAATTTAAAAAATAAAAAGAGCAGATTAACATAATTCTTAGAGTTATGGATTTCGATTACTCTTTACGGGTTGATGCTCCTGCTACCCTCACAGTTGAAATCTCCACTGAGAAAAGGAAACTTATGAAAATTGGAAGTGTTTCAACCAGATATCCCAATGGTTACGAAATGCTCTACAAGGATTGATATTCATGGAGCTATTCCTGATTTTGAAAATGCTAAGATGCCCCTTGCTCATATTGAAAAGCAGTTTCAGGGCTCTTTCGAAGCATATGATATTACTCTTATCACTAAAATGGTAGCTTTCAATTACAGTAGATCCAATAGTGTTTGTGAGCATATTTTGTGAATGAATAATATGGCTTCTCAACTAAAAGGCTTGGACATGGAAACCTTTGAGGGTTTTCTCATGCACTGTATCACGACTTCCCTTCCTGTGTAGATTGGTCCTTTTAAGATTAATTACCATACACCGAAAGAGACGTGGAAGATGAGAGACTTTATTTCCATGTGTGTCAAAGAAGAAGAGAGGCTAAAATCTGAACAACCTAATGGTACTCACATTGCCATAACTGGTCCATCTAAAGGGAAATGAAACAAATATTTTTAAAGGTTGCATGCAAAGGAGTAAGAGTGCTCCTATAACCATGACCGATAAGGTAAGCTCTTCTAGTACCAAGGGTCCTTTTGGTCCCAAGTGTAACTTTGCAAAGTTAAAGGACACATGAGGAAAGAATGTCTGAATTTCAGACAGTGTTTGGAAAAGAAAGGTAATTTATCTATTTGTGATTGTTATGAGTCTTATGCAATTGATGATCCCTTAAATACATGGTAGGTTGGCACTGTGCACACAATAACTCATTGAAGGGATTCCTTTAAGTGAAGAAGCTAAACAAAGGGGACCATAATGTGTTAAGGAAATTGCGAGAAAGCTTAAGTTGAAGCTGCATGAACTCTTCACGTAGTCTTTGGGAGTGGTTTCTAGTCTTTGGGAGTGGTTTCAATTTGGATTTAGTTGATATTGTTTATATTTCCAATATGATTAGAAACCTTATTTTTGTTTCTAAACTTGACGCTTGCGTATATTTGTTTAAGTTTGAGAATAAAGGCTTTCTCTCCTTCTCTTTACTCTAGAGCTATTGGTTCTGATTTGTTGGTGGAAACCTCCTCTGTAATATATGTTTGAATGCTTCTTTGAATCCTTGAAATCAATGAACGCGAATGATGTCTTGGTACAGCTTGTAGTAAGATAAAACAAAATAATAAAAATTCTGCTAAATTGTGGCATGACTGTTTAGGTCACATATCACGCTGCAGAATGGAGTGCCACATTAAGAATGGAATGTTTGATTCTTTAGATTTCTCAGATTTTGACACATGTATTGAATGTAGTAAATAAATTTTTTTAAGGTTATAAACGTATTGTCGCTCGAAGTACTAAGCTTTTCAAGGTCATCCATACATTTGGGGACCTTTTCTTACACTAGGTATTAGTGGTCATAGGTACTTTATGAATTTGATTGATAAGTATTCTCGTTATGGCTATGTTTACCACATTCATGAAAAATCCGAATTACTTGCCATGTTTAAGACTTACAAAGCCGAAGTTCAAAATCAATTCGACTTAAAGATTAAATTTAAAATATCCAACAGAAGAGGAGAATATTATGGAAAATTCTGAAACAAGTCATAATCCTAATCCTTTTGCCTTGTCCTTGGAAAAATGCGGTATCGTTATTAAGTATATAACGTCTGGTACTTCCCAACAGAATGGTGTAGCTAAAAGACGAAATCATACCCTTATGGATATGGTACGAAATGTCATATGTCAAAGCACTCTACCAAAGTTTTTGCTGGTTGAAGCATTTAAAACAACTATGCACATTCTTAATAGGGTTCTAGTAAGTCTACACCTAAAATACCTTTTCAATTATTGACACAGAGGAAACCAAGTCTAGGATATGTTCATGTATGGGGCTGTTTAGCTAAAGTAAAAGTTTACAATATACTACAAAGTTCGATACCAAGACCATAAGTTGTCACTTTATAGGTTACCGTGAAAGGTCGAAGGGTTTCATATTTTATTGTCCATTATATTCCACTAGGATTGTCAAAATCAGACATGTACTGTTAGAAGATACAGAGTAATAAACTTTGAGGAAATTCAGGATCATGTTTCTATTCCTGTTATCCAAAAATTGGTGCACCATTACTTCATATGAAGGATATTGATGCACCTAAGATAGTACCTACGGATGTACCACCTATTATGATCCTACTCCAATTCCTTTTAATGACCAACCTTTTTAGAGACCAGGAAGCGAAAGACGAACAGCTATCTCCAATGATTATATTGTGTACGTAGATGAGGCGGACTATAATTGGGGTATATGAAATGATCATACATCCTTCAAAGAAGCTATTATGAGCGATCACTCACTCAATGGCTTGAAGCCACAAAAGATAAGTTAGAGTCAATGAAAGTAAATAACGTTTTGGACCTTATTGACTTGCCTAAATGGGCCAAAGTTGTTGGTTGTAAATGGGTCTACAAAACTAAGCAAGATCTTTAAGGCAATGTCAAAAGATACAAGGCTAGACTTGTTACTAAAGGCTTCAGTCAAATGGAAGTTTTAGACTATAATGAAACATTTTCTCTATTAAAAAAGGAGCCATTTTGCATAGTAATGTAATGGCTTACGTAGCTCATTACAATTTAGAGCTGCATCAAATGGATATAAGTACTGCATTTCTTAATGGTGACTTGCATGAAAATGTCTATATGACGTATATAGAAGGTTAATGGTTAAAGGCAATGAACATATGAAATGTCAGTTGAAGAAATTCATCTATATATATATATATATATATATACTACATTTCTTAATGGTGACTTGCATGAAAATGTCTATATGACATATATAGAAGGTTAATGGTTAAAGGCAAGGAACATATGAAATGTCAGTTGAAGAAATCCATATATATATATATATATATATATATATATATATATGGGAGCTGATCCATTGATAGCGCTAGCAAAATGGGGTATTTGCTAGCGCGGCCCAGATCTTTTTTTTTTGTATTTTTTTAAGTATGTCCGCTACATTATGTAGCGGACAATTTTTTGACAAAAATACCCTTTGTGCCCATCCGCTACATAATGTAGCGGACCGTCGAGATACACTTTTTCTGCCTATCTCTTTCTCTGTCCTTTCTTTCTTCTTTTTGTGCTGACACACTCTCTCCCTCTCCCATCAATTTTCAGACTCTCTCTCTCTCTCTTGCTGTCCCCACTCCACTCCCCCATTCCTCCTTTGCTTCTTCTTCAGACGAATCGGACGAATTGGACGTGTGGAGCTCGGTCGGCTGCGGCGTCGTCTCGCCGGACTACAGGAAACTGGTGGTGAGTTCGAGGAAGAAGCCGCTGGCGGCGGCGAAGAGGGCTGAGGCGGTGGTCGGGGGGACGGCGTCGTCGCTGCCGGTGAACATACCAGATTACGGTGAAGGGGTTAAGTTCGGCGTCGTCGTCGTTTTTGTTGTTGGCTTTTGTGATTAGGTTAAGTTTGGCTGCTGACTTTGTTGCCATGGATAAGATTTTCTTGGACTGTGGGGGTTCTGGGGATTCTACTGATACTGATGGTCGGAAATGGACCACGGATATTGGGTCAAAGTTTGCTTTGGAGAACCTTGCCGGAAAGGGACCGGAAAGGGACCGTTGGAGAACCTTGCCGACCATCTCTGTAGTGCCCATTGAATGCCAAGGCTGAAATCAACCAATTGAATGCAAAAACATCTGGGTAATGGGAGTTTGAGATAGGCCGCGCTGAAAGGCTGAAACATCTGGGTAATGCCAAGGCTGAAATCGTGGGTTTGTTGGTTGTGGTGATCGGAGCTCGGGGATGAGGCCAACGCCTCTGCTGCGGCGACGCCGGAGTCGAGCTCGGCCGTGTTGTGGGCTGTTGTCATTGCTGCAAGGAGGATGGAGAGGAGAGAGACAGAGATGAAGAAGAAGAAAGGAGGGGACATGAGAGGCAGACATGTCAGGAGAGAAAAAGGGTCTGCCTCTGTCCGCTACATAATGTAGCGGATAGATTTATGTCAAAAAAAAGTACTACCTCTGTCCGCTACATAATGTAGCGGATGGAGTTGGAGGGTATTTTTGTGAGAAAATTGTCCGCTACATTATGTAGCGGATGAGAGAAAGGAGAGAGAGAAAGGAGAGAGAGAAAGAAAAAAAAGTCAGAACATTAATGACCAAAAGAGAAAAAAAAAGTCTGAAAACTTGTCCGCTACATTATATAGCGGACGGACTCGGAGGGTATTTTTGTCAAAAAAATGCAAAAAATTGTCCGCTATATAATGTAGCGGACGTACTTAAAAAACGCAAAAAAAAAAAGATCTCGGCAGTCCATCTTTTGGGATGGACGGCCAGATCGCGCTAGCAACTTCTTCTATTTTGCTAGCGCTATCAATGGATCAGCTCCCTATATATATATATATATATATATATATATATATATATATATATATATATATATATATATATATATATATATATATATATATATATATATATATATATATATATTAAAACAAGCCTTTTGACAATGGTGTCTTAAGTTCCACGATGTGATTAATAAATTTGTGTAACACGCCAAATCCGAATATATTTTTAACGGGTTAAATTAAAAAAAATTTAGTGACGATTTTTTTTTATTATAGCACCAATGCATTTATTAGAAACTTTTAGCGACGATTAATGTAGCTGAATTATGTAATACCCGTTAAAGTTTTCAAATTCATTAGTCTATCGTAAATAGTTATTTTCTGGCATTTTCGTAATAAAAGAAAGTTTTGGGTAAATTTTGTAAACTGTCAAAAGTTTGGGAGGTTTTTTGGTAAAATACCATTTTTTGGGTCTTGAGTGAATCTGGACAGATTTCCCCCATCCAAAACCATTCGGCAGCCCTCTAATCCCACGAATTTCTCTTCCTCCCTTGCATCATTTCAGTTACGAAGAGAGGAAATAGTAAAGAGAGAAAGCGCGAGAAAGGGAGATAAGAGAGATTTTGGATCAAAGAAAGAGTAGGGGGATCGAAGATCATTGTCCAGATGAGATTTTTACAAGGTAGTCACCCTAAAATCGTTTTATTTCGGTACATATATGTATGTATATATATATATACACACATGTATATATACATTTTTTTTCTTTGCATAAACTCTGCAAATTCGATTAGGAATCATGTGTTGTTGTTATAGAATGTATTAGGGTATAATAGGAATGAATTAGAGCAAGAAAAACTAGGAAAAACGAAGCAAAATGGAGAAATTTTAAATTAGGGTTGGCTGTGCGAAGGCTGCTGTGAAGATGATGAACAACACTCACGCGTCTTGCGTGGGGAGTGTGGGTGGCTTGTGGGATTGGCTCTGGCAACTCTTCTGGCCAATTTTTTTTACATTCATGATGGTACTTTCATTTTAGAATTTTTGAGAAATTTTCAGAATTTTCTAATATCAGTTGAATTTGTCATATTTTACGCAAGTGTGAAACTTCTAAATTTCATTTGAACTACTTAAAATGATTATTTAATTCTGAAATTTTTTGGGTACTGTTTATGTAATTTTACAATATTCCAATTAAAATTTTAGAATTTTTAGAGGTGATTTGATAAGATTTTAGTATCACATTAGTTTGGGCAAAATGAATTATTTAATAATAGTTTTAATGTTATTTTTGGCATGATTTCAGTTTATTTATTTTTCTTCCATATTTTAAGGCCATAATAAAAATTACGGGATTTTTTTTTTGACCTAGAAATATTAATGGCTATTTTTGGGCCTTTCTGGTATTTAAAAAATTATTTTTAATTCAAAAGTAATCAAAATTTAAAAAATTCATATTTTAACTTCATATAATTTTTTAAGCTCTGAAAGTATTTCATAAGGATTTATTATAAATTTGGAGGTATCATAATGCCTTAAGGAGTGAGTGGGGTTCCTAGCTAGGTCTGGACATACGTGGGACCCATATCGATTTGAGTTATATTAAGAGTGTCGGGGCAGGCAACGTTTAATAAATTAGCATTGGGTTCATAGTACTTTGAGATTAGAGTTTATTCAGATAAATAATTTGCCCCGAACTAGGTTAGTTCAAAGGATTTGGATTGAGACTATTTAGCAGTGCATAGCTTGGATCGAGGTAAGGGATTTCTATTCAAACCAAACTCATAATTATTTCATATGTTCTTCTGATTGTTATCGCTGTTCTTTTGAATTCTGCTATTTTGATAAAGCTGCATTGTTTGCCTCATAAACCTTTCACTGAGCCTTAAGACGTTTATTGAAACTCTTATCGGTGCTCATTAATTATTGTCCGTTGAGCATTTAATAACATGTTGCATTTATCGGTTTTGTCAGCCCTAGGGTTGGATAACCTAGGCTTATATCTTGTTTTGATGATAACTACACATTGATTATACCTAATGTGTGCTTTGAGTGTATTCTTAGTAGGCATATACATGCACACTCATGAAGACACATTTGAGAAGTTGGATAGATGGATTAAAGCCAAAGAAGCTTAAAACTATAGTGGACATACTATGGAAGCTTCATCATGTCCTATGTCAAAGATTAAGAAAGAATGCAAAGGTTAGGTTACTACGATTATGATTAATCTTTACTAATATGTAAATAGTCTTGGTTTGATACTTGGATTGATGACTATGACCTAAAAAGACCTTAGGACACCTTGTGCATTGCATGTAAGTTCATAATCATTCACACAAGTGTGGTTCTAAAAAATGAGTGAACTTTGGAGCTTACTCAGATTTTTTCAAAAATTCTTTTGGTGATATGCTTTCCATATCTTGATAAAACTTTTCATTAGCTTTCCAACGCAAAAAACGGCACCTCAATCCGATTTTTCTAGAGAAAGTTATGCCCAAAATAGGAAAGGGGGTTTCGTGAGGCAGCCGATAGGCAGTAGGGTTATACAATTGACTGCATTGGTCAAAATTCAGCTCCAACAGCTGTTTTTGAGGACAAGACTCCAACGGCTATTTTAGAGGGAATCCAGTCGACTGCATTGGTAATACAGTCGACTGCAATGGCTGTTTTGCTCACTTTATGCCTCTAACGGCTACATTTCATTTGCTCTCTATATAAATATTTTGGGGCTTCATCACACACCATGGAAATCACATTCTAAGCCTTCATTCATTAGCGAAACATCAAGGCTCATATATTAAACTTTTCTCTCTTCATCTTCATGATTTTACATCATTAAAGAGAGCATCTTTGTGAGCATTTCTTTGATTGAGAGTGAACATACTTCAAGTCATCAATTCTCTCATCTCTCTATTGTACTAGAGCTTCATTTGTACTCATTTCATTTCAAGAGGGTTTCTTTGTACACAATTGATCTTTGTAAAAGGATTGTGATCAAGGTTTGGATTTGTCAAGTCTTATGGGAGCTTTGTGGATTCAAGGCTTGTGCTTGGTGTGGGGATATCACCAAGTGTTGTAAGGGTTTTGATCTTGACCCGGAAGAAGATTGTTGCTAGTGGATTCTAGTGCTCTTGCAATGGACTTCCTTGAAGAGGTGGATATAGGCTTGAGGGTAGTTTAAGCCGAACCATTTAAATCTCCTTGTCAAGTATCTCTAACTCAATCTCTTTACTTATTGCTCTATAATTGCTTGAGAATGAGTTGTTAGCATCTTCATTGAAATATTGCTTGGCTTGATTAAGTTTCATAATTGTGTTTTGTTTAAGTTCCCCATTAATTTTAGAAAACCCTATTCACCCCCCCCCCCTCTAGGGTTGTTTTATTGGTTTCAAGTGGTATCAGAGCATCGACTCTTGATTTTTTGGTTAACACCTAGAGAGTTAAAAGATCATGGGGTTTCCTAGTCTTGAGGGGAGTTCTATTACAACACTTCAATTTTTTGATGCGTCTTCATATAGTATATGAAAAATTAAGATGAGAGTATTTTTAGAATCTTTAGATTATGAAATGTGGGGAATCGTTGAAGATGGCTATTATGTTCCAACCAAGTGGATTAGGAATAAGATTGTGCCAAAGGAGAAATTTGAATTTAATGACTATGATAGATATATGCTTTGCATGAATTCTAGAGCTAAGAATTGTTTTGTTTGTGCTCTAAACACGAATGAACTTAATAAAGTTATTATGTATGATTCGGCCAAGAGTATGTGGGATACACTTCAAGTCACTCATGAAGGGACTTCTCTTCTTAGAGATTCAAAGATGAATTTATGGCATAGAGAATATGAGTTGTTTCACATGTTTTTCGATAAATCTATTATGGAAATGAATATTTCGTTTCACTAAAATTGTTAATACTTTGAAACAATTAGGAAAAGATTTCTCTAACGGTGATCTTGTGAGAAAGGTGATTAGGTCATTACCTAGAGAATGGGATGCAAAAATTACCTCACTTCAAGAATCAAAGGATCTTAATATATACCTTCCCGTTGGATGAATTAATTTGCTCATTGATGACCTATGAAATGCAACTCGAATCATCAGGGCAAAAAGTTCCAAAGAAGAAGAAGAAGTGCATTGCTCTTAAAGCCTCATCAATGATGGATCAATCTTCAAGTTAAAAGGAAGAAGACTTGAATAACCAAGAGATGGACATACTTGCAAAGGAATTCAATGAGTTTCTAAAAATTAAGAAAGTTGGAAACTCACACAAGAGCAAGAATGATTCAAGTGTAGATATTACCTCATGGGAGAATAAAAAGAAGAAAGGGTTAAGAAAGAAGCGCTTCATAAAGACATCAATCGAAGCCATCATTTGTAGTGATGATGATTCAAGTGGAGATGAAGGTAGTCATTTCGATGATGGAGATGCAAATTTATGCATCATGGCTCAAAAAGATGATGAGGTAAATTCTTCATATAGTGACAGTGATAGCAATTGTTCTAATGATGATATTTATGATGCTTATGCTCTTTTATATGAAGAATCCATGAAATTAGCCAAGAAAAATTATGCTTTGAGAAAACAAGTGCATGCGATTTCAAAAGAACTAGATGACTTAAAAAGTGATTATTGTGAATTGCATGCCAAGAATGAATGCATATCTAGCCATTTATATGTAGAGCATGTGAATAATAATTTGGTTGAATTGATTGTGAACATTCCCAGTACAAAACAAATCTCTTGTGATACTTCGATTTTAGAAAAACAAAATGAAAATTTAAATCTTGAGATTTGTGATTTGAAAAAATGCCTTGAAAAATTTGTTGATGGTAAAAACGACTTGGATGTCATGCTTGGACACCAAAAAAGTTGGCCTAAACAAAGGCGATGTCAGATTAGATCCCTTCACCTTGCCTCCTAAAGTTTTTAAACAACAAACTAGGTTAAATGTTCATCAAAGACAACCAAAGAATTATTGCACACATTTTACATATTGTAGTTGGTGTAACAAGAAAGGGCATACGACTAGTTATTGTCCCTGTAGAATGGTTCATGTTGGAGGTGTAAAGAAAATGTGGGTTGTTAAAGAGTTTCTTAATGTTGTTAAGACTAACACTTACGGACCCAAGAAAATGTGGATACCAAAAGTTAGACTTAAATTGTGATTGCAGGTTGTTCAAAGCAAAGGCAAATAGCAATAAGGAGAAGGCTCCAAAAAACAAATTGGAAAAGGAGGGGGCAATAAGGTAAATCTTAAGGGAGAGTAAGCATTCCGAGATTGGACATGCTACTTCAAATGAGGAGAGCCTCAAAGCTTGTCAAGAAAATAGACTTCAAGAATGATCACTTATAAGCTCAATTCCTTGGTAATTCACCAAGAGGGTAAAACTTAATGATCTTCTCAACATTATGCTCTGTGCTAAACTTATATGTTATCAAGTATGCTTAAATTGTCATATTTATTTCTCATGATATAAATAGCTTGCTTGTCGAGAATTAATGTGAACCTTGCCGATGAATGTTCCTTTTGTACTTATATTGGAAATATTGATTGTTGATGACCATTATTCGTTTTTTGAAAATTTCATGTTGAAATTATGTCGTCTTAATGCTTCATAATGCCATTCCTACACACACCCCTTTTGGTAATGCCAAAAAGGGAGCATGACTCAGTTAGACATTTGTTGTATTTGTTGGATATTGTTGGCATTGATTGAGGAGGAGCGTACATTAGGATGGAATATGCATATGGTAATTTGATAGGGAAGCTTACAAGCTTGAATCATAGACTATCTTATTACTCTAAAAAAATACACGAAGTAAACGAGATTATTGAGCTACATTGCATATTTTTTTTTATTATGAAGGAACTCTTAATGTCATCCGTATGAGTTCATGAGTTATATGCACTTCACGCCATTATCTTGTGTATAACTATCTATTCACACATGCATACCCTTGTCTTTTTTGTTGATGACAAAGGGGGAGAAATAATCTTGATTTTATATGCTATGTGATTGTGTGCTTTGAGAGAACATTAGAGGATGAGCATATCTTTTTTTAGCAAGGGGAAGCTAGCTAAGAGCTTAATTGCTATATGATATAATTTGACATATCTTGAGTATACTAGAGATGATTGAATGTTCTAAGTAAGATTGTTGTGCTTAATTGACTATCATATGATACATCTTATCTTATATAGAATCAATGTTTGTTATCATTAAAAAGGGGGAGATTGTTAGCCCTAGGGTTGGATAACCTAGGATTACATCTTGTTTTGATGATAACTATACATTGATTATAAACTAATGTGTGCTTTACTCTTGGTAGGCATATACATGCACACTCATGAAGAAACATTAGAAGTTGGATAGATGGATTAAAGCCAAAGAAGCTTAAAGCTATAGTGGACATACTATGGAAGCTTCATCAACTCCTATGTCAAAGAGCAAGAAAGAATGCAAAGGCTAAGTTACTACGATTATGATTAATCTTTACTATTATGTAAATAGTCTTGGTTTGATGCTTGGATTGATGACTATGACCTAAAAAGACCTTAGGACACCTTGTGCATTGCATGTTAGTTCATAATCATTCACACAAATGTAGTTCTAGAAAATGAGTGAACTTTGGAGCTTACTCAGATTTTTTCAAAAATGTTTTTGGTGCTATCCTTTCCGTATCCTGATAAAAAATTTCATTAGCTTTCCAACACAAAAAACGGCACCTTAATCCAATTTTTATAGAGAAAGTTATGCCCGAAATAGGAAAGGGGGTTCCGTGAGGCAGTCGATAGGTAATAGGGTAATACAGTCGACTGCATCGGTCAAAATTTAGCTCCAATGGCTGTTTTCGAGGACAAGACTCCAACGGCTATTTTAGAGGGAATCCAGTCTACTGCATTGGTAATACCATCAACTGCAATGGCTGTTTTGCTCACTTTATGCCTCTAACGGCTACATTTCATTTGCTCTCTATATAAATGTTTTGGGGCTTCATCATACACCATGGAAACCACATTCTAAGCCTTCATTTATTAGAGAAACATCAAGGCTCATAGATTAAACTTTTCTCTCTTCATCTTCATGATTTTACAACATTAAAGAGGTTGTGAGCATTTCTTTGATTGAGAGTAAACATACTTCAAGTCATCAATTCTCTCATCTCTCTATTGTACTAGAGCTTCATTTGTACTCATTTCCTTTCAAGAGGGTTTCTTTGTACACAATTGATCTTTGTAAAAGGATTGTGATCAAGGTTTAGGTTTGTCAAGTCTTGGGGGAGCTTTGTGGATTCAAGGCTTGTGCTTGGTGTGGGTATATCACCAAGTGTTGTAAGGATTTTGATCTTGACCCGGAAGAAGATTGTTGCTAGTAGATTATAGTGCTCTTGCAAGGGACTTCCTTGAAGAGGTGGATGTAGGCTTGAGGGTAGTTTAAGCCGAACCATTTAAATCTCCTTGTCAAGTATCTCTAACTTACTCTCTTTACTTATTACTCTATAATTGCTTGAGATTGTGTTGTTAGCATCTTCATTGAAATATTGCTTGGCTTGATTAAGTTTCATAATTGTGTTTTGTTTAAATTCTCCATTAATTTTAGAAAATCCTATTCACCCGCACAAGATTGCAGGCAGGCAACATTGATATGTATAAACAGCAAGTGGATCTATGTTCCTTTGTTATCCCCTGAGAGAACAAGATTGAAGCAAAAAAAATAGATGAATAAAAACCAGGCATATTCCGACGATGGATCCTTGTTGTTACGAGCCTCCAACAAGCTTGATCTTTTTCTCAGGTATAAAAACGGCTACTAGAGTTGAGTTCTTCGACCACGAACCAAATCCTAGAGCTTGGTGATTGCTCTAGAGAGAGTCCTATAGCATTCTTTATGGCTTAATACTGCATATAGAATAAAAATATAATTTTTGAATATTTTTAATTAAAAATAATTTTAAATACACTAAAAGCCCATAAATTGCCATAATTACTTCTAGCTGATATAAATGACACCATGATTTGGCCCTTTGACCATGGTAAATGCACTGTCAAATCTGCATACAAAAGCCTTACAATTAGTCCCGACAACACTAAGGACACTGGTATGTGGATGTGGGGGGTGTCATGATTTTATCTAGAGTTCTTACCGAATTACTTTCAATTATTTATTATTATTTTACTAGGTTTAATCACCTAATGTTGCTCATATTTTTGTTATAGAAAATACTTGTCAAAGCCCCCCCTAGGGTTGTTTTATTGGTTTCAGGTTTGTTGTCATTCTGCATACTGACATGAGCTTTTGCATTGGTGTGTTTGGCGGGAGTTGGTGTATGTTGGAGGATATTGGTGTGGGCTAATACCTTGACGGACTAGCCGGTGGTATTGGTGTGGGCTAGTACCTTGACGGACTAGTCGATGTATTGGTGTGGGCTAGTGCCTTGATGGACTAGTCGGTGTAAAGTGTTAGTGAGCATCGCCTTTGTGGCTTTGCTAAGTGATTACCCTGCACTGCCTGTGTGGCTTTGCAATTACTCATGTTCAATAGCGTTTGTGATTGTTTGCATCGTATTCGAAATTTATATTGATATCTGATTGAACTATTTATGATTGTTCTAAAATTCTGAAATCATCATCGAATTGTATTTGCGAATAGAACCATCATCAAATTGTATTGGTAAATTATTCAGTAATTTTTTTCATTTGAGCGACCTTACTGAGCTCTCAAGAGCTCACTCCCCTTTGACTTCCTTTCCACAGGTGATGAGCAGCATTAAGTTGCCCGAATAAGGATTAGAGCCGAGCGAGGGTAGTTGATTTAAGTTAGTGCTGATCATTAGAACTCCTGCGTGGGTGATTATTGTTATTTGAAGTTTTCAGACTTAAATTTGATGTTTCATTTATGACCGTTTACTGAGACTATGATTTAAATTGATGGTTTAGCTGCTCTGACAGCTTGTGGTATTATCCTGATGATGGCTGTCCATTGGTTAAGAGATTATTGTCTTAGTGAATTGATCAATTGAGTGTCTAACGCATATTTGAGTAGGTTTATCATTGTAGTTTTGTATGTAGGTCATATTTTACTTGCTAGTGATGTCATTGTAGCGAACTGCCTCGGAAAAAATTCTCCCCGAAATGAAAATTTTAGGGACTCGCCATCTTGTTTAATTAAATAAAGGAAAACAAAACCTGAAATCAACTCTGAAAATGTTCAAAGGATCACTAACCTATTGAAAACAAATAAACAGGCTTGGAGACTAAGTTATACAGCCGGAAAGTGTTAAGCCCTCGTCATATCCTTTCGGTCTCTACTTTATTTCTAATGAATTTTGGCCTTTTTATCATATAACACGTAAATATAAAATAAAATAAACCCTAAGTTTATTTTTACATTATTGACTTGAACATGACATCGAGGGTCGAATGGCCAATGTATCCGGTCAGACTAATCGGAATCAAAATCATCATAGTTCGACTCTGATCCTATGGGAGGTGACCTATACTTCAGTCTTACACTCGAACTAAGAACTGGAAATACTCTCTTTTATGATTTTTGTACTAGAAATGAAATGGGATTGCGGGAAATGAGAACAATTCTAGACTACCAGACTAGATTAGAAAGCTGTAAAATATACCTCATGAGTCTACCTGTTTAGAAGACTCGACATTGTTTTTGTAAAGGATCCACGATGCAAGAGACCAGGAACTCCTTTAAAGTAAAATATGAAGAGCTAATTCGTCTTAAGAGATGATACACCGCTACTTAGATAAATGGTATAAAAGATCAAGGGAGAAAAAGTTGGGATCCTTAAAATGTAAGCCAAATGCCCTTATTATAACCCTCTGGGGCGCCAGAAATGATAAATATGGCCAATAAATTTCCAATCTGATGATAAGACAGAATATCCGATAAAAAATGTAGATTGACAAAAGTCAACTTACCAACCTGTTATTGAAAAACTGGTATGTTCATCCAATAATTTGATAATAGTTTTTCTACATTTCGAGACACTATCTGATCCTAATTCGATATCTATATCTGATTTATAGATGAGATGTACCAGATTCGACATTTATCTTCATGTTTCACATATACCCATGATTTAATCTTTTGTAAATGGGATAATTCACAAATAACTCCCTAAATCATCTAGACAAATCATAATCTAAACATGTGGACTGAGCTCACATAACTGAACTAGAGTGAGCCCAATTACTAACTGGATCACTAGATTTGAATAGACCAAACTGGACTTAGTTGTATTAATGGACTAAACTGCTAGTCTGCCACTAGACAACTCGACTGGACCGGACCAAATTAAGTTATACCTTTATCAATAAACTCTAGTTAATAATGAGTCCCAAATTTTTTTTAATTAAAATGACTACAAAAATGGGGTGTCTACAGATATACATTTGTCGCATCAGATAACAAAAAATCTTTTTTAAGAAATTTGATATGAAAGATCTTGGTGAGGCCTCTCGTGTTATAGGAGTTGTAATTCGTAGTGATAGGTCTCATGGAATATTAGGCATGTCTGAAAAAGCCTATATTGATAAGGTTCTCAAAACGTTCAACATGCATAACTCTGCTTCCATCGTTGCCTCTGTTGTTAAGGCTGACAAATTCAGTTTGTCACAATTCTAGGAACCAACAGAAACTAGATGAAATTGAGTGTATCCCCTATGTCTAGGGACTCTCATCGCCCAGATATAGCGTATGTAATTGGCATGCTTGGACATTACTATATAAACCCAGGAATGGATCATTGCAAAGCAACCAAAAAAGTCATGGGGTACCAAGGATTTCTTGCTTACTTATAAGAAGTCAGATAACTTTAAGGTTATTGGTTATTCTAGTTCCGATTATGCAGGGTGTGTAGACACCCTGAATCCGCGTCAGATTATGTCTTCATGCTCACATGAGGGCCTGTTTCATGGAAGAGTGGTTAGCATACAATAATGGCTTCTCACATTATGGAGGCCAAATTCATGGCATGCTCTGAGGCTTCATGTCACATTGTATGGTTGAGAAACTTCATGTACAATATATGAATGTCATAAAATGGCGAAGGATTTCCTTGAAAGCTGTCCCTTTAGTTGGCTTGCTGATTCCGGGTTCTCTAACTCCCTAATCAAGGCCTTCTTTTCATATGATTCAGTTTGTGTTCAGTGCCCCTCGGTGGGCTATGGTAATTGCTTATATGATCACGACCCGCGCTACGAGCTATAAGCTACTCATTTGAAGGCCTCCTCATTAGGTTCACCTCAGAGGATTGAAGTAGCATTGTCTGAGTGAAAAAGGTGGCTCCGTCGTAGTTCAAGAAGGTCAAGGCCTCACTCTATTCCACAAAGCACATTGACTTTAAGTATCTTGTTGTGAGGGAAAAAAATTCATATTCAAATAGGGTCTATTCAGCATATCAGTTCAACTATAATGTTAGGGGATCCCATAACGAAAGGCTTACCACCAAGTCTCTTCTAAAAACATGTTGCTAGCATGGGTTTGGTTGATAGCTTTTCATTTTAGATGATGGGATCTTGATTTGAGACATTTGTCTACGTGATCACCTTATGTTTTGATTCTAGATATTATGATTATGGTTTGTTACTTCTTGTCAAAGTGCACATTTGAAGTACTTTAAAACAAACACTCATGTAAGGATGTCATGAACTCGTTTACATTGGTATTTATTATTGAACGATGTAGTTCATGTATATTAAGCTATTTAACAGTCATGTTTGACAAAATTTCTAATATTATAACCAGAGAAAGGTTCTATGACATTGGTAGGCACATATACAAATTTGATTCGGTTTTAGTATTTTTGTGAAATTTGGCTTAACTTATGGGATGTTGTACTCGATTTCGTTATGCCAAAACTTATGAGATTAACTTAAGTATAACCCTTTGCCAAGTTAGAGAATGTTGGATTCAATGGGTCCAATCCACTCAAGTGGCTTAACAAGTAATACTAATTTTGAGTATCCCTTTGACTTAAACATTAATTGACTAAATAACATTATGGACCTATTAAATTTTAGCATCCAATACATTAGTTATTTATGGTATATAAGAAACTTATAGACCCTAATTTCTTAATTTTGATAGACGCTTAAGATTTGGCAAGTCCAGGGTTGATCCCACTATTCTCTATATATAAATATCTCTCTTTCTGGAGGCTAGGATATCAATTTTTGTCTTTTTCCTTTTCCAAAAAAGGCATCCTATACTACTAGGAAAATACACAACTCTATTCTAGTGAAGATCAATAGCAAAAGGGGACATGTTCGCTTCAACATTTTTGCGTTCTTTAGTACTCTATGACTTCTTTCAATTCTAGCGAGTTTCTAAACCTTATTCTTCTTATACTTATGTTATTGTAAGATTTTAAAGGTCTTGATATTGAGGTCAAAATGAATGATTTGTTCTATCATGTCACACCAAATCGGTGAGGTCACGTTGGTAGGCAAAGGGAAATGTCGTATTTGTAAAATGCCAAAGTTCTCCCTATTAGAGGAGTCATTGAAAGATGATGATCCTTCTGAACTGATGCATGAGGAGCAAAACATTTTGTGGACATGGAACACTAGCTTCATTGCATTAGGTTGTCGAGGACAAGATCAAATGTGGTGGACATGGAATGGAATATGAACCAATTGCATAGAGCCACGTTAAGGTTCAAAACTATGGTGGGACAACACAACTGAAGACTTACAAACATTGTAAAAGCGGTCACCCTCCTTTGATGGGTGATTAGGCTGAGCGGATTTAGAGTGATTTTGACTAATTGGCTTGTAGGGAGTGGTTGTCAGCTTGCATGGGGCTATCTTTATTTTTTATTGTTGCTCTAATAGGGGTTTTTTGTAGGCTAAGGTAGGTGGTCTCCTCTTTCTAGAGGTTTTGTATATATTGGGAGGGTATAATTTGGTTATGTAATTGGTCTTAGGCTAGGTCGCGGGTACAATATGAGGGATGTTTTGCTGGTGCAGGTCTTCACCCATATGTTTCTTTGTTCCGTGCTTAGTCCAGGTGAGGGTAAGTGTTGTTAGGCTGTTCTATAAGGTTAAGGAAGCGGCAATGAGACTGTACGGCTTTATCACGTTATTTAATGCTAGATAGTATCCCTTTTTATGAACAAAATTGATGGATGTACACGTTGGCTCGGGTTTATACGTTAATTATATGTAGAAAATTTTTTGGTTGTTATTTAGGTTGTAGAAAAAATAGCTACAACCTTTAGCTGTCGTTAAATATTTTCTTATGCCTTTTACTTAATGACATTAAATAAGCACTGTTAAAAATTATCGCTGAAAGTATCAGCAAAAAAGTCACTAAAAATACTCCTTCCGTCCTAAATTATTTGAACAAGTTTGACTTATACGCATACTTCTCATAAATATAAGTAGTTACTGATTCTACTTCGAGAGAAGGGGGGGGGGGGATGGTTGAGGAGAAAGAAAATGAGTTGATAGATGAATAAATATGAATAGAGAAATAGAATAAGAAAATGTGTAAAAAAGATAAAAGATGAAAAAAATACTTACAAAATCTTTTTTTTACGACAGTAAAAACAAAATATGATAAAAGAATATTATGATGTTTTTTTGCAACGGCAACAGTATTAATTATGGCGTTATAAAGAATGTAGCTATCTTCTCGTAGTCAGCAAAAACTTATTCTTGTATATAGTGTGTGACTCGAAGGCTCTCGACTATGAATTTGTCCTTTTAAGTTGGCCATCGCATCTATAAAAGCCAAGGCCTTGTCAATCTTGATCTTCATAACAACAAACCGACCGGTTTATCCAATAATTTTATAATAATTTTTTTTCTTCTGAATTTTGAGACTCTATCTGACCCTAATTTGGAATTTATATCTGAATTTGCAAATGTGATGAACCAGATTCAACATTTATCTTCATGTTTCACATAAATCTATGATTTAATCTTTTGTACATGAGATAATTCACAAATAATTTCCTAAATCATCTAGACAAGTCACAATCTAGACATGTCGACTGAGGTGACATAATTGGACTGGAGTGAGCCCAATTACTAATCGGACCACTGGATTGGACTTGACCAAACTGGAATTAGTTGTACTGATGGACTGGACTGCTAGACTACTAGTCTGCCACTAGACAACTAGAGTGGACCACCTTTCCTTTTTTTCTCAATCCCCTATCTCTACGCTTTCCGAGTTTGAACATGTACACAACTCTTTGGAGAGATAGACGTTTACTAATAAACTCTAATTAATAATGAGTCCCAATAATTATTTAATCAAAATGACTACAAAAATAAGGTGTCTTAAAATTTGCATTTGTCGCATTAGATAAAAAAAATTCTTTTTTAAGAATTTTGATATGAAAGATCTTGTTGAGGCCTCTTATATTATAGGAATTGCAATTCGTAGTGATAGGTCTCGTGGAATATTAGGCTTGTCCCAAAGAGCCTATATTGATAAGATTCTCAAAAGGTTCAACACAATTCTGCTCCCACAGTTGCCCCTGCTGTTAAGGGCAACAAATTTAATTTGTCACAATTTCGGGGAACCAACTAGAGCTAGATGAAATGGAGTGTATTCCCTATGCCTAGGGAGTCTCATCGCCCAGATATAGTGTACGTTGTTGGCATGCTTGGACATTACCATATAAACCCAGGAATGGGTCATTGCAAAGCAGCCAAGAAAGTCATGGGATACCAAGGATTTCATGCTTACTTATAGAAAGTCAGATAACTTTAAGGTTATTGGTTATTCCAGTTTCGATTATGCACGGTGTGTAGACACCCTGAATTCGTGTTGGATTATGTTTTCATGCACACATAAGGACCTGTTTCTTGGAAGAGTGCTTAGTAGTCACTAATGGCTTCTCACATGATGGAGGCAAAAATTCGTGGCACGCTTTAAGGCTTCATGTTACAGTGTATGATTGTCATAGAATGATGAAGGACTTCTTTGAAAGCCCATCCCCTAGATGGCCTACTGATTCCGGATGCTTTAACTCCTTAATCAAGGCCTTCTTTTCAGACGATACAGTTGTGTTTAGTGCCCCTCGGGGAGCTATGGTTTATTGTTTCGTAATTGGTTATATGATCATGACCCGAGCTATGAGCTACAAGCTACTCATTTGAGGGCCTCCTCACTCTGGTTTACCCCGGGGATTGAAGTAGCATTGCCTGAGTGAAGAAGGTGGCTCCGTCATAGCTCAAGAAGGTCAAGGCCTCACTCTATTCCACAAAGCACATTGACTTTAAGTATCTTTTTGTGAGGGAAATAATTCATAATCAAACAGGGTTTATTCAGCATATCAGTACGACTGTAATCTTAAGGGATCCCATAACAAAAGTCTTACCACCCAGTCTCTTCTGAGAACCTATTGCTAGCATGGGTTTCGTTGATAGCTTTTCATTTTAGATGATGTGATTTTGATTTGAGACATTTGTCTACGTGATGACCTTATGTTTTGATTCTAGATATTATAATTATGGTTTGTTACTTCTTGTCAAAGTACACATTTGAAGTATTTTAAAACAAACACTCATGTAAGGATCTCATAAACTCATTTACATTGGTATTTATTATTGAACGATGTAGTTCATGTCTATTAGGCTATTTGACAGTCATGTTTAGCAAAATTTCTAATATTGTAACCAGGGAGAGGTTCTATGACATTGATAGGCACATATAAATTTCGATTTGGTTTTAGTATTTTTGTGAAATTTGGGTTAACTTATGGGATGTTGGACTCGATTTTGTTATGCCAAAACTTATGAGATAACTTAAGTATAACCCTTTGCCAAGTTGGAGAATGTTGAATTCAATGGGTCCAATCCACTCAAGTGGCCTAACAGGTCATACTAATTTTGTGTATTTCTTTGACTTAGACATTAATTAACTAAATTGCCTAAATAACATTATGGAATTAAAATTTTTCTAATACATTAGTTATTTACGCTATATAAGAAACTTATAGACCCTAATTTCTTAATTTTGATAGACGGTTGAGATTTGGCAAGTCCAGGGTTGATCCCACTATTCTCTCTATATAAACATGTCTTTTCTTGTAGGCTAGGAGACCAATTTTTGTCTTTTGCCTTTTCCAAAAAAGGCATCCTACACTTCTAGGAAAATACCCAACTCTATTCTAGTGAAGATCAATAGTAAAAGGGGACACGTTCGTTTCTGTATCTTTGCGTTCTTTAGTCATCGGAATAAAGTTTTTGATAAATTATGACTTCGTTCAATTCCAGCGAGTTTCTAAACCTTATTCTTATATACTTATGTTATTATAAGATTCTAAAGGTCTTGATTTTAAAGTCAAGATGGACGATTTATTCTATCATGTCTCACCAAATCGGTGGGTGGCATTTGTAAAGTGCCAAAGTTCTCCCTACTAGAGGAGTCAGTAAAAGATGAGGATCCTTCCAAACTGATGGTGAGGAGCAAAACACTCTGTGGAGGTGGAACACTAGCTTAATTGCATTAGGTTGTGTGAGGACAAGACTGTGGTGGACATGGTATCGGATATGAACCAATTGCATGTGGTGTCGGGCCATGCTAAGGTTCAAAGCTATGGTGGGACAACACAACTAAAAACTTACAAGCATTGTGTGCATGATTAGGCTGAGCGGATTTTTTGTTGGGGGTGGTGGTCAGCTTGCATGGGGTTATCTTTATTTTTTATTGTTGCTCTGCTAGGGGTTTCTTGTAGGCTAGGGTCGGTGGTCTCCCCTTTGTATATGTTTTGTGGCTATTGGAGGGTACAATTTGGTTATGTAATTGGTCTTAGGCTAGGTCGTGGGTATAATATGAGGGAGGTTTTGCTGGTGCGGGTCTTCACGCATATGTTTCTTTGTTCTGTGCTTAGTCCAGGTGAGGTCATAATAAGTTTTTAGTTTTTATAAAGGTAGGATAAGTGTTGATTGTTAGGCTGTTATGTAAGGTTAAGGAAGCGACGATGAGACTGCACGACTTTATCACGTTCTTTAACGCTAGATAGTATCCCTTTTTATGAACAAAATTGACGGATCTACACGTTGGCTTGGATTTACCCGTTAATTATCTGTAGAAAATATTTGGGGTTGTTATTCAGATTATAGAAAAATAACTACAACCTTCAACTGTCGTTAAATATCTTTTATGCCTTCTATCTAATGACATTGAAGAAGTACCGTTAAAAATTATCACTGAAAGCGTTAGCAGAAAAGTCTTTAAAAATACTCCTTCCGTCCCAAATTATTTGATCAAGTTTGACTTGTCCGCTTATTTGAAATATAAGTAGTTTCCGATTCTATCTCCCGGGGGATAAGATGGGTGAGGAAAAGAAAATGAGTTGGTAAATGATTACATATGGAGATAGAAAAAGAATAAGAAAACATTTAAAAAAAAAGGGTCAAGATGGAAAAATACTTGGACAATCTTTCTTAATTGCAATCGATTTTTTTTTGCTATAGTGAAAACAAAATATGATAAAAAAAATATACTTAATTTTTTTGAGACGGCAAGAGCATTAATTATAATGATTTAAAGAATCGTAGCTATCTTCTCGACAATTAATTTGTCCTTTTATTAATTTATTTGAATATTATGATTATTAATAATGGCGTTATAAAGAATCGTAGCTATCTTCGCGTAAGGGGCAAAATTTATTATTTTATATAACGCGGGACGCGAAGGCTCTCGACTATTAATTTGTCCTTTTAAGTCGGTCGTCGCATCTATAAAAGCCAAGGCCTTGTCAATCTCGTTCTTCATAACACCATTACCCTTTTTCCTCTCGCAAATCTTGTGAAGCTCCTCCAATCATCGAATCAAGGTACGCCCTTTCTACCTTTATCCCGATCTTTCGCAAGGTATTTGTTAGGCTTAATTTTTACTCGAGATGCTTTTCTTCAATCGCTAGAGATCTGTGCTGCTTCTTTATCCCTCCAATTTCTTTACAATATATCTAGGTTTTAGATCGGTTTATCGCTAATCCATCCGGATGCATCGATTTGCGGTTATATGTTGTATGTCGGTTCAGTTGGATTTTATGCTTTGACGATTTTGATATGACACTCCGTTTCATCTATCCATCGCTTGAACGGTTTGTCCTATAATTAATCGGATGCACCGGTTTGGTTGGTGGCTATATGTTGGTGTCGAGATAATGTCTTTTCGTGCTTACTGATTGCTTCTGTAATTTTGATTTGACCTGCTTTTATGTGAAATTTTTATAAATTTTGGGAAATAAGTATTTATTTTTGGTCAAGTTATTTCAATCCTGTCTTTGTTATGGTGAGGGTTTTGTTTCTTTTATCTGTCTATCTTTTGTTTATGATCTGTCCATATAATAACCGTGTTAATGTTTGACAATTCTCGTTTTTGTAGTAATAGTCTAGGTTTAATTCGTTGGTTTTTTTTTTTGTGGACCATATTAAAATTCATCTCCTAACTCAATCTGATTTTAATATTATTTTGGTTAGATCTATCGTTCTGTAGTCTATGATGGATCAAACAGTTGATATGCAGATATATCTTTCTGATTTATGACGGATTTATGTTTTATGAAGTTCTCCTGTTTCAGTAGTAAAATTTATCTACTAGTCATTTGTTTTAGATGGACAATGTTTTTGGAGATTGTTTTTAGATATCCTTACTCTCTTTTGCTTGTGGATACGTGCACATCAGTTGTTAGTTAGGTGCTGCAGACAATTTTTTTTTACGTTCTAATCTGATTGATAATTAAATACTCTACAACAGATGCAAATTTTCGTTAAAACCCTCACTGGCAAGACCATCACCCTTGAGGTGGAAAGCTCTGACACCATTGATAATGTCAAGGCTAAGATCCAAGACAAGGAAGGGATTCCTCCAGACCAGCAGAGGCTCATCTTTGCTGGCAAGCAGCTCGAGGATGGCCGTACCCTTGCGGATTACAACATCCAGAAGGAGTCCACCCTTCACTTGGTGCTCCGTCTTAGGGGTGGCATGCAAATCTTTGTGAAAACCCTCACTGGCAAGACAATCACCCTTGAGGTCGAGAGCTCGGACACCATTGACAACGTCAAGGCTAAAATCCAGGACAAGGAAGGAATCCCCCCAGACCAGCAGAGGCTCATTTTTGCTGGCAAACAGCTTGAAGATGGGCGTACCCTCGCAGATTACAACATCCAGAAGGAGTCAACCCTTCACCTGGTGCTCCGTCTCAGAGGTGGCATGCAGATTTTTGTGAAAACCCTCACTGGCAAGACCATCACCCTTGAGGTCGAGAGCTCTGACACTATTGACAATGTCAAGGCTAAGATCCAAGACAAGGAGGGCATTCCCCCAGACCAGCAGAGGCTTATCTTTGCTGGCAAACAGCTCGAGGACGGCCGCACCCTTGCTGATTATAACATCCAGAAAGAGTCCACCCTTCACTTGGTGCTTCGTCTTCGTGGAGGCATGCAGATATTTGTTAAGACCCTCACCGGAAAGACGATCACCCTTGAAGTTGAAAGCTCTGACACCATCGACAATGTCAAGACAAAGATTCAGGACAAGGAGGGTATTCCCCCGGACCAACAGAGGTTGATCTTTGCTGGAAAGCAGCTTGAAGATGGACGGACTCTTGCTGACTATAACATCCAGAAGGAGTCGACTCTTCACTTGGTGCTTCGTCTAAGGGGTGGAATGCAAATATTTGTGAAGACGCTGACTGGTAAGACCATCACTTTGGAGGTGGAGAGTTCAGACACCATAGACAATGTGAAGGCTAAGATTCAAGACAAGGAAGGGATCCCCCCAGACCAACAAAGGTTGATTTTTGCTGGGAAGCAATTGGAGGATGGGAGGACTCTGGCCGACTACAACATCCAGAAGGAGTCCACTCTTCACCTTGTCCTCCGGCTCCGTGGTGGTTTTTGAATCCTGTGTTGATGGTTCCAGCTCTGGGCTGTGGGTGTCTGTCGTGTGGTCTGGTTCTCTCTGTGTGGTCTGGTCTGGTCTGGTCTGGTCTTCATATGGGTGTCTATTGCATGGTCTGGTTGATTGGTTTTACGTATCTGGTATTTCGTATGTAGGGCTCAGCTGCAAGTTGTCAAATTAGTATTATTATTACTATAATTATAATTATAATAATAAAGTGAACAAGGACCAAGTTTTATGTCTAGACAAGTAGTCTTCAATTGTTCGTCGACTAAATGTGTGGCCTCACCCTACATGCCTTTCTGTTGTAGCTTACTAACATCGGCGGCGCTCGTCACCATTTGCGAAAGTTCCTACCTAACGCTGTGGAGTTGAAAATCGAACATTAAAGTATTTAGTTTGATGGCACATTTCTTGTGCTAATGATTAGTGTAAAAATTTTTGTTATTAAATTCTGTCGTATGTTTATTACTTTGTAAAGTACATTCAATATTCTGATTTGTAAAGTACATTAAATATTCTGATTGACTAAAACGTAATTACATCTAGAACTTTTGATTAAAAAAAACAAATAAAAAAATAACGGATTTTTAGGCTTTTCTTTGCGCCTCCACTACCGCCTTGCGCTTGAGCGCCTAGGTGCGTAAGGCGCGCGCCTTTTTGAAAGGACTGCGTCTAGCCCTAGGCAAGGCGCCTGAAGTGCGCCTTGTGCCTAGGCTTGCCTTTGATAACACTGACCATACATGATAATTCTTTAACATTATCACTTTTAATGAACATTTATCCCTTTGATTTTTTTGGAATGTCTCCAAAGTGTTTCATTTCACCCCCAATATTCTAACCCAATTACATGGATCCACTTGAAAAGACTGAATATTTGGGTTCTTTTGGCAAAAGTACCTAACAAAAATAATGGGCTTGCTTTTCAACCTTTTTTTTTTGGTCAAATTTTCGCTGCAAACAAATGCTCCTTGTGATCCTGACTTTTTGTACTTGCTAAAAGACTAGATCATAACTGATTTGGCAGCTTAACTTTTCCAGTTCTCTCCTTCAGTCCTGATGTTTTGAGCGGCAAATCATCTTGAAGTAGGTCACAAACCTTGCATTTAGTCGTATGTACTCCATTGCTTCTGAACTTATTCCCGTGCAAAACACACGAACACTCACACTCACACACACACACACACACACACACAGATATTGCAAGCTTCTTTTTGTCGTTCATGACTAACTCATATATCCATTTCGGCCTTTCTTTGTTAAAAGCTTGAGCCATTGCAATACTTTTGTGAAAGTCGCTGAGATCCTCTGTTTTTACATTTAAAGTATGTGTTGATCAACTTGGATATTTGATAAAAGATGCCTACACGTTTGAATGACGAAGTCATGTTGATCAACTTGAAAACTTTTTTTGTGAAGATTTATCTTGTCTTGGAAATATGCCTCGAGCTGCCTACATAGCTAACAGAGTTAGCATCATGTAGTCCAATTTTTTTTTTTTGAAATTTCTTTTGTTGTTGTGACTGAACGTAGGGATATGTCCTATGTTGCATGCAACCTCTAATGGATCAAGTAATCACGTTGTTCAAAAAATTGGAAAGAATTTTTTTTTATTTTTTATGATGCAACTAAACTTGAAATATGCCCACGCTACCTACATACCTTTAATGATCAAGTCATCATGTTGTTCAAAATTTTGGAAAGAATTTCCTTTTTTTTTTAATGATGCAACTGAACTTGGAAATATGCCCCAAGCTGCCTACGTATCCTTAAAGGATCAAATCATGACGTAGTTCCAGAGTTTTTTTTATTATGAAAAATAAATTTTCTTTTGATTATTGTTGCTGAACCTGAGGAATATGCCTCAAGCTGCCCACATACACGAAGAATCAAGTCATCACGTGGTTCAAACATTTTTTTTTGGGGTACAAGTTAGTGTACAAAAAAAATGTCCGCTAAACTATGTATATATATATACATATATATATATATATACATATATATATATATACATATATATACATATATATATATATATATATACATATATATATATACATATATATATATATATATACATATATATATATACATATATATATATATATATACATATATATATATACATATATATATATATACATATATATATATACATATATATACATATATATATATATACATATACATATATATATATATACATATATATACATATATATATATATATACATATATATATATATATATATATATATATATATATATATATATATAGGGAGCTGATCATTTGATAGCGCTAGCAAAATGGGGTATTTGCTAGCTCGATCTGGGCCGTCCATCCTGAAATATGGACGGCCCAGATCGCACCTTTTTTGAAAACTGTCAGTAGTCCGCGACATTATGTCGCGGACTACATTTTTTACCTTTTTGTCCCTCCACGTCGTCCGCGACACTGTATCGCGGACTACTGACAGGCCCTGACGCATGTCAAGAAAAAGTCATCCGCCACACAGTCTGGCGGATGACCTCTAGGCTGACACATGTCACGACCTGTCCCGTCACCCGCCAAGAAAGTCTCCCGTCAGAGCCCCACGACTATTCCTCTCGGTAGGTGTCACGTCAACAGTGTTCTAAATGCAAAATTATATTTATGGACCTTTATTTCTGCACGTGTCAGAGTTGTCGACAGTTCTGTCTGCGACGTTATGTCGCAGACATTATTACCCTTATACCCAAAAGTTCCCTAATTCTCAGTTCTTTTAGCAAAATTTTTTGCAACTTCAGATTCACTTGTTTTCATTTTCAGCTCCCCTCAAACTTCGACTAACACTTGCTCCAAGCTTCACTCAAACAAGGTAAGTTTGTGATCTCAAAAGTTTTCTGGGTGGCTTGACTGATAAAGTATAATTTGTTTTTTTGGACAAAAAAGTATAGATCTTTGTGATGTTCTAGAAATTTGTCACTCTATTCATCAACTTGTGATGTTCTAGAAATTAATTTGTTAACTTTAAACTAATTCATTGTAGTTAATTTTGATTTTCTTGAGGTTCACTAACTTTGACACATGTATCCTATTTAAATTCAAATTTTTTGAGATATGTTTGTTGTATTTTGGCATGATGAATTTGTCTGTTTATCTTAGTAATTTTAATTTGTTATGTTCAATAAATTTATAGTTAGCAAAATGGGAGACACTTTTGAGATTATGTATATGGTATATTTGTCATCCTAAATCTGTCTATTCGTCAAGATAATTTTGAGATAATATTTTCAGTTGAAAATGTCATTTGATTGTTAAGCGTAGTCTATTTCTACATAGGTCTCATTTCACAATGTCTGATTTCGTGTCGAGCTCCAACACCCCCGTAGATGCTAGTGATCCGTATCTAGGACGAACCTTTCAAACATTGGAAGAAGCTGAAGAATGTTTTCGAGCGTATTCATTGAGGGTTGGTTTTGGCATTAGAATAAAGACTACAAGAACAAGCAACGTAACGAAAAAGATATGCTCTCGCTTATACGAGTGTCATAGGGGCAGAAACCCAGTGCAAAATGAGACGCGTAGGCAACGATGACAGTGATGACGAAATAGGATATTCGCGTAGAAGACGGGACTGCTTTGAGCGCACAAATTGCCAGGTCAAGATGTTCGTAAGCTATAAAGCCAAACAAGATCATTGGCTTATTACCAGCCTGGAACTGGCACACAATCACCCGTTAGTAACCCCTTCTAAGGTGAGTCAGATGCATCAACACAAGAAGATGGGTAAGGTCGCAAGGAGCCTAATTCACACAATGAGCAATGCGCGGCTAGGACCTACCGACATGATTAATGTTCTTGCTGAACAGGCTGGGGGAATTCAAAATTTAAACTTTAACACGACAGACGTTCGTAACGCGGTCCGAACCCATAGACGAGCCGCGTATGACCTCAATGATGCTCAATCCACAATGAGCCTATTGAAACGGATGCAGATGGAGGACCCGCAGTTTACCTTCGATTATAAACTTGACGACGAGCATCGAGTTAGCACAATTTTTTGGGTCGACGGTCGTTCGAGGCTAGCTTATAAGCATTTTGGGGATGTCGTGACTTTCGACACCACATACCGTACCAACAAGTACTCGATGCCGTTCGCTCCTTTCACGGGCGTCAATCATCATTATCACTCCATCCTGTTCGGGTTCGCCTTGTTAAGGGACGAGAGCGAGAGTTCTTTTGAATGGTTGTTTAGGGTGTGGCTGGAAGCAATGAACTTCAAAGCACCCAACGTTATCATCACCGATCAAGATTTGGCAATGAAGAAGGCTATTGCTACCGTCTTCCCAGATACTCGACACAACTTGTGCACTTGGCACATAAGCAACAAATACCCTGAACGTCTGCATCACGTGTATGCAAAGTATCCAGACTTTAAACAGGATTTTGAAAAGTGCGTTAATAAGTCGTTAACGATTGAGGAATTTGAGGAGAGGTGGGAAAAGCTTGTTGAGGATTACTCATTGCAAGACAACGAGTGGCTCCAGCACTTGTACGAGCTCAAAGAGCAATGGATTGGCGTTTACACGAGGAGGCATTTTTCTGCGGGCATGAAAACGACGGGCAGGAGTGAATCTATGAATGCCACGTTCGATAGTTATGTGGGTACAGCTACCAATTTGAAGAGTTTCGTCACATCCGCACAAAAAGCGGTTGCATTGTTATTCGTGAAAGAAAGGGCTGCAGACTTTGCAACCACGTACAAGCAAAGGAGAAGGTTGCTTGAGACCCCGCTGGAGCTGAACGGTGCCAAAGTCTATACGAAGGAGATCTTCCTGCTATACCAAGTAGAGCTGCAAAAATCGGGCCGATACAGTATAAACAAGGTGGCAGAAAAGTCATCGCGTGAGTACAAGGTTTATTCGCTCGTGAATGACCTCGTCCCTGAGAAGCTGCGCAGAATTTATACGGTGAGCCATGACACATTGACGGACTCGGTGACATGTGTTTGCAAGAAGTTTGAGTTCCATGGCATCCTGTGTAGACACATTCTGCGGTTTTTCACACAAGAATATCAGGACAATCCCCGATAAATACGTCCTGCCACGGTGGACGAAAGGTGCAAACAGGTTGCACGGTACCATTTCCTTTCCGGAGCACCCGTATACTGACTTTGAAGAATCAGAGACGTTGCGGTATAATCATCTGGTGACGATGTTCACCCGTTTGTCCGTAAAGGGTGCTGCTACAATGGTCGGATATAAACATCTCCTCGAGGTAGCTCAGCAGCAAGAGCCCATCGTCGACCAGTTGGAAGCAGCTTCAGTCAGCAATGCGGTTGACACCGAGCCTACGACGAGATCAGAAGATGACGAGCCGGGGGAGGGAGACGACAATGATATCCGGCCTTTGGATCCAATTATATCGCAAACGAAAGGCCGCAAGAGATCTACGCGGATGAAAAGCTCTATTGAAACGGCAACTCAACCTAAAAAGCTGAGAAGGTGTGCATTGTGCAACAAAATGACCGACCACGACAAGCGGAACCATTACAAGGCACTGGGGATAAGTCCAGGGGGTTTGCAAGACGGGGAAGAAGATGATGCCGAAGATGAGGACAAACAAGCTGCAGTGGACCTATAATTTTTGTAAGCCATCAACTATGCTTGACATTTGTAATAATTTTTTGTAATTTTTTTCTAATAATCTTTCGACCGAATACTGTTATATATTTTCTAATGGACCTATGAGAGCCATCAACTCTAAAAGTTTTATGTTGTTTTTTTTATTAGCACCGGACGCCTCTGCAGGGTCTTAAAATTCCTACGCTTTAGATTTTTTTTTTCTTCTTTTATGTCCGCTATACAATGTAGCGGACGTCTGCAGAAAAAAAAACTTTTGGTCTTCTTTTTGTCTGCCACACAATGTAGCGGATGACTCTATCCTATTATATATTAATTAGAGGCCAATCATCTTCTCACTCCGTCCGTTTCTCTATCTGTCTCGAACATCTCACCCAGCCTCTACCCCCTAACGGCGACCCACATCTCCGGCGACACCACCGTCCCCCCTGATGCCCCCCGCCCCCGGCGACAGCCCCGTCCTCCCCTCAATGCCGCGGCGCCTCCAGTGACATTCCCAGCGTGATGGCTTCTGATTCGTCGAGTAGCAACAAATTTGTAGGCAACATGCACCTTGCAAGCAGACACTTCTTCAAAGTCATGATGCCTGGTTTTGATACAGAACTTGTAGGCCATCCCTCTTTCTCTGTGTTACTTTTGGTGTTAAAAGTTTGATCTTTTGTTAAAAACTTACCTATTTTTTGTATTGTGAATATGTTAGGACATACCGGTAGCCTTTTCCGATTGGCTTACCACAATTTATTTCGATTCAACTTTAACCAGCCGCAAGGGGTCATGGCATGTTAGAATCAAGATGAAGGGCGGCCAAGGTCAAATTTGTTTCACAGAGGGTTGGAACGAATTCATGAAGCAGCATGACGTCCAACTCGGGGACTTTGTAGTGTTTGAACACACGGGGAAGTGGAATTTTCAAGTGACGGTGTTTGATCAGAGCACTTGTGAAAAAACTTCTTTCCCCCAATGTTGAACCCTAAATTCTGTTATGAATAATTTTATGAATAATTTTATGTTAATGTTAATTATTATTCCGAATTTTAGGTTCTTAATTGTGCCGTTTGAGATTTCGTCGATACTGAGATTGTTGATTGTTAATAGTACATTTTTTTTATTGTTAATCGATATAGAGATTGTTTATTTCGTTGCTAAAACAAGTCTTCGGTCGCCAATTTATTAAAACATAATTTTTGCCGTCCGCTACAATGTCTACAAATTCCCAACACTTGGAAGAGATATCACTCTTCATTTGTGACATATAAATCCCAGCACTTGTTTTTTTTTTTTGTTCTCTCTACGTCCGCTACATTATGTAGCGGACGGTCCCGCCGAAAGACAACTTTCCAACACTTAGTTTTTTTTTGTTCTCTACGTCCGCTATACTATGTAGCGGACGGTCCCGCAGAAAGACAACTTTCCAACACTTAGTTTCTTTTTTGGTTCTTTCCATGTCCGCTATACTATGTAGGGACGGTCCCGCAGAAAGACAACTTTCCAACACTTAGTTTTTTTTGTCTCTCCACGTCCACTACACTATGTAGCGGACGGTCCCGCAACTTTCCGACACTTATTTTTTTTTTTGGTTCTCTCCACGTCCGCTATACTATGTAGCGGACGGTCCCGTAGAAAGATAACTTTTCAACACTTAGTTTTTTTTTGCTTTCTCCAAGTCCGCTACACTAGGTAGCGGACGGTCCCGTAGAAAGACAACTTTTCAACAATTAGTTTTTTTTTGTTCTCTCCACGTAGAGTTGTCAAATGGGCCGGGCGGTCCGCGGCCCAGCCCGACCCGGCCCCTTTCTGGCCCGGGCTGGCCCGGCCCATACATGAACAGTGCTGGCCTGGCTATTTTGGGCTTAGGGCCTGGGCTAGGCCTGAATTTTCTAGAAAAAAGCCTGGGCCAGGCCGGCCCGAAAAAGCCCGGGTTTGGCTCAGCCCGAAGAATGGCCTGGAAAAAGCCCAGTTTTGGTCGGTTCAGGCCCGGATTCTGGCCCAACCCAGGTCAGGCCCGGTTCTGCCCCCCCCTCTTCACTTTTGAAAATCTGATTTTCCCCCCTTTCCCCCCAACGGCTTTATTCCCCTTTTCCCCCCTAAATTCTACTTTTACCCCCCCAACAGCAAAATAACGGCTACTTTGGGGGTATTTTGGTCCAAGTTTATTTTTTCAACTCTTTTTTGGTTTTTACACTCTTACCCTCCCCAACAACTATAAACGGATAGTTTTTAGGGGTATTTTGGTCTTTTGTGAAGTTTCAAAAATCTATAAATTCACACCATTTCTCTCTAATTTTTCACACCAATCTTCTTACTCTCTCTTATATAAACATTCTACATTTCTACAAGCTTTGCTACTCTTGCTAATTACTACTCTTATTTACTAATTACTACTCTTGCAATTATTACTCTTGTTTACTAATTACTATTCTTGCTAAATTTTAATTACTAACCACTCCTCTTATTAATTTGTTACTCTCTAATTCTTTTGTCTAGTAATTAGTAATTAGTGAATTTTTATAATTATCAATTACTATTACTAATTTTTTTTAATTACTAACTCTCTCCAATTTTGAATTACCCTCAGTGATTCATTTGTTACTCTTTAATTCTTTTAATTGTTATTTCTAATTACTAATTACTGCTCTTATACTTGTGTATTTAGTTACTCTTACTAATTTTATTTAGCGTCAAATATGGCTGGATTATTGAAGAAACTGAAGCGTGGATCATCATCACGAAAAACATCATCATCACAACACCACCACCACCACCAGCACAAGCGCCAGCACCACGGCCATCACAAACACCAATCCAAGCACCACCACAACCATTCGTTCCTGGACGAATGAGTACAGGCTGTATGATAGATACCCAAGCCAATTGGAGTTCAATCAAAACATTCCAGATTTTGAATACACGCCTGATCAAGACCCCCCGCATTATAGTCAAGGACGCAGCTCGGTTGGCGAAGCTACTACTCCGTGGCATAATCTTAACCCTATGCCTGGTCATGATGAAGAAGGGCCGAGCAATGCCTCCGGTAATGAGCCAGAAGTCCAAAAGGGAAAAAAAAAAAGAAAGCCGAGTGTTGGAATCATTTTGATGTAGTTACGGTGGACGGCATCCGAAAAGCTCGATGTAAGTACTGTGCTAAATTATTTTCGTCTGGTAGTGGTAATGGACATCTTAACAGGCATTACCCTCAGTGTGCACCTCGACAAGGCCACGTCGAACCTACCCAAACGCAGTTATCTTTTGACGGTAAGTTATTTGTTTATAATCAGCGAGAGCAAAGAGACGGTCTCGCTGAATTTGTTATTCACGATGAACAAGCCTTTTCTTTTGCCGATAATGCTAAGCACTCTAGATATATGAACACATACGTTCAACCTTTGTACAAAAAGGTTCATAGAAACACAACTAGATCCGATGCACTCCGACAGTATAATGCTGCTAAAGCACGCCTGATCGATTATTTCGATAAATTTGACGGTAAAGTTAGTCTTACTTCTGATATTTGGCAATCTCCGTTTACTTTTGTTAGTTATACTTGTGTGACCGCCCATTGGATTGATGCAGATTGGATTATGCACAAGAGAATCATCGCTTTCGAGCTCTTTCCTTTTCCGCATGATGGAATGAACATTGCTACTATTATATTAAAAGCATGTACCACATTTAAATTAAAGGATAAGATTATGAGTATTAGTTTTGATAATGCTTCTAACAATACAACTGCTGTTGATGCTTTACAGGAGAGCCTCAAACCTGTACTTTCTGGTAAATTATTTCATGTTCGTTGTGTTTGTCATATAATTAATTTAATTGTTCAAGATGGTTTAGCTGCTGCAGGAGATATTCTTGTCAAAATGAGGGGTATGACAGCGTATGTTAATAGTTCGAGTCCGAGAACACAACAATTTAAAACGTTGTGTGTTCAATATAATATGCCTCGCAGGAGAGCAGTTACAGATGTGGTCCACAGGTGGAACTCTACATACCATATGCTTTTACACATTCTGGCATACAGAGAAGTCTATACGCATTTTCTACTAACCCAGTTCCCAGCCGGCTTGCCAACTCAAGAGGAATGGCAGATGGCCACATACCTAGCTGAATTTTTGGAGGTATTTTACACGTCTACCAATTTATTGTCTGGTACGTACTATCCCACCTCTCCTCTCGCTGTAATAGAAATTCTCAAGATGGCTACAATGTTAACAAAATGGAGATATATAGGACCCTTTAAGGAAATAGTAAAAGTGATGGATAAAAAGTTTAATAAATATTGGAGTGAACTGCCTGTTATTTTTGCTGTGGCTACTTGTTTAGATCCTAGGTTAAAGTTGCATGGCGTGAACGTCTCGATACAAGAGATATCGAAATTAATGTGCTACCAGTAGAGGATACAACCGCACTCACAGCGAAAGTGAGCAAGACATTTGAGGAACTGTTCAACCTCTATCGTAATTCTGCTGACGTGCGCGGGCGAGCTTCATCATCGACTGCTGAGAGGTATTATGCGCCATACCTTAAGGGCTTTGAACATCTAGTAGCAAGACAACTACCAGGTGAAGGTACTTCTAATTCGGCAGGTTCGTCTACTTTTTCCTCTTTTAATGAGATTGGTGTATATTCAAATACTGATCATTATTCTGATTTATCAATGCAAGAACAGGTTAATTTTAATTTGTTAAATTTTTGGAAACAAAATCAAAACATGTATAAAACTTTATCCCAAATTGCACGGGATGTACTGCCAGTGCAAGCCTCCACGGTTGCTTCAGAGTCGGCATTTTCAGCGAGCGGGAGGGTTTTGGATGACAGGAGGAGTCGTCTTAACCCCGAGTCGCTCGAGCTATGTGTATGTTGGAAGGATTATCTTGATGCGAAATACCGCGAGCAAGATAAACCGATTGATGATAGGAAGAGCAGTGACTCGGATGTTGAAGTACTTCCGGATGATTAGGTAATTTCTTTTTATTTTCCTTCTCTTAAGTTTTAAGAATAAAATTTCTCACAAAATATATATTTTTTTCATATATATATATATATATATATATATAATATAATATTATAAGTTTTTACAAGCAAGATAGATATTTTTTCGTATATATAAAAAAATAGGTAACTTCGCCTGTTTGTTTACAAGCAGCCGGTCCCAAGCCCGGATAAAAGGAGGAGGGCCTATAAACACATTTATCTTCAATGTATATGATTTATAAAAGGATAAAGATTAGGTTCGTTAAATTATGAATATTGGACATGCCTAGAGTACAATTTGCTTAAACAATAACAACAAATTACCATAATTAAAACCCTTACCTTGAATAACAAGAAAATGCCAAAAAAAATATAAAAAAAATTTGGGCCCGGGCCCGGCCTATGCCCGGCCCTAAATGTTGGACTAGGGCCTGGGCTTGGAACGGGCCTAGATATCCCCAAAACCAGGCCTGGACCGGTTGGCAGCCCCCTTGGCCAGGCCCCGACCTGATTTGCTGGAGGCCCGAAGGGCTTGGGCTGGGCCGGCCTAAGCCCGGCCCATTTGACACCTCTATCTCCACGTCCGCTACACTATGTAGCGGACGGTCCCGTAGAAAGATAACTTTCCAACACTTAGTTTTTTTTTGTTCTCTCCACGTCTGCTATACTATGTAACGGACGGTCCCGCAGATAGACAACTTTCCAACACTTAGTTTTTTTTTTGTTCTCTCCACATCCGCTACACTATGTAGCGGACGGTCCCACAGAAAGACAACTTTCCAACACTTAATTTTTTTTTCTCTCTACGTCCTCTATACTATGTAGCGGACGGTCCCGCAGATTGACAATTATCCAACACTTGGTTTTTTGTGGCCCTGCAGAAAGACAGATATCTAACACTTTGTTTCCTAGCGTTCAAAGCAAATCACAGATCAGTCAATTAGCCAAAATGCTATCTCTGACCACATCACAAATCAAACACCTCTGACCACAAATCAAACACTCAACTGAATTCAACACAACGATATCGGTCAATAAAAATCAATCGCATTCAATATATGTTTATTAAAAAAGTGAATATAATGTCACAATGTTAATTGGGACCCCCATCCCCTGCTAAGCCATCTTATACCTAAAGCCTTGTATGCACTCTCGGCTCCAGACGGTCTTCTTGAGGCTCTCAGTCCGACAAATGTAATCTATGTACATGCAGACGAAGATGCCGCAGTCCAAGGAATTATGTTGCTTGGGCCTACGCCTCTTCAATCGGAATATGAGGTTCGGCCTGCGCTGTACCTTCTCCTAACGCCTACCATTGACCAAGGCAGCAAATAGATTCTGCGATAAACATAATAAGCATTAAACATTAAACATAGCAAACATAATAAGATTAATCAGTTTTAGAATATACAAGTAAGAATAAGAAGTAAACAGGATCTCTTACCGTGGCATCCAACTGGCCTATGCCTCGGTACATGTCAATCACAGGAATCACGTTGGTATCATCGTAGAGACTGTCGAGGACTGATACCGTCCTCTCTACTGGTTCGTAGCAAACCAAGTACCAGTGGGCATTCCTTAAAAATGGGATTAGAAACACGTCGGCAACACTTGCGCTCGGTGGACTATCCCGCCCAAGATATGCTTGTAGGTTAGAGGACGGTCTCCACTGGGCCAGGCCTCTCCCCTTCCTTGAATTGCCCCAGTCGTTCCACTCTTGTACTAGGATCTGATGAAAAAAAGCATCCATGATAAAAACCCACGGACCGATGTTTGGATGCTCCCACCCCTTTGCCTTAGAATTTGAGCGTAGTGCGAGATGACACCGCTGTCTAACCAAGCTCCCGACGCTAGCGAGGCCAATTCTGTCCACGAGGCATTGTAATCCAAGCCCTTGGGTGATCCACATCATAGTTCTATCCGTCTTGGGGGGGCCCGCTATAATAACGGGCTCGGATTAGCTCACATTTATGCTGCTTTAGAGGCCTGGCTAGATGCCCTTTCGGATATTGCCCTCGGGGGTCAACTGGCAAATCTTGCCTTCTGCCGGGGGGCAAGAGCAAGGGATATTGGCCTCTAATTCCTGGTTCGGCCGGCTGATATTGCTCTCCACCCATTTTTTCCACCTGCTGATATTGCCCCCGGGGAGGTCAAACGGGGGATATTACCCTCGGGGGGCGCCAACTGGTCCCGCCCACGGGACAATGGGCAGTGCCTCGGAGAAATCATCATTTCTAAAAGGCCAGTATTGCGTGACTTGACTCTGAGAGAGGGGTTGGGGTTCCGAGAACAAATTAAAGGAGGGGCCGCTGTAATCGTCCCACGATGCTTGAGCCTGTCCCATCCCCGCTACAGAGGGACCATTAACTCCCTGGCTCACCCCTGAAGCCTGTCCGGAGGGATCACCGTATCCCTGGCTGACGCCCGTATAACCAATATCCGGGCTGACGACTGAAGACTGTCCCGATGCTTGGCGCAAAAAATTCCCGCAGCCTAAAGCCAATGCAGCAGCCTGTTGGCAAAGATCCTCGCCCATTGTGCTCACCAGATCCTTCCGCTCACTCAACTTCTGGAAGAATGCAAGCGAGGCATTAACCTACATCCAAAGAGATAAAAAATAAGTAACTTCAATCAGACATTTATATTCATCAAATTCAAGACAAGTCAGACTTGTTGGGCAACTTACGAGATTGTATGCCATACGCTCATCGATCTGACCCCTAGGCGCATACCTCTCCCCACGTTCAAAGTTTACTAGGGCTACTCTCCTCTGAGTGATGCGGTAGTACCACTCATTGTACTGTTCGATGCTGATAACGGGGTCAGGCTTCGAGACGATGGCCGCCAGTGTGTCCTGCCAAGAACTCCAAAGCTGTATTTTGGCTGCGCACAATTCGTGAGCATTGGCCTTGCCAAACCGTCCGACATCTGGTGGGTTCCTGTTAACCTTCATATCTGGGGCATCGACTGGCAAACCCTGCTCCAACTCAAAATGGCACATTGCTCGGTATGGCAGCTGCCACTCTGCGACCTCGAAATGGATCAGGGGTGTGCGCTACAACCCGGAGAGCGTGAAGACGAACGACTCTCCCACCCGTCGCGCCAAACGTATGTACGGTGCCCAACGCATTTGGCCCAGAGATAGACGGTTGAACTCCCCTCGATAGTACGTAATGTTGTGATGGGGATCGACTCTCCTCTGGTAATGGCTAACCCTCCGGCTGTACTCCCAAGCACACAACCGAGGCCACACTTTATCGGTTCCATCCCTACGCGTTGGTGCATCGGGAGCAAGGTGTTCATAAGACCACACCTGAGAACATACACAAATTATATTTATATCGTCGATTCAGAAAAAAAAAATATAACAAAGAAAGGATTTATATGATATACCTGCAATAGCGAGAGACATGCACATATGACTTTGGCATCGGGCCTCGTTGCCTTGTGCAATGCTCGGTACAGATACGAAAGAACCGCTGCACCCCAGGCATAATCCCCAACCTCCGACAGGTTACCCAACAACGGTAAATATTTCACGCTGACCGTGTTCTTCGACGTCGTTGGGAATAAAATTGCCCCCATCACCCACAAGAGGAAGGCCTTTGTGTACAGCACAAGCTCACGGCCCGTATAGTTTTTCGGCAAAACCCTGTAGGTATCTACCAACCACTTCAACTTTATACCGCCAGTGCTAAATTGATCCTGGGGTATCAAAGTGAAGAAGTCCCTAGCGGTTCTCTTATTCGTTGCTTCTGACGGAGGAGCAATTACCGGCCGCCCCGTCACCCACAACCCTAAGATGAACCCTACATCTTCTAGGGTAATTGTCATCTCTTCGAGCGGGAAGTGAAACGTATTCGTTTCACTTCTCCACCTCTCAACAAGGGCACCTATCAAGGCCCGGTCAAGCTGTTGAAAGATCTGCCCATGCGTGAAAATCCCAAACCCAATTCCACGCAGTATCTTTTTTGGGACTTGTTCAATTTCCATGATGTGAACTCGTGAGATACTTCTACGGTGGTGAGAAGTTCTCTTTCCTACAAATTAATAAATACAATTTAAGCAAAACAAACGGTATACAACGTTCCTAAGAATAAGAAAGTTTGATAAATAAAGTTTGATAAATAATGTATCTTACTCCACCATCCCATATGAGCGTACTGATATGGTTGGCTTGGTCGTATAACACGGATGGATCTTCTGGTCCAGGGTTAAATTCCATTTTTTGCAACTGAAATTAGGGAAAAACCTTCTCAGTTTGGATTTTGACAATCGCTCGCAAAAATACGACGCTAGCACATAGATATATATACATATACGGAATCGGCATTTATAAACGCTAGCACATGAACAGATATATACATATATAAATCCTCATCATCGCTAGCACATGCTCAATGCATAATCAAAACCACGCATAAAACGCAATACTCATCACAACTATAGATTACGAACATGTAAAGGATTGATTTTGTGAACTTACGTGATCTATTAGGGTATTAAAGCTGCTTTTAAGAAGAAATTGCGTAGATCTGCTTGCCAACGCCGCTGGGAATATTTGTGAGTAGGAAGAATGGAGAAGAGTGTCATAGTTAGGGTTTTTTTTGTATATATATTAGCCATCCGCTATACTATATCGCAGACAATATAATGTCCGCTACACTGTATAGCGGCAACTGTTGACGTGACGGATAAGGACAAGATAACCGCCGTGGGCGTGAAGGACTGACGGGATAGGTCGTGACATGTGTCAGCCTAGAGCTCGTCTGCCACACTGTGTGGCAGACGACTTTTTCCTGACATGCGTCAGGGCCTGTCAGTAGTCCGCGATACAGTGTCGCGGACGGCGTGGAGGGGCAAAAAGGTAAAAATGTAGTCCGCGACATAATGTCGCGGACTACTGACAGTTTTAAAAAAAGGCGCGATTTGGGCCGTCCATCTTTCAGGATGGACGGCCCAGGTTGCGCTAGAAAATACCCCATTTTGCCAGCGCTATCAAAGGAATAGCTCCCATATATATATATATATATGGAAGCTGATCCATTGATAGTGCTAGCAAAATAGGATAAGTTCCTAGTGCGATCTAGCCGTCCACGGGCGATCTGTAGACAGTCCAGATCTTTTTTTTGCATTTTTTAAAGTCCGTCCGCTACATTGTGCAGTGGACGAGTTACTTTTTCTCTCATTCTCTCTCCTTTCAGTCATTATTTTTCTGACATGTTTGTCTCTCTCTCTCTCTCCCATCAATTTTCTGACTCCTCTCTCTTTCTCTCTCCCCCTTTTTCTTCCTCCCTTCTTTCTCTCACTTTCATCTCCCTATTTATCCTCTTTGCCGGCGATCTTGTCTGTCGTAAGGAGAATTGAATCGGAGACCGGCAAGATCTGAGCCGGAGCGGAGTTTGAATCGGAGGAACATGTATTGAAAAGTGTTTTTTGATTTACTAACTTTTTTAAGTGATTGCTTTTCACCGGAGTGGTGCGGTGGTTCTTCGGCGATGATGGCAGTTATGGGTTTGTTGATGGCAAAAGACATTGTTTTGGATCTGCATATTGCAAAGATAAAAGACATTGTGTGACTGAAAATATAGAGAACCCAGAACATCTAAAACCCAGAACATCTAACACATCTAACACAGAACCCAGTTAATTTGGTTGTGGCAATTTGTCTGCTACATAATGTAGCGGACACAATGAGCATTGATGACAGAAAGAGAAATGAGAGAGAAGGACACGAGCATTGATGACAGAAAGGGGGAGAGAGAGAGAGAGACAAATATGTCAGAAAAATAATAACTGAAAGGAGAAAGAATGAGAGAAAAAGTAACTCGTCCGCTACACAATGTAACGGACGGAGCTAGAGGGTATTTTTGTTCAGAAATGGTCCGCTACATAATGTAGCGGACGGACTTAAAAAAATGCAAAAAAAGATCTGGACCGTCCACAGATCACCCGTGGACGGCCAGATCGCGCTAGCAACTTATCCTACTTTGCTAGCGCTATCAATGGACCAGCTCCATATATATATATATATATATATATATATATATATATATATATATATATATATATATCTCCTCTAAGCAAGAAAAAATTTGAACAAGATTTCTTACTCATTTCAAGAGGCATAACATCACCACATGGCAGTATAAAGTGCAAAGTCAATTTCTTTTGTGTCCGGAATAAGCTTGATAGTGTCCCAATGTGCTTTTCCTTTTTATAACAAAGTCTTCTTGGATGAAGGGGAAGGAACAATAATGTGATGATGCGGTACCAACACATTTCTTTGACCTTTTTTCCTCCGATGCATGAGTCCCCCTTTTATGAGTTGACGATTCAGGCACACAAGTGCAGGTGATGGCACATATATATTTGCATCCAAATTGTATTTTCAGACCAGTCTTTGCAATAGCTCACATCCATGTTCAAGGTAACCATTAATAGAATAGGCCATAAAACCTTCATGAAAGAGTGCATGCGCATTTTCTTTGTTAGCGCAGACTTGTAGAAAGTATCTTGTGCCAAGACTACCAGTGTATCTATTGTGCAGGAGACCTCATCCAAAGGCAGAGAGCAGATGACAATTGGGTCCTTTGATAATTCTTCCATTCTTGAGAACACATCCCAACAACACAATAGTCTTGAATTGATTTTCCACCAACCTTTTGAAATATGTGTTGCGTGATATCTGTAGGGAGTGCTTTGCGACTCTTTTCAGGACATGACCTCGAAGTGACTGTATTTGCTAAATATTTCTCAACTTCAGGGATGACTATATCCCTATCATCAATTAGGTGTTGGATCTTCTCCTTCAAGGTGAAGCATTTATCAAACGGATGACTAATGACGTGATGATAAGGGCAATAGTTAAGATAGTCATCCTTTCCTTCCTCCTCAGGCCTTTTAATCTTAGGCAAAGATATAAGACCTTTCATCACCAACCCATCGAAGAGTTCTTTAATGATTTTTCTAGGAAGGAAAATATCTTCTTTATCATATCTTTCAAGGAAGACCTACTATATCTTTTTCCAACATCACTTATGTTGCCATTAGCGAGTTGTTTTTCTATCATTCCTACGGCAACCGTTTCAACTTTTTTGGCCATTTCAGACCTTGTCTTCTTTTGACCAAGGTGCATTTCAAGATCATGCGCTCTAATGCACAAGTCATTGAACTGATCAAAGATTTGAGATAACAGGTGTATCGAGAGTTCGTGTTTAAAATTATATAGAGACATTTGTAAAATTTCTCTTTGGCTAAAGTTATGAGAACACCTGAAAGTGAGAGCCTGCCATCTTGCAATAAAGTTGGGTGCCAACTTATTGTCACGTTGCTTTGTATTGATCAGCTCTGCTATACTCACTCGTCATTCTGTATTACTGAACTGGTTATGAAATTCCTTGATCAATGTGTCCCAGTCAGGAATCGAACCCTCTGGCAGATTGGAGTACCATATGAAAGCAGGTCTGTCCAAAGGATTGCACAAACAGTTCTAGCCATAAAAGTTTATTTTTGCCTAATGGCTAAGACGAGCAACAAAATGAGCTACATATTCCCTTGGATTTCCCTTCTTGTCAAACCTTCAAAAGTCTGGTTGAGTGAAGGTAGGTGGAAAAGGACTTGGTCTACCCAGGATGGGTATGGTTTTGTTACCAAGCTGGTAGTGAAAGTGGTCCCATCTTTGGCTTTCCTCATTTCCCTTTTTACTACACTATTAATGTAGGATAAGAGGTTTGGGTTCAAACTTCCACTAGGTTGGTGATGTTGTACAGGGCTCCCTCCAACATAAGGATTGCAAGTTTGACTTGTCTTGGCATCTACATATGGTGTGCCAAAAGGTTGGGAGCTATGGTTGATATAACCATCACCTCCTATACAGTTTGGTTCCATGCCATAAAGTTGTTCACTTGATCATGACGTCTTGATTTGTCATGGCAGGATGATGTCTTTTTGCCAGCAGTAGCCTTTAATAGTTGAGCTGTTACGCTTTTTATCTACGCCTTCATCTCAGCCATCTGGTTATCTTTTTGGGCCATTTAAGCTTCTAGGCAGGCAACTTTTCATCAGAGGATAAGTCTTCTTTGCTTTTATCACTTTGTACTAAACGTTGGCCATGTTTGGGATTCTCGCTTGAAGAAAAAGATGAAGTCAGGGCAGTTGATGCACTTTCAGGAGATGCCAACTTATTGGCCCCATCGACAGGTACTCATTTGGCCGCCATAGAATGGGTTACAAGAACTGAGCAGTCCTCCTGAGATACCATTCTTTTGTCTTTCCTTAGTATCTTTTCTTCTAAGTATGTGCTTGAAGCTGCAAAGTTTTGACTGTCATGCACTCGTATTTCTTCTCTCACGTTTCTTTTAAGTTTTGGTTGGAGTTTTGTCCTTTCCTTGCCTTGTTTCAAAATACAGGTGACTCTGTAGTCCCTACCTCGCCTGTTTCAAGGCTTAATGTCTTATTTAGACTAGCAGCTATAGTGACTGCATCAACCTGAGATGACTGGTTTTGAGTAGTCCCGTCCTTATGCCCCACTGGTTTTGATCCTAATTCCATTGTAATAACAAACTCAACATCTTTAGCATGTTTACATGCCAAATAGGTAGAGCATACCCCTTGGAGTTTCCTAGCAGCACATGCATGTTTGGTTCGGCATTGGCTTATGAAGGCTTAGCCTTGTAGAGGACTTTAATTTGACAAGCATTTTTTAGTTGATTTACGTATACTTTTATCGATTCACGTCCATGTTGAACATTTTCCAATGGGCTATTTTGAGACCCAGTACACTCTCCGAAGGGTATACCTCTTGGTGATCCAGTCATTTTATGTAGGTGCGTACCCGAGCGTACTGTAAATATCCTTGTGGGTTATTCAGGCGAGGTCCAGGGGTTCTAACAGGACATGGCCTTAACCTATGCCCTGGTAACTTTATTGCTTCGGGCACCTTAGCCCTATAGGCTGTGGGATGCGAACCCCTAGATCATAAGACCGAAGCCTATACTTCATAGGGTTTAGCCCCTAGGGAAACTGTGGCCTTAGCCCGTATTCTACCGACGAGAAGCCTCTAGGAACTTGTGGCATTGGCCTTTGTTCTTTAAAGGCTAGCCCTTGGAGACTTGTGGCCGTAACCTGTGTCTCGAGGGGTACAAATTTATGGGTCGCCTACATTTTGCAGGCTGGAAGCCTTTAAGAACTTGTGGCCTTAACCTTTTTTCCGTATATGGCATGCCCTTAAGAACCTGCGGCCTTGATCCTTGTTCCATAGATGGTAGGCCCATAGGAACTTGAGGCCTTGACCTTTGTTCCGTAGGGGCTGACCCCTTAGGGACTTATGGCCTTGACCTTTGTCCCAAGTGGTATGGACCAGTCGGCCTGGCGATCTTCGGGCCAGCGGTTATGGTGTTGCATGCTTCCTTAAATGTTACCACTTCTGCCTGTGAAATTCAATATTATGATTGTAATACCCCAAATCCGAAAATACTTTAAACAAATTAAATTAACATTTTAGCAATGATATTTGTAATACTTAGCATCGAAGTGTATTTTTTAACGACGAATTATTTTTCTTAGCATTGATATACTTTTAGCAACGATTTGTGAAGCACGGTGGCGTAACAACCCGTTAATCATTTTTCTAACACATAATTTATCATAAACATTTTATTTTGGACCATTTCGCATTAATAAAAGGTTCGGATAAATTTTTGAGCAACTAATGAAAGTGTAAGGGGGGTTTTGTGATTCTTCAATTAGGGTCTATAATCATGCATTCTCTGAGGCAGTCAGCCAAGGCTCCTATTCAGGTCATCAGATCCACTTTGAGAGAGACAGAAAGGTACCGAGAAAGAGAAAGGGAAGAGATTAAAGAGATTTTCTGGCAAAATTTTCTGGTAAGCTTGCTTTAAAGATGTATGCTTCATGTATGTATGTATGTGTGTGTGTATGTATACACGTGTATTTAGGTAAGGGTATTCTTGTATGAGGGGGCTGAAAGGGGGTGGACCTTGGGCATAGTAAGATTGGGCTATGGGTGTGTCGTTTCTATGTGTAGTATGTGATATGTGTGTGCGCATGTGCGTGCGAGCGCTTGTGTGTGCGTGCTGTGAGTATGTGCGTGAGGCTACCTTGAAGACAACCTGTGTGTGCGTGCGTTTGTATGTGTCGTGTACACATGTGGGTCCATGTTGTGAGTTTTGGGTTGTGTGTGAGTGGTGTTTTGATGTGCATAAAGGCTTGTGTGAATGAGTGATTGGGTGTGAAGGTGAAGAATGTGCTCTGTGGGTATATTTATGCAGTGTGCTTTGGGAAGTATATGGTGAATATGTGAACCTGGGGGGGGGGGGGGGGGGTGAGAATGATGGGAGTGTAAATGGGTATTATATGAACTGTGGGAGTGTTGCGCGAGGTGTGCTTGTCCTTGGGTGTAAGCAGATGAATGAATTAGAAAACCTACTACCGTGAGGCAGTGAGTGAGGAAGGCATTATGTTTTGGAGGTAAAGGGGGGACAATGAACTATTGAGTGGAGGTGTATATAAGCAATACAATTTGTGTATGTGCATGCGAGTGCAAACATGTGTGAGTGATGTTTATAGCTGAGTGTTTATGTGTGTACTGTGTGCGCGCGTAGTGTGTGTGGAGTGCATGAAGCAGCTGCATGATGGTAGCTGGACGTGGAAGTGAGAAGATTTTGGTGCATGTTTGTGGTTGGATAGATGGGTGAGCGCTTGAATGAAGGAGTGTGAGACTGTGTAATATGTGTGTGTCTGTGTGTGTCTGATGTGTGTGGTGTGTGTTTATATATAGGTATGTGTTAAAGAAATAAAGAAAATGGAGAAGGCATTGGCATGAGAGGTGATATAAAGATATGTGGATATGTATCAGAGTTTGTATTGAGGGAGAAGTAGGAATATAATGAGCAATGGGTGTGTGTGTAAGTGTCGTGTATACATATGGTGCGTATATATAAGTGTGTGTGTGTGTGTGTGTGTGAACGTGCGCGCGTGTGAGAGAGGGAATACACTATGTAAATGGGTTTATGAATGGCCCGTTAGTGAGATAGAGAATAGTTGCAGTGAACAGAGGAGAAAGTGAGAGAAACAATCCATGACTGAGGTACTAGATCACGTGTTTACTTCCAATTGGAAATAGATAGAGTTAATTTGATTAGTAAGTTTAATTAGGTGTGAAGCCTTATCTGCTTGGGAGAGACTGTTCGTCGTAGTGGCCAAATTTATAGACCATGTATTTCTGAGTTAGCTTGAGAGTATGCTATGGAAGTGATGACTACTGGTGTATCATTGGAGATGCTTTAGGCTGGCTTGTGTCCGCCTCCACTTTCAGCCATGTGAATGCTTGGGTTTTGTAGCTGCCATGCTGCTTTTTGACGCTGCTGTCGCAGTTTGCTGTAGTCCCCTTGTATTTTGGTTGAAGAGTTTCCTGGACTGTTGTACGCCATGAGTTGATAGAACTGTCGAGTCTCTAGTGCCTCTTGTTCCCTTGGGAAAGTCTGGTCTGGAGACTACCCGGTGTATGCTTTAGTATCTATTTGCCACTAGCTATATCTGCAATTTGTTCAGTCATCTGGGAGAGTTTCATCGATTCGGTTAATTATACTCTTTATGTACCCAAAAAGAAAAAAGAAGAAAATGACGACTAGGATTTTGCAGTGGGAGTTGATGCATGGCTTGTCTTGATCACGGAATTGACTCGATCAGCTTAGTTTCGTAACACGTTAAATGTTCATTTCTTTTGCGTCTTATCATCTTGTCATTGGCAACAAGCAAAGAAAGGGAATGTACAACAGACTCTGTTTTGGATAGATACCATAAGCTTGGTTTCTTATGGTCTCCCTCCTTTCCTTTCCTGAAGATTGCTTGCGTAATTTGCTAGTATTCTCTTTTAGGATCAGTTTTTGATTTTCTTTGTCTGTATAAATCCAGAAAGTTGTTTTGTTTGGATCGATTTTACTTTCATTTCCTTTTCTTCGGTGAACATTTCCATCCCTGTCGCTCTCTTCAACTCGCCCGAAGCACTTGCAACATCTTCTCAGTTCTCACCAGCCAGGCGTGACCTTTAAAGACACCCGCTTAAAGTGTTTCATAATTCATACAATGCCAAACTGTTAAGGGAGATAAGTACAAGATCTAAAACTGTTCCATGGAATATCCAGACGGACTTTTCTGGAATAGAGCCATCTAATTGCATGCTACATTCTATGCACTGCTAGTGTTCCTTGTTTTGGTGATATTGAGTTGAAAGTTTCCCATTGGTTTTGTGCTGCGCTATAAGGAATTTCCGTGTCAAAACATTCGGCTACACTGTTTGGCCCATTTTCTAGGAGCTTATGCTTATGCAGAAGTCCCTTCTTGAATCAAGTTATTCATATAGTCGCTTTCTCTCGTTGTCTCTTCCTCTTCTTGCGAAGCTTTATGCCCAGATGAGTTACTGCACAGAGTGTGGGTTCTCAGGAACATTAGTTAAATTTGCATAGATGCACTTACAAAGCTCTATGCCCAGATGAGTCACTGCACAGTGTGGGTTCTCAGGAATATAAGTTAAATTTGCGCAGATGCACTCTCCTCTCTGTCTTGCGAAGCCATATACCGGAATGAGTCGCAACAGATGGTCTCTACTTTTCAGTGGTTAAAGTCTCTATGACAGCACTTCGATCTTTTTTCCTCATTATTCAGAATTCCTTAATCTCTTCCTTAGACTTGCAATAGGTTTATGATATGAGTTCACTACTATGAACGCTAGTAATTGCTTGTGAAATTGAACTTGGTAATAGCACATATGCTAGAAGTAGAAGGGGATCTCTGTTTTCGCTGTGTGGTAGGTCAGTGCATCATTCTAACATTCCCCCATTCAAAAGCATCATCCATGGCTCTTAGAATGGAGATGAGATCGCCTGCAAATGGTTCACTCACGATCACATTTGAGGTGCCGTTGTTCGTCTCTACTGCACTCTCCTTGATTCGCTCGCAGATTGCAGAACGACAGACCGGACACTTGCCGTTGCTCTTCACCCATGGCACAATGCAATCCTCATGAAACATATGACTGCAGGGAGTGAGCACGACCAGCTGCCTGGGCTCAAAGTCATCCAAGCAAATGGCACACCTCTTATCATCTTCATCTATCTCTTTCGCCTTCTCATTGAAACTCTTGCTGGACTTATTATCTCTTTTGTTCATGCTCAGCCTTTGTACTATCCTCTTTGGTGTGGGATTGTAGATTTCTTTTGTCAGCTTCTCCAGAGCCTTCTTCTGCTCATCTGGGGTCAATTCGGAGTCCTGCTGCGTATGGACTGCCATATTCCCTTGACTGATAACCCTTGGATGGAATCCATGGGTGGTTGGCCTTGGGTTCACGTCTCTTGTCATAGTGTTGTTGAGGATTAGAAGTTGCAGAGGACGTGGTGGTGCTGGAAATCTGCAAATATCTCGGAATTTTAGTAGTCTTAATCATAAGATTGACAATCATGTATTGGCATTTGGTTTTTAGGATTTGGATGTGACGAAATATTGAGAACAAAAAGAAATTTGTGCGTCATATCAACATATTGTAGTGCTCTTGGAAGGAAGAGCATATTTACGTTCACCTAAAATTGCTTTTGATTGGGATGTAAGAACGATCCTAATTATGTTATTTGACTCCATTTCTCTCTTGTTAACTCTATGTTTCCTTGTATTCTGTTTCCTCATCAGATTCTGTAAAAACCTTAGTATATAACGACAAAGAAATACATATGAAAGCCAGCAAGAAATTTTTCTCTGGATACGTTCCTCCGCAGAAGTTACACGGTTAAGGGTCTTCATAGTTGCAGGAACTTCATTATATGAACTGAGCAGATAGCATTAGATAAATTTCTAAGCTTTTAGCAGGTTTTACATAAGGCTTGAGGATATAACTGCCAAACCTTAAGCATTATTAGCTTGAATAGTGTTCTCCAAGTTCTTTAGACCTCTTAGAGCTTCATGAGTAGCTCATGAACCTCACAAATGCTACATTGCTGGCTTGCAGTAGTCTAATTAAAGGTTTAAACGACGCAAAAGGAAAGGAGCTATGGCCTCACCAGTAGAGACAATCTATCAACTACAAGGAAGACCACTGAAATAAGTTGAGATTTTATCTGCATATTTAGTAAGCAGAAGAAACTCTGAATACCGGCTTTGCACCAGTAGTGCTTACCTGGTTATGCCTGGAGGTCCTCTTACCAATCTGTCCTGAAATGACCACCACTGGTCCTGTGCATGTCTCAGATTCTGGAAAGGAACCAAGACAAACCATCAAGACCAGAAACCAAGTAACAGATTTATAGCCTTGTTCTGCTTAATTTAATGTAATTCCTACTTGAGTCCCATCCAACGAAGTTGCAGGATAATTTATGTTTGGTAGAAAGTGCATATTCTTTTTCGTGTGGACATGCAAGCAGGACGATACTAACCGGAGGAGCCAAAAGAGGTTGCGGGCTTGGATTCATGGGCTGCATATGGTTCCAATCATCGTCACCGGGTGAGTAGTCGCCATAAACCTGCTGAGACCGCCAGTACCCTGGCGGTGGCGTGAAATTGTTGGTGCCGCTCATGGTGTATGTTTGTGCGTGTTGAATAGTAAAAGTTGATCTAGAGGTAGGAAGATCTATAGGTAGAAAGACGTTTTGCCCTCGGGCAGTTAGGTTTTATAGCTTGATTCCTTTCTTTTGCGAAGGGGACATCCACTTGGTGAATGTTTCTGTTTCCTGCTTTTGCTTTGTCTCTTCATTTTCTGTATGCTGTGGTGAAGTGCAGTTCTTTTCCCAATTGAAAGATTCTGTTTATGGTGGGCGACTTTCAGAAGGAATGACTTCGGTAGAGTTAAAGAAGGGATCCAATTCTTCGCATATAGATACCGAGCTTCCAATATGAATTTGTTTCTTTTGCTTTTGTTGAGCAACTTGGAATATGAACATGTAACCGATGTGAAAGACCGGGAACTTGATTCTTTTGGTATAAAGTTACTGATCTTAATCAATTCACTGTTTACAAGTCGGCAAATAGAGATAAATATTCCTGCATAAAGGGAGAATTTTTAACTGTTTCTCGTCGGCTAATTTAGCATTAAAATTTGTCACTGGAGAGTCCATTGTTGGGGCTAGCTCAGCTACATTTTGCAGGCCGCTTTCCGCAGAAAATCCGAACTGCAGCTGACCCTTATCCTCCCAACGTTATTTGCCGAGGAGCATTTGGGACCTGTCCAACTCCTTGTTCTGATTGTAGGTTGCGTTCGGTTACATAGCATCAACTAAATTTCACCCGGAACGGGTCTACTTGATTCTCCACCTCTGGTGAAACTATTTGGTACAAAGCAATCCAGGATATGAACTTTTTGTAACTCATTCAACTTGTTTAAGAGGGACACAGTAGAAAACCTCCCATTGCGAAGGAAACAGATGGATCTCTGACCATCAGATGGACCAATTTCTGGCATGGATATCCACTTTATTATAAACCCAGTTTGACTTAGACGGCAAACGTTGCTACGAAGTTCAGTCCCTTCATCTTCAGTAATCTGAGCCACCATCCCAACACTTCCCAGCCCCGCTCTTCAAACCAAATAACTTCAGCACTGTGAATCTTCAGACGAACTTCTAGGAAAAATACCTCCGGCAAAACAAAGTTCCAACCACTTCATGGCCATCTCCCGAAGATATGCAGGCATGCCAACTTCGCTACTAAAAGAGCACTGTTCCTAAATTTTCAAATTCATCACACAACACCCAATGTGTGACCGTTACCTCAGTTCGGCTTTTGCCATGTGGATTACGCAAATAATCGATTGGATGAAATCCTGCGCTCATGTTTCATTTCATCTTCTTTCATTTCTAAGGTTGACATGAAAAAATAATTGCATGTTATATTGAAGGTGTGACGAGGTAAAAGGCGTCAACATCATCTGATTCTGTCTATTGCAACAAATCAAGTAGGAACAATAAAATCTATATATCCTGCTTCTTGTTCCTATGGAAAAGGAGAACCATTTCATGAATGTAAATAGACAGTTGAAACCTAGGCTTATGGTGACAAAAGGAAAAGCCAAATCACATCAATTTGGTCTCAAAAGGCAGGCTCTTTAAATTGCAGGTACGAAAACAATAATGATTTTCAAGTTTGGAGTTGAATGCAGCTTCAAAAGAGACTTCCGGTCTTGCTTCTAGGCCCATGCTTTGTCTTGACAATCATGTTGTTGAACAGGAGTATGGGTTTGTTAGTAAAGGAAGAGGATATATATGTACACCTCAAAAATAAGCTCAAATGGCACGGGGTACCTTGGGTGATAGACTTTCACATGCTTACTACCTTACATAGAACTTTTGCAGCAGAGAAAGTTACTTGCTCATGGTTGAAGACAAGCAGAAGTTCCAGAATATAGAGCCCATCGACATGAAAGCAACACGAGCTTGAAGAGGAACCGCCCTATGAGCATGCCATATGAAAAGTAGAAAAATCATTATTTAAGAGCTAAAGATTCACCTGTAGTACAAGTGTAATAAGAGAACAATTGAGGAACAGGTGAAAAGTTGTAGAACATGAAATTCATCATGATTATACGATCGAGCAAGGAGGTGGGGGCAGTTCAGGGGAATGCCACTAGGCTTCAGTTGGTGGAAGTAAGGCTTCAGTAGAAGGGCAAATTAGAGCAAAAGCCCAAGGATTGCACCTATACACTAATGAAGTGTAGCACATACAATAGAGTTTGTAACTAACTTGGATACCTTGGCAGCAGTCGCAATCTTTGAGCAAAATTAGTAAAACTAGAGTTGCAACATAACTTTCGCAGCTATTAACACAATGTATTGAAAAACAAGAAATCTTCTATTGGCAATTGCTTATCCCATTGTATCTTTGCATAAGATTACATCAAAAGAAATGAATAACTGAATATTGTTGTGAGAGAGAGAGAATTACCAAAAATTCAGTACGCTAACAGGGATCCAGAACCTAAATCCTGCATACAAAACAGAGAAAAATTGGATTACGTTGCATTTAAAAAGTAGTGCAGCACAAAATTGCTATAAACAATTCCTAACCAAGTAGTAGTGTGGGGAGTGCATCATTCTGATACTTGCTCGGAAGCTCTGACAGCTTCCCTTGCCATAAGTTATTCCATGCGAAAACAACAGCAATTACAGATGGACCCAGCACGATTTGGTTCAATATAACCTGTAAGGAAGTGATGTTAAAAGAGAGTGTATTGATCTATTTCTCCAGATCCTTTGTTTTGAAAGAATCGTTAAGAAGGATATGCAGAGAACAATTATACCTTCATTAAAATGTTCCCTACTGTTTGCTTTGGCATGCAGTGATCAAGATACTGGTACCATGCATAAGAACCAGGGCCATACAAAAGAAACCCATATGAAGCCATTCGAAGAGCTCGAAGCCAATTATGGTCCGCAACAAGTGTTGGCATGACATCCTAAGGAAGCATTTAAGTCGATGATCAACTCAAGATAACCCCACAAGATAAGAGCACAATCAGCACAAAAACACACTGCAGGAATGACGAATCGCACGGGATGGCAAGTACATGCAAAAGGTCGCTATAAGGATGGATTTGGTCCCAGCCATAACCCATTTTAATAGTGCTGAACGCACAATTTTGGATATGCATGCTAGAAATTAATCAAGTAGCAGGAGCACACAGCATCACCACAGAATATCCAACAACAGTTTCTATGAACGAATAACGGATCCAACATTGCTTAACAGACCAAATACGAAATGACATATGGAAGCACAATATTCATTACGGTATTGCTAACGCACAATGCATCTGAATAACTAGTAGAGAAGGGGAAAAAGAACAAACCCGTCAATCAGGTCATTCACACAGTAGATAATCGGTGACATAATAAAAAGAACATCTAAACATATTTTTAAACAGAATTAAGTATATGAACAATAAGGGAGAGGCTATTTCCAGCCCCTTCTTTGTCACTAAAAGGTTGATGCTTGTCACTAAAATACATTTTTAGCGACGATAAAGGGGGTGGACAGGCATATAAGAAGGTGAAAATAGCATTTCCCAAACAATAATTGTCAAAGTGGGCAAGAGTTGAACTTGCTGGCAAATGAAATAATCATCTGCGAGAGAAGGTTGAGGGCTGTAAATGAACATCTAAAGTTAGGGGAGCTATTTTGAGCTACTGGCACTTCATTGATAATCACTCTGCTCACCAAGGGGCAGAATACGGCTTACAAGGGACCCGGCTATTTGTGTGTTTAATAGCATTATTGTAACTGTTCAAATAATTCACTGAGAAGCTACGTTACATGGTCTCTGTAGGAATCTTGGGGTCGGACGCATCTCAGAGTGTGGCCTGTCTAATTTCCAAAACCTAATAGACGGGGACACATCTGTTGTTATTTTCATGTTTACCTATCTCACATACATGGTTTGAACTGAAACTGATTTCATCTTGAAGCAACGACTTTAGGAAGACAAATATAATATAGTGTTCTTCGTGGCAAATCCGAAGAGAAGCGTTGGATGCAAGTCCATACCGTTGTCCAAATATCGATCTCTGACATGGGTACTTTATGCATTTTGAAGAGTTCTTGTAAGGTAGAAGCTCATCATGGATAGGGGCTCGCCATGGGAGGAAAGGAAGATTCCTGAACTAATGGTCGGCCGCTTACTCTATCATAGTGCTGATGTCCTAAAGTAGTGAGCCAGATACCTACTACAGACCAAACAAGCAAAAGATTGATCTTTGATAGTCAAGAGGGAGCTTAATGCATTTAGGATGGTCTCAGGACTGAAGGTGTACTCTGTGCAAGGGCAAAGAAGAGGTTTGATGATGATAACACTGTCAGGGAAATAGATCACTTGTAAATGAGAATTGGACTTCAAATGCCACTCGGTCTTTCACTAATATCATGTGCATGGCATAGCCAACCAACTTTGTTTAATGGAAGAGGAAATCCCTTAAGAGGACAAAGCCGATGGGCAAGTCAATTTCATGTTTGTTCTAAAATGTGAGGCCAATAACTAGGTATGAGATAACAAAAGCAACCAGATCATTTCTTAAGCATAGAGACCTCTTAAATAAAATAAATGCAGCACCAAATACTTTGCCCCCAAAGTTTCATAGCCGACTTCAGATCAATGACTCTTCCACCATATGTCAATTCATCTCAACGATCACAGCTAAGTGGTCAAAAGTTATTATCTCTTCCCTATGATCCAAGCTCCAAACTTCCTTTACGAAGGGGTGAAGCGATAACATTCTTTTGACCCAAGAACCCCCTTTTAAATAACCACATATATGAGTTCTAACCAAAATGTGCCCTCAAAGTGGATCTAATCTAGACATGTGATCATGCTGACAGGAAATTTCTCATCGCCAATTTTTCGAAGTAAACTCTACACAAAGACTATGAATTCGAGTGTCTTGAGTCAAAAAGGGTGCTCTTGAAGGCTTTAACAACTACGTTGGGTATAATACATTATAAAAACACACGGACATGGAACTTCTGGAAATAAACAGAGACATGCCCCTCCTCCTGGCTCTGAAATTTCGGAGAGGTGCTTCTGGCCTGCTGATCTCAATGGGGAATTCACTGCCACCTCGTACTCAAGAAATTCTTCGACCTTAGAAAGACATCATCATGTGGCATGAGTTGATGCGCTCCCCGAAAGCCATACCTGCACATAGTTCTAGGTCTTTGGCTAGCTGTAAATATATGGACTCATCAGACTTGATAGGGTTCAATCTACACCATTCTTTATTCTAGCAATTGTCAGTTATGAAGGCTCACCACTGGCACATGGCTTGTGCATCGTAAAATTTATCTCCACCGCTGATGCACTGAACTTTATCTTTCTTGTTCCAATAGCATGTGCAGCATCTTCTTCAATCTATCCCTTCTTCAACACATTGTGCCAACATGGTTGACATTTGATATTGTATTTCATGTTGAAGCAAAATTTTTACCTTTGTCCGTCTTTAGGTAAGACATCTAAAGCTACGTACCGACAGCGCCTATAGTCTGCGCACTTCTTATCTCAAAATTTAGGAGGTCAACATATTTGCACCAACGATGAAGTGCCTATTCTATTTTAAAGTTCCCACCTCTCAGCAACTCAAGTTATTATTGACAAAGTGGTTATACATCTCTGTTACATGTCACTCCCTCGTTCTTAGTTCAGCCTCACTCAGTCTCTGCATCTCCCAATCCACTCACCGCCATGTCGAGAGCCATTCTGTTCCAGTGTAGGCGTTTATCTTCCATCGAGTATGGAATACCTTCCCCTAAATCTACCTCCAGCCCCACCCCCCAGCTAAGCCAGGTTATTACCCTTTCAGTGATTTGTACTTTAGGCACATTGAACCAGAAATACTGTTCTAAACTACGATTCTCGTCTAGAAAACTTATTACCCACAACAGAGATAAGACGCACTTCAGCATTGGTGCTAAATTTTAAACCAACATCATTAACTTTCAAATAACGTGGCTTTGCAATATATAAGGTCCCTTCGCGAAGCCACAACTATTGCCAAGTTTACAGCATTGAAACTGCTTTTCACCATAGAATCGCATTTGCTTAAGTCTAACTATAACAACTAGTTAGGTTTGTCAATTTTTTTGATCTAAAACTGCAACTCATACAGTAACATGGTTCTCAGCACTCAATAAAAGATAAACCTATATTTGGCCCCTCATTATTAACAAAACTAATAATTTATAAAACATCGTTATCAATATAACACATACACACAAAGAGTTAGGCTTTATATAAAGTGGTAATATGAACACGCAGCACCCAAAAGGAAAACCATATTTGGCTCCACATAATTTACTAAATCCATCACTAATATGAATGTCTACATCAATACGTGCACACACAAACACATCAGACACACACAGTTGCACTATATAGACATGTAAAAGTGAAAAGTTACTAACAGTGAAGGAATCCGGAAAATCAGGAGCTTGCTGTTTGACGGCAGCTTCGTGCTTGACCCACCGATCTCGAAGCTGGGCTATGGTGTCACCGGTGAGGGCTAGGCAGCTGGCGGTCGCAGCTTGCTTGATTGGGAACCGGTAACCGGTTCCTTCGGTTGCCTCCACCGAATCTGATGAACTCGAATCTCGGGATGATGGTCTTCTTCTTTTACTTTTTCCACTGCTTCCTTGCTGAGAATGGAATGGTGGCAACCCCCATATCCCGCCATTGCCACACCCTCCCAGTGCGCCCATGTCACAACAAATTGGCAGACAGAGTGAGGGAGAGAGTAAGAAAAATCTTTCAGCACAGTCGGAAGCGAACCGGGCATCGAACCGGCCGAGGCAACTCACCAAATTCGGTGGTTTAACGGGTTTTCAAATACAAAATTATCTTAAAAATATAACGCAGTAGCATAAATAAATAATTAAAAGCATAAGACATGTAATATCAATTTTTGTGAATTGAAGAAGAATAAGAAAACAGAAAATAATATTGAGAGCGATGAATAAATAAACAAGAAGTGAACCTCAGGGAAAGAAAAAAAAAGAAAAGAAAAACCTAATTTCTAAAAAGAAAAGAAGAGATGAGAAAATAATGGTAAAAAATAAAAAATAGAAAAGGTGAAGAAATGGACAAACCTATTGAAGTATTACGGACTCACTGACTCCTCAATTAAGCAAAAGAGTTTATATATAAGATCTTGTAATTTGTAGCTACTCAATCCGTTAAAAAATATGAAACTAAGGTGAAAGTGAGATAGTGCCTGGGATTGCAACTGTGTGGCAAAGTATCTAATTTTTATTTTTTATAATTTAAAAGAATCTGAATGAGCCATATTTGTTGTAGAGCTAGAAGACATAAATGACTAATGTTTAATAACAAAAAAGTACCTTATTTTTATTGGTTAAATAAGTCTTTAATTTAATTTTATAAAACCATTATGGTTCTATAAATACAGGCCAGTTACGGTTCTTACAATAAATCTACCAGTTATAACTGGTTTTCGCAGCTCTTGTGCAATTTCGATTGTACACACCCCATTTTTCTAGTTTTATTTTATCTTTATTTGATATTTTATTGGGCTTTACTAATGATTAAGCTTATAATGGACTTTCGGCCTAATAATATAATGAGCCTAATCTATTTAATTAGGTCTAATAGGTAGTCTAGTCCAGTCCAGTCTAGTTAGAGTGCAACCCATGTAGAGTCTGGTCCAGTTGGTTAAATCAGTCCAGTTAGTTAAGTTTAACCTAACTTAATGTCAAGAGATTGTGACTGATTAGATTTATTTGGAGATATTTTGAGATTTATCCTTAATACATGTGATTAATCCTTGATTTAGTATAAGATATGGAGATAATTCCTGAGTTAAGTTTAACCTAAGTTAAGGTCAAGAAATTGTGACCGATTAGATTTACTTGAAGATATTTGAGATTTATCCTTAATACATGTGATTAATCCTTGACTTCGTATAAGATATGGAGATAATTCTTGAATCTGGTTGATCCCATCTAATTACATCAGAGATAATGGTCAAATTAGGGATGTCTTAAAACTAGCAGGTTCCTTGATTTTTTATCAATTTCATCAAATATTTTGCTCTCACAGAGTGGATAGTCATTCTTATCGGACCTCTATAAAGAGAGTCTCGGGGCTACATTTTCAGGAAAGCTTTTTTCCCAAGCTCTTTCTAGACTAGTTTAAATTGTAATAGTCTAGAGTATTTCCCTCCCCGAGACCAAATTTTCATTTCCAAAAATTATATAAAAAAGTCTTTTTATTTCTTATTTCAAGTCTAAAACCAAAGTGTAGGTAGTCTCCCATGAGGTCCAGTCGAACTACGATACTTTTGATTCTGGTTTGTCCTTCCGAATATGTAGGTCATTTGATCTCTGTTTTCGAATTCATACCAACAATTTATAAATAAACTTAATATTTGTTTTACCATGTTCATGTGTTATTTGTTAAAAAGGCCAAAAATCAATTAAAAAAAAGGAAGTAGAGACTGAAAGTGTATGATGGGTGCCTAACACCTTCTTGTCGTATAACTTAGTCCCCAAATCTATTTTTTCTATTTTCAATAGATTAGTTGTCCATCAGACACTTTAGAGTCATTTTTAAGTTTTTTTTTTCTTCTTTTCATTGAAATAAGATGATGACTCCCTAAAGTTCCCCTCTTGTTGGTGGATTTTTTTGAAAGACAATTGGCTATAGTGGCGACTCCACTAGGCACTAAACTAAGTGGACTAGACTTAAAAATGTTTCTGTTGTTTTTTGGCCTTTTTTTATATTTTCTATGCGTTGTATAACCTGACAATGTGATGTAACTGTGATATTTGTGCTTTTATTAATATGTCTCACACACACGGACGTCTGTTACCAATTCACTCGCTCGAGAGCAACGACTGAAAATCTTCAAACTTTCTAGTTCTGAAGTGAAAGTTACTTTGAATTCTGATTGACTTTGTTACTATATAGTAAAGGTTCAAGTATAGACACTTCTTATCCTAGTAGAACTTACCAAAGGATGGTGAAATATTTATTTTCAAATTTAAGGAATGAGGGGAAATTCCAATTTTAGAAAATTGGAATTTTTTTTTAACAAATTCCAATAATTGGCACTTGAGATCCAATTTTAAAAGTTGCGATTGTTCACTCTTTTAGTAGAAAGTTGCAACTTTTAATGGTACTTTTGGTTAATAATAGTTATAAGTTATTATTAATCCTCTTTAAAGACACCAAATATAAGCTTTAAGCTTCCTTTAATTGATTATGAGAATTTTTACATATTCTCTCTCATAAGATAATTTGTGTTTGGTTACTATTTTACAAGTAATATCCAATGGTCGCCTATTGTTTTATATTAAGAGGCAGATTTGAGGAACCCGTTAAAGTATAAGAGATAAATACTATCTTGAGAAAACTCAGGCATTACGAACATCTAGGTTTCAAGGCAAGTATAGAAGGTTTGAGGGTGCGAACGGGAGCATGTGCAACTTCCAAGGATGGAGCATCACTGACTACGAGGTTCTTGCAGGTTTTATCACCCCACACTTCTCCTCTTAGACCATCATGCTTGGAATACTGACGAGAACTATTTTCATAAGGTGAGGTTGGCTTGCTTGGGATTACGGTCCTCCCGTGTTTCCCAGACTAAGCCTGAGTTCCCTTGTGGATTCCTTAAAATGATATAAAAGGGGCATTATGATTCCCATATGATCATTGAATCGATAATTTGGGAGTTTTAATATTCCCACATGAACTTCCACTCTACAATGTTTAACACACAACACATTTGCTGATGCATAACCAAACTGAATTCCAAACCTTAATTTCAGTAGACAATAGCATGGTAACTTTTATGTCAGAAATGTGGAGCCTTCATATTCTGTTTCAGAGTTGAAAGCAGAAGCAGCATACTTGGCTAAGCATGAGCAGAGTTTTACAATAGTTGAAGGTGAATCTGAAAAACCTGCACTAATTTCTGCACAAGCACCTGGCCAAAGTTTTAAACAAACTGCCAAGTCAAACATTCAAGAGAATGAAAAACCTAGTACAAACCTTTCCCGTTTGTTTCGGACTTGTAGGCAGCAGCAGCATACCTGGCTGAGCCAAGAGAGCAGATCCTACCGCCAGCATATGGAGGCAAACCGAGAAGACCTGTAGAGAAGAGTTCACCAACAAATCCTGCTGCTGCCAAATGTATGATTGCAGAAGTACTTGGCCCAAGTTTCGAACAAACTGATTGTATTATGGTCGGGATTCATGAGGAAGGAAATAGTACAAAGTTCAAACTCAGAGTGGTTACCGGAATGAAAACTGATGAGGTGAAACCCTCAAAAACCTAAATGGTAATGTTTAGAAACATACTGAGAGGGAGGCATCACAAAAACCAGCCAGTCAAAAAATATCCAGAAACAATGGAATGGTCGGGGCAGAAAGAACTGAGATGAATTTTCACAGGGGAAGTCTAAAAATTGAGCTTATTGGAGGTAGGATTATGTTGGTCATGCTTTGGGGTTTCACTCAACAAGAGATGGAATATTCTACAAACAAGACGGGACTGAGTAAACTTCCAAGAGCTTTGGTGCTGTGGTTAGCGAGAAGTCATCCGTTTTTGCTGTAGACGGAAAGAGATGTAACTGCTTCTCCTCTTATAACTTAGATCATGACGTTCTTGCACGTGTATGTTACAGTACATGAAGCTCCTGCAGTTTTGGCTTAGGTAATGCAAAATTTGTGCAAATGGCAGGTATCTTCCGGATAATGAAAGAACCATGTATGATACTGAATTGCATGTCTTTAGCCTCATGGTCAGAGGGTAGGAATGATAAACCGCTGATAGTTTCACCCAAATGACCAAATTCATTAGCTGTTGATATTAATTCTCAAATGGCATTGAACTGAGAATATCTATGTTCTGAGCTATAAATCTTCAAATATAAATATTAGACAAGCATATACCACCGTGATATGAATGTCAAGTTGATTGATTTATGTGCAACCTTTTTGAACTTCAGTTATACTCAAATTTGCCAAGTGGGAGCAAGAGCCAGAGCAGTTCTGACCGCAGCTCGTCTAGACAAATTCTAGTGGCCAGAGGGAGAGCGCGAGGTTAATATGGAATGAATTTTTATGGTACATGACAATTCTAAACACCATAGAGTTAAGCTGGTAGAAGCTATTGCACCTCAGCTAGATTAAAGAATTGCTGTCTATGCCTATCACAGCTCAGAACATCAATCAACGTCTATAATTACGAACAGTGCAGAAGCGGCCAACAAGTTTGAGAGATTGAGATCAATTTATATATATATCTATCTATATATATATATATATATATATATATATATATATAGAGAGAGAGAGAGAGAGAGAGAGTTACGCATATCTAATAGAGATCTTTAACCAACTGAAACAGAGACAACAAAGCTACTAATACAAAAGATTCAAAGTGATTTTCATACTCCAAAAGATGGTTATTGCATGCAGTGTTAAGACGGGCAAGTGGGCAACCGTGATGTAGTGGGAATAACAAGTACCATTAGTAGAACCTCCATTGAGGAATATGCATCGCGGAAAACAGAATCCAGGAAGTACCAACGGTGAAAATTTGAGCAGTTACATTGTCAATCTGCACAGTAGCTCAAATCTAAAGGAATTAATTACTAGATGAAATCACGTCAGCTTAATTGCTATATCAGGAAACTCATCGACAATAATACCAATCTAATCCTGAATTACGAAAAGAGTCCGCTCCTTTGACATCCATATGGACCAGAGAGAGCACAATCCTTGAGGACCATCCCTACAGATCTTACGTGCTTACGAGGTTGAAAACACAAATAGAAGAGTAAGTAGTCTAGCTAAAAGTTTTAAGTAAAGAACAAAGTATAGTTTGGCCTGTGTACTATACCTCGTGTGCTTTCTATGCCTTCCGCGGGGACATAAAACCTACTAATATTGTCCATAGTGCATATTGAATGGTATCAATCCATTTTAACATGTTGCAATCACAAACTAACTTCCTAATGAGACTACCCTTTTGTCCCGACCCTATCCTTTTCTGTTTCCATTAATTCTTCTATATTTTTAATCCAAACACCACCATAATACAACCAACGCTGCCAAGTAGCAGCCACTTCTATCAAATCAACTTGCCGCCACTTACTCCCACCACTGGACATAGCTCAAACACCTATCCACCTTTACCCAGCCTCCAGATCACATAATGGTTTCCCTTGAATTTACCTGTACCAGAAATCTCAAACAACAGTGGCAAAAATGTCACGACCCTGACAAAAGGTTACCATGACTCCAGTGCCAGAAACATATGTACCAATTCTAGGCCCACCACTACGATCTGCATCGTTGCAACCACAGCAATAGTCAATCAGGAAACCATGCCAGTTTGCCGTTCCTCTTTTCTGCCCGTCAGTTATTCCCAACCATGACATCGTTGCCACCAATGCAATAGTTGATCAGAAAACTACAATCACCAACCATGACATTTGCCCTTCTTCCTTTTTCAACCTGTGCTTGCCATAAACAAACTCAATTAGCTAAACCGACACCAATGCCTCCTGAAGTTCAACCTTTGCAATCGACATAAAAAAATTGATTACAACAGAGAGAGAAACTTGAACGACAGCCACGCCAGTCAGCCCTTTCTGCTGCATCTTCCATGCTTTGGGTTGGCCATGGTGGTTATGTGCCATATTTTAACTTGAAAACATGACCTTAAGATCCACCACCAAGAATGGCTATGGATCCAGCCACTGTTGCTTCCGCAAACTACCACCACTATTGGCCAATTCAGAATTGCACACACTATGACAAACCCACTGTCAACCCTGCAATAGACTTGTTGGATGTGCTCAATAACCAGAACCGGGAGGAGGCTTAGTGGAGGGGCGGTTGCACCATTGTTGTAAGGAAAGCTTTTGGCTGCAACTCGGTATTAGCAATAGCATGCAATTCACAGTGACATTAATGGTCGCTAAATATTGCTAAGTGACACTTTATACATCTTTAGTGACAATTCTAAGCGGCGCTTTTTTAGTGGAACTAATTAAAAGCCACTAAGCGGCGCTACATGGGAAGAGTTGTAGGCTCTTCCTACAACAAGGGTTGCAGCTAAAATTTTCCGAGATGTAATGCAAGGGAAAAGTGCAAGTTCCCACAAGTATGTTGGAAAATATTCCTCCACTCACAAATTCCAGTTTTCTGGAGACCAAAATTTTCTCCTGAAACAGAAAACTTGTTCGTCTGAGCAGATAGACCTGTAAAGAGAGTGAGAACATCTTTTCTTAAAAACCAATAAAAGGTACTTTCAATCTGTGAGACGAAGGCTTCAAGGATAAAGTTTAAAAGAAGAGGAATTTTTTGTACCCCAACCATACAGTACGGAATAAGAGGAAAAAGATATTGCAAGAATAAAGATCCAAGTCTTTTTAAAGTAGAAAAAAGGAAGAAGCAGTTCAACTATGCCTGGAGCGAGGCAACCTTCAGATTGTACGCTCAATTTGAAAACGAAATGTTGTAACAACTTGACACCAATTGGGCAAATTTAATACATCAAAAGCAATGATTATCCCCACCCCAACTTGGCTGAGGCCCCGAGGTTTTAGAGTGCGATGCAAAAACTGATTTAGCAATAAATTGATCCGCTTTACATGAAAAGAACAAACAATTGCGGGGGGTAAATAACCATTATTGCAACTGCTACTGATTTTCTTATCTTCGAAGTGTTAGAGGAATTACATCCTAGGTGCAAAACAAAGAAGTTCTGAGTTGGAAACCAACTGAAAACATCACAGTAGTTGAATACAATAGTACGAATACCAACAACAGTAACAACAATGAGCAGAAAATTACCGCTTAAATATAGTTCATAGAACAAGGGAACAGGAATTATAGGAACCCACACCCAGTAATGGAAGCACATGAGTTCCTTGAAGTTAGGCATAAGATTGAGTTGGTACCACGTAGATAACAAGTACATATATCAGAATTCACTGAGCAACGCAGTAAGGAACTGAATCATAGCTAACTCAACAAAATGCTCCCTGCTCTGTACTTCATCATCCTCCTCCTCCTCCTCCTCTTCATACTCCTCAGATGAATCGCTTTCACTGTCACTCGCTTCTGTTCCCTTGACCTCCTTTCCTTCCAGAAGTAAAACAAGACTCTCACAATAGCTGTCCACGTAGAATGAGCTTTTTGTTCCAAAAATTCCAAGATTCCTACTTCCCTCCGTCCTGGTTTTATGAGATATCAATTCTCCACTTCTTGCCGCCATTAGTACTTCGCCATTCTTCCTAACGCCTAGAGGAATCCCCAAATGGCCGTCAAGGTCAGTATTGAACAATCTACTCCAAGATTCCACCGCACCATACTCTCTCATCATCCATATGGAACAACACCTACCTGACATACATCTATTGCTTTGGAAAACTGCCAACGACTCCGCCACTACCCCTAAAGCCATGTTCATAGGGGATTCGCGGACTAAACTTTCCGGCAACACCATCTCGCCAAACACCTCATTACCCAAATCGAACCACAAAACCAAACAGCTAACCATACTACCACGCCCCCCACTCCGCTGAAACGCAATCCAATGCAACTTCCCACTAACAAAAGCCTGTGACCAAAAATGCTCGGCAATGCAATACCGAGGAGCAGGAGCACTAACTCCCCTCCATTCCCCCTCCTTAACCGTGTACACCTCAACAAGCGGGGGCACTTTGTACCAATCACCCCTTTGCACATAAGCGAGCCTCACCACCTTGTAATCATTGGCGTTACAATCAAATCCAAATCCAAGAACACCCACATTTTCTTCACTAGATTCTAATGTAGCATGCGGGATGGGAAGGTTCAGTTTGCGCCTAATCGTGGGGTTCCACAGGATTATAGTGTCCTTGTTACCAAGCAAATCGTCTGAGATGCAAAGCAAGCCATTACAAGAACCCACAATTCGAAAGTACGAGGGGACAAAGCCACTAAATGGGAACTCAATTTGTGCATCATGGTCAATGTTGAATGATTGGTTAGTGTCGAAATGGACAGAATAGAGTTCTTTTCTTTGGTTTAAATCGTAGCGTCTAATAAGTGTGCGAGTGTTGCTGGTAAAGTGATTGGAAAGGGTAAGCTGGCGGGTGTGCATGGCTATAAAATTGGGGCTTGAAATGAGAGAGCACCATGATTTTGAGACGCACCTGAACCTAAGGAGAGATTTTGGGGGCAATCTTGTGAGGATTTGGAGAATCAGCTCTTGGGGTATGTAGTCTGACATTTTTCCAGATGAAAGAGTTGCAAGAAAAGATGAAATTTTTTTTAAGTTTGTGAGGGAAAGAGCGACTTACAATGTGATCAGAAGAGAAAAAGCTGACAAGTAACTGCTGCCCATGTTATCTTATACCACTTACAGGCCGCTGATGCCATGAATACACAGAGAGGTGGGAATTAGAATGAGTGAGTGCAGTGGATTTGTGTGAGGAAGAGGGTGGGTGCTTCAGAGGGGAATTCTGCTTGGTTTGATGCTTTTGTGTAGTCTCTACTATGTAGCCCATGTTTCCCAGAAGAGAATTTGGCGTGTCGCACTTTTGACACTAAAACATTTAAACCGAAGTGTCCCCTGCCGTACGGTAACCCATGATAATGCGTGGAATGATGAAATTGACAAAAGTAACCCTTTACTTTAGGAGAAGGGCTTTTAATGATACTGGTGGTGTTATTTTCACAAAAGTATCATCATATGTGCTATGGTTAGAAAGTATCACCACAAGTTTTGTCAAAGATTGGCCTAATCGTGTTACTGAACTCGAGGATTTTAAATGAATGATGGGTTCTTTTCCGAAAGGCGAGTTGTGATAAATTGATTGAGTTAAACTTTTCGACCGTTTGTCTAAACTAGCAGCGATGTACGTGCATTATACGTTCATTTAATGATTTTTTGTGCGACAACAATCCTCTATTTTATTTAAAACTCCAAAGATTTATAAAGAAAAGTTAGTGGGTCATCTCGACTTTTAGCAGTTCTTCGTCATCTACGGACACATTGACTAAGGCTCTTTTTGTAGTCGTTTTGTTGATAAATATTATTGTAGTTTTAGTTGGAATTTGGAAGGAAACAAAATCATTTTTTTATAGGAGGATGAGCAAAAAATATAAACATCAAAGCAATTTTTTTTTCAATTAAACAACATGTTACGAAATAGAATGTTTTCTGATGTAAAACTTATAAATCACACCATCAATTATTAGCACTTAACAAAATCACAAAAAAGGAAAAGAAAAGAAAAAGATCGTCAATGAAAATATAAATTACATCCATGAATGGATAAAAAGAAACCAGAAATCTAGGTTCGATAGCTCTGACAGGACCTTAGTCTATTAAGCCACCTATGTCTCCATTGCTCTAAAAAAAAGATAGGCTTCAGACATAAATGTAAATATTGAATAAAGGCAACAACTCATTTTCACTTAAAATAATGCTAAGGTCGCTCTTTTTCTGTTTTTTCTTTTCCTTTTGGTTACAAATTGATTCCAAGCCATATGATGCGAAGAATATATATTCTTTCATGAAGATTCCCGTGTTAGTTTTGACAGCATAAGGCTTTTTCTTAACTTGATGAGTCTAGCATTTTTTACTTTTGCATTTCATTTGTTACGAGCGTAAGATTTAGGTGATATTAGCGTAGTTCCTCAAGAGGTCCTAGCTTAGCCATAGCAATGATATATATATTTCGTACCCCTAGAACCATGCTTAAATATATAACAATACTTCACATTAATATAGCTTCATTTCTGTCAAATAAAATGCAATGAAAGAACATACATGGTATTAGAGGAATACTTGGAAAAGTCGATTGACAAAAACATCTATGATTTATGAAGGTGGGAATGTGACAGGCTTTCTAAGTGTGAATGCATTATCACCGGAATTTTTTAGAAACACATGATATACACCTAAAAAATGTTTTGCTAATGTGAATAATCAAAAGTATAACTGTTAAATCGCCATACCTCTTGTAACGCCCCGAATTTATTTACGGAGCGTTAACGCCGAATAAGTGAAAATAAAAAAAAAGCCTTATAATTATCTGAAGTTTCCCAAACGGTAAATCAGAGCATGTACTAATAATTCCCAAAATGCATCAATATCTGACATAGGGGCCCAAAACTTTTATACAATTCAAAAGTTTCTCCAACACGGAGTTTCAAAACAAAACCTAAATGATATTAACTTATCTTAGTTGTTACATTTAAATGTTAATACTAACTCTGAAATAAGGCAGCTAACCCTTGGTCACATAGCTAGCCCTTCAAATCCAAAATCTCACCTACTAATCACCTAAAAGCAAAAACAATAAGAGAATGAGTCAAATGCCCAGTAAGGTCGCTCGAAGGGCCAATCAATCGGAAACAAAAATATCTGAGAAACGAAATTTCGAAAACACAAAATTTTTTCAACGGAACGGATAATCAAACCAGATTTCGAATATCAAAACATTTCTAAATACAAAGTCAGACACAAAAGTTTCAACGAAACGGACACCAAATCAAATTTCAAATGTCAAATTTTATCTGAAAGACAATATTTCAAAGGCACATCAGTTACGACTGAACAGAGGTCAGACCAAATATTCAATGTCAAAATATATCTGAGTACGGAGACAGACACTATCAGATCGAATATCAAATATATCTGAGTACAGAAACAGACATTACAGAGCCATTCAGAAAGTGGTCACCTACGTCATTCCTGACATATGAGGCCGGTTTAGAAAGTAAGATCGCGATCTCTAACTCAACTCCCCTGAGCTAGCCCACGTTTCACTCCACGTGGGTAAGTCAGAAATAAGTCACATACATTGTGACATGGCTCATAAAATTACCCTAAACAAAAATCTCAGAATAATCGTTATCAAATATCGGACATGTCAGACCATATTCAAAGGCTTCAAAATAACATTATCAAATAACGGACTTGTCAAACAATGAGTGAAGTTCACGAAATAATGACGATCATAAATCACTGAAATGAACGATATCGATATATCAAAATTCGGAGGTCAAACAAATTCGACAGAATTTGATTTTTACAAATCATAGAATTGACAACAAGTCATTCTTAATAAAGTTCAAAACAAAAAAGGAGAGGAAGAATCACTTATCTCCATTTGAAAAAGTTTGGATTTCAAAATAATCTAAAGATTTACATGAGCGATTGGTCCATTCACTACAAGAAAATAGCTCTATGGTGACGAAAAAGCCAACGGTACACAAGGGCCCATAGGCACAAGTGTTGTTATGCCAACGGTACTAACAGCCCGTGGGCACAACTGTTATTATGCCAACGGTACTAACAGCCCGTGGGCACAACTGTTGTTATGTCAATGGTACAAAAGGGCCCGTGGGCACAAGTATTATTTGCCAACAGTAACAACAGACGGTTGGCACAAGTGTTGTTATGCCAACGGTATATAAGGGCCCGTGGGCATACATGTTGTTATGCCAACAGTATATAAGGGCCCGTGGGCGCAAGTCATTTTATGCCAACGACAACAAAGGTCCGTGGGTACAAGTTTTGTTATGCCAAAAGTTATTGGTAAACCATTGGCTTATCAATTTTACATGTCTTTGAGTTCGATTAATAGCTAATAAGCTTCCAAAGTCTTATCTTTTGAGATTTTTAATTTTTTCTTAAAAGCAAATATTAGTTGTCACAAGCAAATTGGCTAAAATTTAATCTTTAAAATAATAACTTTCCATTTTAACGTCTTAAATATCGATCACTACTAAACAACAACAACAGTAGTAGCAACAACAACCTCAGAAATTGATGTCACCTCGGTCACAATAACCGCCAATCCACCTCCACTGTCCACCGATTACTCTTCATTGCCCACCGACAATAATCTCTATTATATATACCGCCACAATCAATACCCATTACATCCACTAGGCACATGCCCACAAACTACTAATCTCCCAAACCATGAGCTCCATCAAATAATTAATCACCAATGACGGTGGTGATAGGCTCAATGATCGCAACTATGATGGTAATTTATTCAGTTAAATCCAATTGCAGAAGTAAAAATCCAACTACCTATACTATTGTGAGAGTTTGGTTATCTTATCCCTTAATCTCCTTTCTTTCCTTCTCACACATTGCACACTACACTCAATTTTTCTGTAATGGTGGCCGGCTAGTATTCAATTTTAAACAATTAGGCCGTGCACGAAAGTTAATGGTTATGATCAGGTGGTTGGGGGGAGTGGCAGGCACGGTGATGGGGTAAGGGTTGGGAGGTGGGTGGTCACGAAATATCAACAGTACACAATGACTCATTCATATGAGTGTTATTATGCAAACTCTTGACTTATACTCAAGATGATTGATGAGGGTCAAAGCCCATGACTCACAATCATGGAGACTAGCGTAAAAATTGGCGGGATCAAAGTCCACGGCTCACAATCGTGGATATTGACGTGAAAATTGGCGGGTTAATTAGGCGTAGTGGGGATGAAAAAAATCAGCAGGTATGAAACTTAGAAAAAAAAAATTAGCGGGCATAGAAAAACAATTAGCGGGCATAATGATATTATGGAGATTAGAGTAAAAATTGGCGGGATCAAAGTCTACGGCTCAAAATTGTGGATATTGGCATGAAAATTGGCGGGTTAATTAGGCGGGCATGAAAACTTATAAAAAAAATTTAGAGGGGATTTAAAATTTACCGGGCATGAAACTTAGCCAAAAAAAAATAGCGGGCATAGAAAAACAATTAGCCCCTCTCTCACGACACAGCCTCTGTTCTCTCTGTCTCTCATCACATAAACACGGCGCACGGTGCAGCCTCTCTTCTTCCTCTCTCACACGCTGCCATCTCCGCCGCTGCTCCTCCACTGCCCGGTGCCTCTGATCTCTTCCGCTGCCGCGCTGCAGTCCATCGTTTCCGTCTCTCTCTATCCCGCACTGCCACAGGTAAAATTTATTCTACCAATTTTTTGCCCTAGGAATGTAATTATGTTAATTTACATCTTTGCTTCGCCACATCCATCCCGGCACATAGATTTTTCAAATCTGCTCTTTCAATTTTATTTCCTTTAGCAAATATGTCCTCCACAATCAGCATCTCGATTTTGTCTAGGTAACAGTGCTAGAAACTGCAACCTTACTATTGCCAATTAGAAAATCCCTCTTGAGTTTTGTTGCTATTTCAATTGCCACAACAATGTCATTTACTGCCTTTAGATACTTCTTTCCTGATTTCGTCGTATAAATTGATTGGTGATACATGAAGAAACTTTCTTGACATGTAGCATTGCAACAAATTAAGAGACCTTTACAATGAAAGGGGTCAGGGACTTCTTCTTTATGTGACATTTTTATCCTTTGCAAGAAATCCTCATGATCTGTATACAATGTTGTTTCATGTTGTGATTCCTCTATTATCGAGAATTTCTTTGAGCAATTTAATTGCAACCTTGCAACCAAAACTTTGCAGTATCACGTTTTTAGCAATTTTGTTTCATGAAACAAAAATGTTGCTCTTGGTTTTGTAATAAAAAGGCAAGAGGAATAGTGCATACACTAGGTACACTACTTTGAGCAATTTTACGACGAAAAGTAAAACAAATTCTTACATATCTTAAGCAGTGATACTCCAGCACTTTTGTGATGATTTTATTGCATGTGGTTACAAAATTCAAAAGGATTAAAATTTTACTTTTAGCCATTGGATCTAGACTGTACAAAACTGAATAGCTGGGCAACAATCATGAATAAGGGTCCAAACTTAAACTTAGTTAGTAAAACTTATGTTTGAATTGCTTAGTATACTAACCTAGTATCTCTAGAAGAGAACCTATTGCAACTGGACCATCAAAGTACTTATCCCAGTTGAACGTGCTATAATCTCTTAAAAAACTATAAAAAAATCTGTAAGTTAGCCTATATTTTGTAGATTTATAATTATGTGTATGTAGGTGTATGTGCTTGTATGTGTCAGATTGATTGAGAGTTGGTTTTTTTTGTGCCTTTTTTGATCTGCTAAATTGATCGAGTGTGTGAATTTCAGGTTTTCTTGTGTGGAATTAATCTGTCCTTCATCATCACTGCCAGTTTCCTCCGCTGGGTAGGACGTGGTAGACTACTTCCCTAGTTTTTTTTATTGTAGAAGACATCATGCTTTGCTACAATGCACCTACAGCCGCCACCATGGCTGCTTCCCCCTTCACCCTTCACCCTAATGCACACATAGCTTCACGCAGCTGTGCACACACTTGCTGTGCTGCTAGTAAGTGTGTTGCACACACTTGATGTGCTGCACTTGCTGTAATGCACACATGGCCGATTTCAGCCCCCACACTTGTTGTGCTGCACTTGCTGTAATGCACACATGGCTGATTTCATCCCTCGCACTTGCTGTGCTGCACTTGCTGTAATGCACACATGGCTGATTTCAGCCCCGACACTTGCTGTGCTGCTAGAAAGGTCAATGACCGGTAAATCATTGGCTTGGGTAGATTATGCCTTGATTCCTAGAGTAGAAACATCTGTAAACAGACTTTTTTCTCGATTCTCTTTTGGCTTGGGTAGATTATGCCTTGATTCGTAGAGATTGATCTTAGATATCTGAACTCAGTTTAAAGATTATTGTTAGCTAGAAAATCGTAAGTTTTATTGTTATATATGGTCATTGATTCCCAATTTGGTTTCTGGGGAAATTGGCAATTTTCTCACTGGTTTTTGTCTCTTAGGATGAAATCAAAAAGAAACAAGATGCTGCTGCAACGTCAACAGATGGGCCCAACATACTCGCTACTGGTCGCGATGACATTCTTTCACGAACCTGCGGTAAAGATGGCCATGGCAGAGTTCGTTGCATGAGTTTGGGGCCCAATATTACAAACAGCTTTGGCAGAAGTAAAAGGATTACTGCTGATCCTGGGCCAGATTTAATGGAAGAGCTCGTCGTGCTGAGAGAGAAAGTGGCTGAAGTTGATGCAATGAAGTCTCATCTAGATGAACTGAACACGATGAAGTCTGAATTAGAAGAATTCAAGAGCATGAAATCTCAATTAGAAGAATTCAACAAAATGAAGTCTATGATGGATGAGTTTGAGGCGAATTTCATGCAAAGCCAGAGTCAAGTTCGAAGGCCTTTAAATACTCAGGTAACATCCACTTTCTGTGGTTTGAATCAATTGCACTGGTAGAGTTCTATTGGTGTCAAACTTTCAAACCTATTGGTAAATGAAGACTTTTAGAGTTAATTGGGGAGTTTAATCAATGATACATTTTATATAACTTAGATTTGAGAGTTGGACCACTGATAAACCGAGCCAATGAGATTTTGTATACTTGAAGGTGTGGCACTATTTGATGAGTGAGATGATGCTCTTCGCTATTTAGTTATTTGATTGATGACATGGAGAGGTAGGGGGTGAGTTGTTATGTCATTGGTTAGTTGATTGGTAACATGGAGAGGTAGAGAGAGTTGTTATTTGATTAGTTAGTTGATTGGTGACATGGAGAGGTAGAGAGAGGAGTTGTTATTTGATTGGTTATTTGATAAGTGAGATGTTACTCTTCGCCTCTTATTTTTCAGCTTATGTTGTTCTTTTTGTCTATGAAAAACATGATATACATTCTTGTTTTGTACCACTTAAATAATAAGTAATTAGCGTGTCCCATTTTGTAGGATGGTTGTGATGGCGAGGAGCAAGAAGCAAACAATGCAAATGAAGACGAGTTTCCTTGAGTTGTTCGTGGTTTATACTTGAGTATGGTTGGTTTATATGCTTCATTAGTCTTAGGTTATTTCATGGACATTAAAATTTGTTAAAATAAAGCATGAAAAGTTTTAGAATCTTTGTCAGGATGATGATGGTGAACCTTTTGTGATGGTATTGCAATTAATGGTCAAATTGATATCTTTTCTATGCAATTAGGTGTTTGAGGATTATAATATTGTTATGGTTCGATGATGTTTATTCCGTGCACTGTTGTGAAATGAATTAGATCCAATAAATATGTATCCAGGAAAAATAGGAAATTCAACATGTGTCTATGAGAAGTGCTGTGGGTACCCCAAAAAAATGTCGACAGTATATCCGTTGTCAAAACTCTTAAAAACCGTAGGTACAGAGGGGAAAAGGCCTGCGGTATATTCGTAGGCAAAGGTCATAAAACATTGGCAAAGAGGAAAAAAGGCCTGCGGTATACTCGTCGCCAAATGTTTAAACACCGTTGGCAAAAAAGAAAAAAGGCAACGGCATATTTGTCGCCAAAAGTTTCAAAAACCATAGGCATAGATAGAAAAGGCTACGGAAATTCTGTAGGTAAAAATTAAAAAAACCGTGGGCATATGTCTAAAAGGCCTAAGGTGCAGCCGTAGGCAAAAGTCATAAAACCATAGGCACAGAGGGAAAAAGGCCTATGGTATATCCGTAGGTAAAAGTCTTGAAAACCCTAGGCTCAAAGGGAGAAGAGCCTACGTTACATCCGTAGGCAAAAGTCCTGAAAACCGTAGGGACAGAAATGAAAAAGCCTACGGTATATCCGTAGGCAAAAGTCTTAAAAACTGTTGGCGTAAGGAATTTATGCCAAACTCAACATATGTATGTTCCTACGGAACAACCGTTGGCTTATGTCTTTACGTCCGTAGGCATATGTCTATGCAATCGAAAGAAGCACCCACAGTATACTACCGTAGGCATAGGCTATGCCTACGGTACTTTTGAGCTATGCCAACGCTTTAGTACCGTAGGCATAAACTGTTTCTCTTGTAGTGATTGCTGATTCAAATTTTCGAAAGTAAACCATTACCTTAATCAAGCCTTTTGAATACCACAAATCTTTAAGCTCCTCCTTAAAGCTTCCAAGCTTTCCAAGCCTTCTTCTCTATCTCTCGTTCTCTCGCACGAAGGAGAAGAAAAGAAACAGAGAACCCAAAAGGGATAGGAATGAAATAGAACACTATTTATATGGGACAAAAAAATCAAGTTTGCATTCGACGGAAAATAGTTTTCGGTTGACTCAATCCTTCAGCCGTGAAAATGTCTTTTCCAAAATCTTGAGGTTTTATTCGACCGAAAATAACCTTTATGTCGACCGAAAATACCCTTAAGTCGACCGAAAACTCCTTTAATGAAAATACTTTTAATTCAACCGAAATTTTTTTAATTCGACTTAAAAGTATTATTTAGTCGACTAAAAGTACTATTCAATCGACTAAAAGTTACTGTTCAATTATATATATATATTTTTTCAGAATTAGTATTCAGTCGACTTAAAACTTTTAAGTAGACTAAAAACTTCAGTAGCTCATTTTCTTACACAAAATCTTTTTATTTGAAGCAAACCCATTTTCATTTGAAGCCAAACTATTTTCATTCGACCGAAAACTAGTTTTCATTCGACTTGAAACTTTTAAGTCGACCAAAAACTTAAGAAACTCCAAAATACCATTTCTTTTCATTTTGGTTCGAATGAAACCACTTTTCATTCGACCGAAAATTTTAGAAACAAACCCAAACTATTTTCTTAATATTATCAAAAAGACCACAAACTTATTTATTCAAAAATACTAATTTCGCACAAGAAAAAGAAATTTTTTTTGGGTATTACACCTCTGAATGCATCGCACTAATTAAACATAATACAACGAATGTTGGTAAAAGAATCAAGAAGCGTACATACATGTTAAAAAGTTCAAAGATAAGTTAACGATGGTCAAAGAAAGTTCAAAGATCAGTTAACGATGGTCAAAGAAAGTTCAAAGATCAGTTAACGATGACCTAATCATGTAACTGTACTCGAGGATTTTAAATCAGTGGTGGGCATGGGGTGGAACTACATGGTAACAAGGGGAGGCTGAGCACCCCCTGAACTTTTGAAAAAATTTTTCCAGTGATGTTATATGCTGATGTAAACTATATCTACGTTTGTGCATGATGAAATCAGCATGCACAAACGTAGACATAGTTTACATCAGCATATAACATCACTGGAAAAAAAAATTTTCTTTCAGTTTATACATATATAAGCATTGAAATTAACATATCTATACATAGGTTAATTTTAGTTTAATTTTAGTGATTATATAGAGGTTTAGAATACATGTTTGGTTAATTTAATTTTAGTTTGATTTCAGTGATTATATAGAAATTTAAAATAAGTTCTTTAAAATTTTAATATTATTTTACTAATAAATTGTTTTGGTGAATTCGATATAATTTTTGTACCCCCTGAAAAAAATTCCCGGTTCCTCCCCTGGTGGTGGGTTTTCTGTTCAAAAGGCGAGTTGTGACAAATTTATACTCAAAATAAAACCCTTTAGTAGTTTATCTAAACAATTCCGCTAAGCAACATCCGTTGCGAACTCATAAGTTCTTTGTTACATTCATTAATATGTACAAGTATAGTAAATATATATATATATATATATATATATATATATATATATATATGGGGGCTGATCCCCACCCACTAGTGGATAATATCCACCAAACCGCAACAATTTGTTGCGGTTTGCAATCATGATTTTTTGTGAAACCCCACCCCACCACCCCCCAAACTTTTGTTTCTTTTTTCCATGGCCCCCCCACCCCCTTTCCCCCTTCCCTTTTTTTCTTTCTTTTCTTTTTTCCTCGCGGCCCCACCCCCCCTTTTTTTCTTTTTTTCGTGGGCCCCCACCCCCTTCCCATTTTTCTTTCTTTTCTTTTCACTCGCGGCCCCACCCTCCCCAAACCGCAACTCCTTGTTGCGGTTCACCTTTTTTTCTTTTTTTTTCGTGGCCCCACTCTCCCCAAACCGCAACAAGGAGTTACGGTTCCCTTTTGTCCCCCACCCCCGAACCGCAACTCCTTGTTGCGGTTCTCTATGGCTTTTGTGGCCCCCACCCCCGGTTCCTTTTTTATTTTCCTTTCTTGTTTTCTTCATGGCCCCTAGCCCACCCCCAGTTCCTTTTTTGTTTTCGTTCGTGGCCCCCCCTTCCTTTTTCCAGCTCAAAGCTTGGCTGCGCAGTCTTCTGCCATCTTTTTTCTTTCTTCATAACCTTTGACTCTGTCATTTTTTTTTCTTTCTTCACAGCCTTTGACTAACTACTGCTCACTCATGGACATAATTTTTCTCTGTCTTCTTTCTTCTCTCTTCCTCACTTTTCTCTCTTTAAAATCCCTTCTCCCCAAACCCTTTCTTCCACTCTCTTCATTTTCCATATCTCACCTACATAATCTCCACAACAATACAAAAAAAAATTTACTCTAGAAGATTGGTGGATAACCTCTAGAAGATCGGTGGATTTTTCTTCAAATATATAAAGTTAAAACAAGTAAGTATTTTGAATTTTCTTATAATTCAATGTTAATTTCAAATTGTTCTTACCAATTGATTGTTTAAATTGTGTTACGCTTAAATTGTTCTTACCATAGTCTAAAATTCGTGTTTAGGGCGTCAAAATTACGTTTTTACAAATCAGGGTATTACATTAGAAAGATTCCAAAATAGCGCTTTTTTAGGGCGTCAAAATTAGAATTTTTCATGAATTTATAAAAAAACGTTAGAGCTAGATTTTGCCAAAGTGCAAAAAAGAGACCCTAGTTATTTTTAAAAGATTTGTATCAGAAAAAAATTTTAGATTTTTCTAAAGACTAGAAAGGGGTTAACTGATACGCGCAACCTTGTAACTTTGCAGTGTAATTTAAAATATCAAGTTAGCGCGATTTCGCGTGAAACTTTTATGAGAACCCTAGAATGTTGGGAAGTTCCATTTTCCAGGAATTCAGGCCATTCCAAAGCCGTTACCTATTTTTTTGGCTGAACGTGCTTTTAAGCGCTCGATCCGGACACCGGTTCGGGATTTTTGGGCAAAACTTATGTAAAATACTTTTTAGATCCAGAATGAATTCAGGAAGCTTAAAATAGTATTTTAAATCACTTTTGAGATTTTCTGAAGCCAGGGGCATTTTGGTAATTTGCCACCCCGAGAGGGGTGTTTTGGTAATTTTCCCGACAAAGTTTTCATCGGACTTTTTAGTCCCGAAATGTAAGTAAAACACCTGAAATGTTGTTTTGAAGCTGATTGCGGGGCGTAATTGTCACTAAAGGTGAAAACTTAATTAGACAGTTTTTCACGAATTTATAAAACATAGCTAGAGCTAGATTTTGCCAAAGTACAAACAAGAGACCCTAGTTATTTTTAAAAGATCTGTATCAGGGAAAATGTCAGATTTTTCCAAAGACTGGAAAGGGGTTAACTGATACGCGCAATCTTGTAACTTTGTAGTGTAATTTAAAATATCAAGCTAGCGCGATTTCGCGCGAAACTTTTATGAGAACCCTAAGATGTTGGGAAGTTCCATTTCCCAAGAATTCGGGCCATTCCAAAGTCGTTACCTTTTTTTTTGGCCGAACGGGCTTTTAAGCTCTCGATCTGGACACCGGTTCGGGATTTTTGGGCGAAACTTTTGTAAAATACTTTTTAGATCCAGAATGAATTTAGGAAGCTTAAAATAACATTTTAAAGCACTTTTGAGATTTTCTAAAGCCAAGGGCATTTTGGTAATTTGCCACTTGGAGAGGGGTGTTTTGGTAATTTTCCCGACAAAGTTTTTCAAAGGACTTCTTAGTCCTGAAATGTAATTACAACACCTGAAATGTTATTTTGAAGCTGATTGCAGGGCGTTAGGGTGATAGTGAATCCCCGGGGGCATTTCGATAATTTGTCGCTTAGCGGGGGTATTTTGGTAATTTAACATTATAAAATTTTTCGAATTACTTTTAGTTCGGGAAAGGGTGTAAGACACTTGCAAATTTATTCTAAAGAATGAATTCAGGAAGCTTAAAATCCCATTTCAAAGCACTTTTGAGATTTTCTGATGGCAGGGGGCATTTTGGTAATTCGTCGCCCCGAGAGGGGTATTTTGGTAATTTTACAGTGTTAAGTTTTTCAAAGGACTTCTTAGTCCAGAAATATAAGCAAAGCACCTGAAAGGTTGTTTTGAAGCTGATTTGGGGCGTTAGGGTGATAATGAACCCCCGGGGGCATTTCGGTAATTTGCCGCTCATCGGGGGCTATTTTGGTAATTTTACATTATACAAATTTTCTAAATGACTTTTAAAAAATTTTTATTCTTCTTTTATTTAATTCTATGACTTGTTGAGAATGATATAATTTTTATTTTTTAGATTTCAGTATAAATATGGATGCAACTGGAGGAAATAATTTTTGTGAAGATTCTGATCCACCTTACTTGGGTCAAGTTTTTCAAAGACTGGACGAAGTTGAAGCATACTATAGAGCATATTCGAAAACGATAGGTTTCGGTATTAGAATTAAGATGACTAGAAAACGGGCGAATACAGATCAAATTTGTGGAAGACTATTTGAGTGTCATAGAGGAGCACCGCATGTACCCCGGTTGTTCGGATCAGTGACGAAGGGCCAACAAGACAAAGAAAACGGGACACATTTCCGGGTACCGGCTGCAAGGCCCATGTGTATGCAGTACACCGAAAAATGAAAACCATTGGGTTGTGACGGGAGTGGAGTTGAGCCATAATCATCAGTTGATGACCCCTAGTAAGATTGGTCAAATTCATCAACACCGAGAAATAAGCGCGGCACACAGACAACTGATATTTACAATGGCCGAGGCTAAAATTCCACCTTCTAGAATGATGGGGGTTTTCTCAAGCCAGGCTGGGGGGATTGACAAGTTGAGTTTCAACGAAGTAGACCTTCGAAATGAACTTCGTGCTCAGAGGAGAGAGTCTTTCGGTAAGAGTGATTCTCAAGCTACACTTGATATCTTCAGGAGCCTTCAGAGTGAGAATTCTGGCTTTTTCTACAGTCTCCAACTGGATGATGAGAACCGCATTAGTACTATATTTTGGGCGGATGCCCGTTCTAGAGCTGCTTACCAAAATTTTGGGGATGTTGTGACGTTTGACACCACATACCGCACAAATAAGTACTCTATGCCTTTTGCTCCGTTCACCGGGGTGAACCACCACTATCAGTCAATCTTGTTTGGCTTTGCCCTGCTTAGGGATGAGACGGAGGAGTCATTTACGTGGTTATTTGAAACGTGGCTTAAAGCAATGTATCATATTCCTCCAAAGACCATCATCACCGACCAAGATCTGGCAATGAAAAATGCAATCGCTAAGGTCCTTCCAGATACTCACCATGGCCTGTGCACATGGCACATAAGCAACAAATATCCCGAACGGCTTCACAATGTATATGCAAACCATCCGACATTCAAGACTGACTTTAATACATGTGTGAAGAAATCGTTGACGGTAGACGTGTTCGAGGAGAGGTGGGCCAAGTTAATGGATGACTACTATTTGCACAATCATGAATGGTTACAATCGTTGTATGAGATCAAGACACAGTGGGTCGGTGCCTACACCAAGAATTTTTTTGCAGCCGGAATGACTACGACCTCGAGAAGCGAAGGTATGAATTCATTCTTTGATGGGTACGTAGGCCATTCTTCAAGTATAACGGAGTTCGTACTAGAGATGCAGAAAGCCCTTGACAGGCAATTTTTCCTTGAGAGAGAAGCCGACGCGGCTACAGTTTACAGAGAAAGAGCTATAGTAGTTTTTTCACCTTTGGAGGCTCATGCGGCTCAAGTCTATACCAAGGAAATGTTTAGACAGTTTCAAGAGGAACTACTAAAGTCGAATCAATATAGCATGACAAAGTTGCACGAGTATTCCACCAGAGACCTCAAGGTTTATGCTTTGACAAATGTGACGAATTTCGCCAATCCGTGCTCTTCGTCGGCTCCGAGGAACAGAAGACATTTTACCGTAGCAGTTTGTATGGACACCGGGTTGGTTAATTGCAACTGTCAACTGTTTGAGCATAAAGGTATACTTTGTCGACACGCGTTGAGGGTTTTTAGCGCCAAGAATGCTCGTGAAATCCCTCCACAGTATATCTTGGAACGGTGGACGAAGGAAGCCAATAGAGTCCACGGTCACATTCCTTACGTGCCCAATGTTTCAGTTGATTTCGAGCAATCTGAGACGCTGCGATATAATCACCTTTGTAACATCATGCACGGTTTATCATTGGATGCAGCGTCAACATTTGATGGGTACAGGTATCAAGTTGAAGCAGCCGCACGGGATAAGGCTAAGCATGCACAGTTTAGGATGGCATTACCAGAAAGATAGGACCCTCGGACGACTCCAGCCGGTAGATTCAATCGAGCTTCACAGCCAGTCATTGACGGCACTAGCCTGCAAGGTGAGGAGGACGACATTTTTGATCCAATTATTTCTCAAACAAAAGGGCGAAAACGAGCAATACGCATGAAGAATCCGATTGAAGAAGCAACGGGTCAAAAAAAATTACGAAAGTGTGCGTTGTGTAATAAGATGACTGATCATGACAAGAGAAACCATTATAAAGTGTTAGGTATCGAACCTGGCAGTATGGTCGAGGAGGACGATGATGAGGAAGAGTGTTAGGGTTAATGTTTCAGTTGTATAAATTGAACTTTTATAATGTTTAAATTTGTGATTTGGTTTGTGAAATCTTTAATTTGTGATTTGGTTTGTGGATTATTGATATTTTTGGTAACTCCTTTTCGGGCACACTTTAGCGCCCAATGCTTAGCTTCCGAAAAAAGTTGTAATTTTTTTGTCACTTTTTTTTTGCTCATTGCACCTTAGGCACGCTAGTTAGCCCATTTGTATGAATTTCGGCGAAAAACGAGACACATTATTTTTTGGATTTTCCTAGGAAGGGCCTATTCGGGCACACTTTAGGCCCAATTGATAGCTTGCGAAAAAAGTTGTAATTTTTTTTGTCACTTTTTTTTTGCTCATTGCACCTCAGGCACGCTAGTTAGCCCATTTGTAAGAATTTCGGCGAAAAACGAGACACATTATTTTTTGGGTTTTCCTACGAAGGGCCTATTCGGGCACACTTTAGGCCCCAATGCTTAGCTTCCGAAAAATGTTGTAATTTTTTTGTCACTTTTTTTTCTCTCATTGCACCTGAGGCACGCTAGTTAGCCCATTTGTATGAATTTCGGCAAAAAACGAGACACATTATTTTTTGGGTTTTCCTACGAAGGGCCTATTCGGGCACACTTTAGCGCCCAATGCTTAGCTTGCGAAAAATGTTGTAATTTTTTTGTCACTTTTTTTTCGCTCATTGCACCTGAGGCACGCTAGTTAGCCCATTTCTATGAATTTTGGTGAAAAACGAGACAAATTATTTTTTGGATTTTTTACGACGCGCCTATTCGCGCATACTTTAGCGCCCAATTGTTAGCTTGCAAAAAAAGTTGTTCTTTTTTTTTCACTTTTTTTTGCTCATTGCACCTTAGGCACGCTAGTTAGCCCATTTCTATGAATTTCGGCGAAAAACGAGACAAATTAATTTTTGGGTTTTCCTACGACGCGCCTATTCGCGCACACTTTAGGCAGGCTATTTTTTTCACGTTTTTTTTTGCTCATTACACCTTAGGCACGCTAGTTAGCCAATTGTCCAAAATAATTCTAAAGTAATAATAAGGCTAATTCAATTTGAAACCTTGATAATCAAAATCCAACAATAGTAATAATAATCCATACGAACGTCAACTACATCTCAGGGGAATAGTAAGGAAGGCGTCTAGCTACACCCTTTTTCAGCTCCCAGGCTATCCTATATCTAAACGTCAATGCATCCCTTCGAGACCACGACGTATTTCAAGCACATCCAAGCGAGCTATGTAGTCCATGTACTTGAGGACGTAAATCCCGCAATCATGACTGTTATATTGCTTTGGTCGGTTTTGTATCATCACGACCGTCCAAGGCTTTATCATTGTTTTGCTCGTGATGGCTTCCCCCTTAAAATGTCGACACGCTAGTGGAATGATAATAGTCTGCATCCAACAGTAAAAAAGGTTATCAAGCCTACATAACAAGAAGAATAGACTATGAGCGAAGGTCAAGAAATATAAACTAACCACCGCATTGATGTACGTGGAGTACATCTCCGCCAGCTGCCGACCAGGTTCGTCTTCCCTTAGGCTATCGTATATGTGGACCTTTTGTTCGCTGGATGAAGAACTAATAGGAAGAAGTGGCACCCATGAAGACAAGGTATCATGATTAGGTTTGCCTCAGATGCGTGACATTGATAGTCGGAGTTCAAGTAGGCAAGCATGTTTGCAGACGGTCGCCATTCACCCTTGCTTGTCCCTCGCATCCTCCTCCATGCTGTGAAGTCCTTCATGTTATTCACCAAGAGGGTGACTAGAAAAGAGGGATACATGTTGAGCTTCAGAGTTTGGGAGGGGTTATTACTTAGCTCTCTAACACGGAGCAGATCTATGTAAGCGTCCATGACTCAGTTCGAAATATCTGTGTCCGACGCCAACAGTCTCATATCAGAGAGACTTATGACTCCCGAAACAGGAAAGTCTGTTGAATCGATTGGCTCATGCCCGAAGTAATGCCAGTCGATCCACTCCCGTTTGCCGGACTCAATGGCTTCGTCGGTTGTCCTTTATCCGACCGGATGCTTGGGCAGGAAAAAGCCTAGAATCCTACTTCACTCAGGGGTTGGGAGTCGTACGCGTCAGGAGGCAAGCGACTAGACGGCTCCCCTTGGTAACCCCGGTACACAAGACTAAAGTTTTGAACTTCAGTCTTGTACCTCTCAATGGACCTCTTGAAACTGTCAGGAGCCTGCGCGACAAACCAGTCAAACCGCTCCAGCTGCTTGAACACCTCAGTGCCCTGGTCAACCTAAAAAACATGCATAGAAAATATCACCATCATCATTTCAGGCATGGTCGATAAGGTGCGCAAATAAAAATTGAAACAACACTAGCATGACTTACAATGTTCAATGCCCAGAACTGGTCATAGACCTCACGTGGCGCATACGATGTCTTCCTCACCTGGGAAGGGCGATTCACCCTCGTGCGCGTCACCCTGAGAAACCATTGAAGGTACTCCTCATACTGCTGCCGTCGTCCTTCAGCGATACAAGGCTATCATACGTTTCTTGCCAAGTATTCCACTGTTGCACCTCGTCGCTCAACAAATTCAAGGCATCAGGCACCTCGAAGTTCGGCCCTCGACCACTCCTGTATGGCCGCATGTCTACAGCGGGTTTTGGTATCCCTTGTAGACAGCCAGCTTGCTTCATAGCTCGATCGGGCATCTGAAACTCACATTCTTCGAAGTGAATAAGCGGCACCCGAACCAAACCTGCCAGCACGTACGACACCGGAAGTTGCCAACACCACTCATCCAACCGATGCATCACCTTGCCATATGGCTGCCACGTCACCTGGGATGCATCCAGTATCTCTAGTTCCCCCCGATAGAACTTTAGATGGTGGTGAGGGTCTACCCGTCTCTTCCGGTTGGTCGTAGGCCCCCAGGCCCACACCCTAGGCCACGTCTCATCGGAATATTCCAACGGTTGTGGACGACCCGTGGGTAGCCTCTCGTAAGACCAAACCTGTGAATGCAAACATTATATGGAATTAGTAATTAATCATGAATATATTGACACATCAAACCAAGAAAATAAATGCTCATACCTGTAATAGAGTCAGGCAGGCGGCAATGGACTTGGCACCGTTTCTCGTAGCCTTATGCAGTGCTCGATATAGGTGCGCAAGGACAGCTGAACCCCACGAATATGAGTATACCTCCTCAAGATCCTCCAAGAACACCATATACTTCGGATGCACCGTGTTTTTCGAATGCGTCGGAAGTAATATAGCTCCAATAATATACAGAAGGAATGCCTTCGTATACGTCACGAAATCATGAGGAGTGTATTCATCCGGTAGCACGCCGTACTGCTCTCTCAGCCATTTAAGTTTGATGCCGTTTGTTGTAAGAGCTTCCTTCGGAATTCCCAGAAAATACTGCCTAGCCATATTCGCTATGGATGCAGACGTTTTGCTACTAGTAATGGGTCTGCCGTGACATGGGATTCCAAGTATAAATCCGACGTCCTCTAATGTAATCGTCATTTCACCAAACCGGAAGTGAAATGAGTTCGTCTCGCTCCTCCATCGTTCAACTAGAGCGGATATACACTACAAGAAAAAAAGGGTTTTAGCAACGGACTTTTAGCAACGGAACGACTTCCGTCGTTAAAGGTGTTTTCAGCGACGAAATTTCTGTGGATAAAAACGTTGTCCAAAAATATATTTTATCGACGGATTAATCCGTCGGTAAAACCATTCCCGACAGACGTTTAACGACGGTCTTTTAACGACGGTATAAACCGTCGCTAAATGGTTTTACCGACGGATCTTTAGCGACGGGACATGTCCTTCGCTAAATGTGTCTTAAATACCCAGATTTCTCTCTCTCTCTCTCTCCCCGTCTTTCCTCCCCACCAGCCCCCCACGCCGGCGACAGGCCCCCCCGCCACGACCACACCGCCCTTCCCTCTCCCCTCAGATCTGCCATCCCCATTGCCACCTCGCCGCCCCACAGCTACCCCACTACTGCCACAGACACCTCACAGTCACACCACCATCGCCACAGTTCCTCCCCCTCCGCCGCACCACCACCCTCTGCCGCTGCCTTCCGTGCGCCACTGTCATCATCCGCCTCGCACCACCACTGCCTGAACTCACTTTTTTTCACGGTTAGAAATTATTTATCATATTGAATTAATCTGTTGTTATAATGTAATTGTATGCTAGAAATTAATCTGTTGTTATAATGTAATTGTATGCTAGAAATTATTTATCGCATTAAATCTATTGTTATAATATAATTGTATTTAATCTATTGTAATGTAATTGTATTTGATTTGCTATAATGTAATTGAATTTAATTTGTTGTAATGTAATTAAATTTAATTTTTTGTAGTGTATTGTATTGTATTTAATTTGTTGTAATGTAATTGTAACGATTAAACCCTAATTATCCCTAATTTGTCCCAAGTAACCCTAATTGAACCAAATTAACCCTAATCAAACCGTAATTATCCCTAATCTAACCAATTAACAGTAATTAACCCCGCGTAACCCTAATTGAACGAATTAACCCCAATTAAACATGATTAACCCTAACTGAACCAATTAATTGTAATGAACCCCGATTTAACCTAATCTAACCAATTAGCCCTAATTAATCCCGATTTACCCTAAATGAACTAATAAACCCTAATTAGCCCTGATTAGCCCTAATTGAACCAATTAACCGTAATTAGCTCCAATTAAACCTGTTTGAACCGGTTAACCTTAAACCCTAAACCCTAATTAAAGCATAATTAGCCTGGATAAACCCTAACTATCCTTAATTTGTTCCCAATTATTCTTAATCAAACCGTAATTATCCATAATCTAACCAATTAACAGTAATTAACCCCGCGTAACCCTAATTGAACGAATTAACCCCAATTAAATCTGATTAACCCTAACATAACCAATTAATTGTAATGAACCCCGATTCAACCTAATTGAACCAATTAATTGTAATTGAATGCCTTGATCCAACCGAACCCTAAATTGAAATAATTGAACCCCCCCTAATTGAACCCTAAATTGAATGCCCCAAATCAACCGAACCCTAAATTGAATCAATAGAACCCCCTAATTAAACCCTAAATTAAAGTAATTGAACCCTAATTAAACCCCAAAATTGAATGCCCTAATCGAATCGAACCCTAAATTGAATGCCCTAATCGAATCGAACCCTAAATTAACCCCTAATTGAACCCTAAATTGAATGCCCCAAATCAACCGAACCCTAAATTGATTCAATAGAACCCGCTAATTGAACCCTAAATTGATGTAATTGAACCCTAATTAAACCCTAAATTGAATGCCCGTGATCGAACCGAACCCTAAATTAAACTAATTGAACCCTAAATTGAATGCCCTAATATAATCGAATCCTAAATTGAAATAATTCAAGCGCATCAGATATGTGCATTTTGAACAATTTTTTCCTATTTGAACATTGATAATTTGTTTGATAATTTTAGGTTGTTAATTGTGTATTTGAGAATTGTGATTATTGATCTGTAATTTTAGGTTGTTAATTGATGATTTTAGGTTATTAGTTGTGCATTTGAAGTAATTGCGATTATTAATTGATCATTGAGCATTTGAGATATTGAGATTATTGACGGAGGATGGGACCCAATTGGATTGAATGTCTAATTTTTGTTAATTTTTATTGCATTGGGCGGCATTTGAGAATTGAGAATTGAGATTGTTGACGGAGGATGAGACCCAGTTGGATTGAGATACCTATTAGTTAGTGCAGACACGGACACCACGTCTGATCGACAATGTCCGACATGTAAAAAATAAATATTTTAATAAATCAATTAACCCTAATTAATTAGCTCTAACGAGCCTAATTAGTTTTAATTAACCCTAAGAACCTAATGAAAATCAAAGTAGCTGTAATTACCCCAAATTAGCCAAAATGAACCCAATTACGCGCATATTGATTATAGTTAGCCTAATTAGTCGTAATTTGCACTAACATAACCCAATTAAGCCTAATTAGCACTAATTAGGACTAATCAACACTGCTCGGCACAATTAAACCCTAATTAGGACTAAATAACCGTAATTAGTCCTAATCAACCCTAATTAGCTATAATTATTCGAAACTAGCCCTCATTAACGTTAATTAGCCCTAACATAACCCAATTAAGCCTAAGTAACCCTAATTAGGATTAATCAGCACTACTCGGCACAATTAAACCCTAATTAGGACTAAATAACCCTAATTAGTCCTAATCAACCCTAATTAGCTATAATTAGGCCAAACTAGCCCTCATTAACATGAATTAGCCCTAACATAACTCAATTAAGCCTAATTAGGACTAATCAGCACTACTTGGCACAATTAAACCCTAATTAGGACTAAATAACCCTAATTAGTCCTAATCAACCCTAATTAGCTATAATGAGGCCAAACTAGCCCTCATTAACATCAATTAGCCCTAACATAACCCAATTAAGCCTAATTCGGACTAATCAGCACTACTCGGCACAATTAAACTCTAATTAGGACTGAATAAACCAAATTAGTCCTAATCAACCCTAATTAGCTATAATTAATACTCGTAATTAACCCTAATAACACAGTTAGCCATAATTAGCCCTTGTCCTTCCCATAATTACTCCATATTGCCCAGAGAATGTTCAATTACTCGTTGTTTACATACCCTGCCTTCTTTATATTAGTTGTTGTTTTGAGAAGTCCATTGGCAACGAGATGGTTCAACTCGTTACCAACGAATTCTATTTAATGTGGAATTGGTAACATATGTAACGATCTTTCTGCAGTTTTGATATTTTGGAAAGATTCTTGCATATGTTATCAATTTCTGAACGCATGCATGCATAGAAACCCTTAGTTCCCGTTCAAAGGTATTCATTACAAAGTAATGCTTTGTAATGAGCCTTTGGATGTCCAGTTTGGACAATTTGGAAAAGCTAATTGTTTATAAAATAGTGTTTTGACTCATGCTTTGTGTTCTATGTCGTGGATATTTGGTACACGTTCTCGTGTGTTTCTCCGGGTGCATACAGATCTGGTTTTCTAACATCCGTCAAACCTTCTTGAGCAAGGTTAGATGAATGTTAGAACACCTAATCGATGTCGTGTACTTGGAGAAATGCAGGGAGGTGTTGCCGAATTTTTCACAGACATGGGACTAAACATGAGTTAAAAACTGTTTTATAAACATGTGCTTTTCTGAATGGGATAGGACCACTACATGTTGAAGAGTGGAGGGGAAATATGTAGACATGTTGTAACATTCATGCATTCATATTTACATCGGCAATGCCTAATCACTGGTCATAATTGAAGGTGGTATACAGTACGATAATTCAGTCATTATGTCAGTCGATCGAAGTTGGATGAAAAGGAAGAATGCTGAAGATTTTGAGTGTCGCGTTGACGAATTTCTCGACTTCGCTTATGCGCATCCTGCACATGTTGACCTTGATAAGATAAGGTGTCCGTGTGGTAGATGTGAGTTGTTGCACTGGAGAAAAAGAATTGAAGTAAAATGGCATCTTCATCGGTACGGTTTTATGGGTGGATACACAAGGTGGACGCAGCACGGAAAACGATAGTATTGTCGTCCAACCCGACTAGTCAAACTGAAGTTAGGGAGGAGGCACAATATGATTACCGAGATATGATTATGGATGCTGGGCATGCTAATATTGACTGGGGTGACGACAGTCCACAACCACTGAACGAGGGGGCTCATCAGTTTTATGAGTTGTTGAGAGCTGCGGAAGAGCCGCTGTGGGATGGAGCTCCGAAACACACACGGCTGTCTACGGTTAGTAGGTTATTACAGTTGAAATTAGACCACGGGCTGAGTGAGAAAGGTTTTAACGAGTTTGTTACCTTAATCAAAGAAATACTGCCCGAAAGTGAAAAGCTACCGCCGTCGTACTATGACGCGAAGAAGATGATGAGGAAACTTGGGTTGAGCTATGACCGGATAGATGCGTGCAATAACGATTGTGTGTTATTTTGGAAAGAGAATAAGGATTTGTCACGGTGTCCAGTATGTGATCATTCGAGGTACAAACCGGACAAAGGGAAGAAGAAAAACATTGCATGGAAGATATTGCGATATTTCCAGATCACACAACGGCTTCAGAGAATGTACTACTCCTCCAATACGGCTGAACATATGAGGACTCACCGTGAGACTCGCAGCAACGATGCCGATGTGCTGACACACCCAGCTGATGAAGAGGCGTGGAAGGAGTTTGACCGCAGGCATCCAGTCTTTGCTCAAGAAGTTTGGAATGTTAGACTTGGTCTGGCAACCGATGGGTTCAACCCTTTCGGTCAGTCTACCACGCCTTACTCCTATTGGCCTGTTATTATTGTCCCTTACAACCTTCCACCAGGCATGTGAATGAAAAAGCCGTATATGTTCTTGTCGTTGCTTATTCCGGGGTCGAAGAGCCCCGATAGGGACATAGATGTGTATTTAAGGCCGTTGATTGATGAGTTAAAACAGTTATGGAATCATGGAGTCGAAACATATGATGCATCCCTTAAACAAAATTTTTAGATGAGGGCTGCTTTGATGTGGACTGTACATGATTTCCCCGCATTGGGAATGACGTGTGGCTGGAGCACACATGGAAAGCTAGCATGCCCTGCTTGTATGGGCGTGAAAAAAAGAAACAAAAAGGTTGGGGGTGGTGGGGTAGGGCTTTCACAAAAAATCATGATTGCAAACGGCAACATATATATATATATATATATATATATATATATATATATATATATATATATATATATACATGTGTGTGTGGGTGTGGGTGTGTGGGACTTAGTAGACCACAGTTTTTACCAATTGCCTCACATTACAAGTTTCATTATTTGATGGCAGTTCACCCTCTTGTTATCTACGACTCTCTCCGTCCCTAATATTTGATAATTTTTTTTGGAGCTTTCTTAAAAAGTTGATCACTTTTCAAATCAAGCAAGAGTTCATGAATGATTTTTGCATATTTACCATTCTTACATTTTTTTAATTCTACTTCTCTCTCCACATTTAATCTAATATCAACCCATTTTTCTCTTTCCTAGCGCACTTTCTTCTCTCCCTCTCTCTTTTTCTCTCGAGGTAGAATGAAAAACTCATAAAATATAACTTTTACCCTAAATAAGCTTGCAAGTCAAATACGATGAAATAAAAATGGGTGTAGGGAGTATTAATTACTCGAAAATCGTCAGTATTCTTGTGACATTCTCAAGTTAGTGCCGCTAAAATAGATCATTTTTGGGAGCAGAAATGATAGTTTGACTTTAGAAAAGGATTGCATCGGGTAAAGAAAGTTCGCATGCATAGTGGTTCACTAAATTCTTTCACTGGCATGATAAGAAAACAGTCAGAATAGTTATTCAGCTTGTTATAATTATGTATTTCACGTACAAAGGACCATAATCAGGAGAATTATCACTTTATTTGGTAGCATAGTTCTCCGAGTTAAGAAAGGGTTAAAAGAAAAGGAAAAAAAAAACATAAGCAAATTCATAGTTGACACTTGATGATGAAGCCCTTTACGATGGAAATGGTTCTTCTGCAGTAGTTGGATTTTGACGTTCAAGTCACCACTTTCGCGAAAACCTGTCACGAGAAATTAGTTAACAACCCTGCAATTCCTTCTAGTCTCTCCATTTGTTCCAGTGAGAGGACTTATGTTCCCCATTTTCACCATGGCAGCAGAAAAATCATCATAAAAAGCGTCGTCATTGCTGCTATATGTCGTAACCAAAGCATCCAGAGGTCCGTTATTGAAGAGTTCCTGGTTGGAATGGAGAAGTCCACGTCGAGCCACGAGGTTCTCATATTATTTGTTGTCGAAGCGGTTCGAGGTTTGTAAATCCAGGGGAGCCAAGTTGTAATCACCACCTGTAACGTTGCAGGTGGCTCTCCGCGTGATGGCGAAGCTTGGATCGATGTTCGTGTCATTGTAAATATGCTCACGGATATAATCTCTCTTTGTTGGTACACCAAGCTAGGGTGCAAACGAAGTATTATGTGTAGCTTTTACCTCGACCGCAATAATGGTAAAACCCAGTCATTGGATATTATTATCTCATCATAGGAAAGCATGAAGAAGGCTTTCATCGAGTCCCAGTGCATGTATATGCGAGACTCGAAACACCTATGAATCACAATGATGGCAGTTCCTTAGACGTCTCTTCAAATATGGTTCAGATTAGTGATGATCCCCAAGATTCTCAAAACAGGGAGAAATCTATTGTCGAGGTCTGCAAGACATAGCTAACTTACAAAAGAAGGCAATAAGACCGTCAACAATCTTCTGAGACTTCCCCCTTCACCAGTCAAAAAGAACTTTCCTCCAAAGAACAAGTTAAATACGATGTCCTTGGACATCTTAAAAAAGTTCCTGCACTTTTAAGCATATATGATGCTCCAAAAATGTCACCGGAACTTTGAAGGTCACTAATATATGCAGTATCAAACCCAGAAGATTTTCGGGATGAAGTGGATAAAAGAAGTGGAACAGGAACTAGGATCGCATGCACAACAATGATTTCGCTCAATGACGATGACATGCATGCATGCAAATGAACCAAACCACAATCGTTCGCTTTTTATCACCGGGTTCGTAAATGACACAGAGATAAACCGAGTAATGGTAGACGGAGGATCCGCAGTTAACCTTTTGCTAAAAAGAAGTCTTATTACCCTCGGAGTTCACTTTTCTCCCCTACAACCAAGTCACTTGGTGATTCAATGGTTCAATCAAAATGAACAACGCCCAATTGGAAAGGTGCGCGTGAAGACAAAGTTCAATGATATTGAGGAAGTCACTGAGTTCTTGGTTATTGATGTTGACACTTCTTATAATGCCCTGCTCGGATGACCATGGATGCACGACAACGATGCAATTCCCTCGATTTATCATCAGTGCATAAAGTACCCATTGCCTCCACCCAAAAGACAAGGGAAGAAAATCGCGGATAATGATCCATTTCATGGAGTAGAAGCATACTATGCCGATGCTCGTTTCTACAAGTCAAAAAATAAGGAAAAGATGACAGAGCAAACCCAAGGCGACCACAAAGGAACCGAAACCCCAACTAAGAGAACGTTTCGTTATGTTCTGAAGTCTGAAAGAAGACCGGGGGCAAAAGCCTTAACACCCATTGATCTGATTGCAGAATTGAAAGGTAAATTTATTCTGACATTAAGGAAGACAGAATGTACACTTGCTTGATACCTACAGCAAGTTTGTGGTGCCTCCTAAAGAAAAGGGTTTGAAGCCCATATGTTTTCATGCTATGGGAGATATAGAGAGGATGCTATCAGAAGAATCTCCATCTGTCCAGGAAAAAGAAAGTCTTCCTCTAAAAGATCCGGAATACAGTGCTAAAACCACCCAAATGTTAAAGAATGTTGGACTGGATCCAGAAAAGGAACATGGCGAAGGTGTAGCTCCTTTTGATTTAGTACTAACGGCAGAAGAAAGAAGAGCTCTTCTCTCAGGGGATCCAATTGAACACCATAGGGCAAGTTTAGGATTCCAAGATAATTATTCTGCTGGGAATGTCACCGTTAGTATGACATGTGTAAAAGAAGCTTTACACGATAAAATGAAATATCACAGACAAGTAACATTGGGGGAAGCCAAAGTCAAATTCTCATTAGCAACTCGCTTTTGGACTCGCCAACTTTCAGATCTGGGGAAAGATGGAAGAATTGGATTTTGTGAGATTAACACAGTCTCTGTGAATGTGACCAATGTCCGAGAAGGGTTAACTCCTGAAAATGATGGGGAGATTCAACCTGCACCCTCGGAATTCGAAGAAGGAGGACAAGCCACAGTTGACGAACTTTGGGAAGTGAACTTAGGAGATGGTGAAGACAAGAGGCCTACGTACATAAGCGCTTGTCTCCCCGAAGTAGAAGCCCAAAGATATGTTACCTTTTAAAGGAGTATTGGGATGTCTTTGCATGGAATTACAGTGAAATGCCTAGTCTAGAGCCAGACATTGTGATGCACAAGTTGTTAGTTGATCCCAGCAAGAGACCCATCAAACAGCCACAGAGACAAACTCGATTGGAATTGACTGCCCAGATAGAAGCAAAAGTTGATAAGCTTATTCGGGCAGGTTTCATAAAGGAGGTTTAGTACCCGATCTGGTTAGCAAACATAGTCCCTGTCAAGAAAAAGAATGGGCAAATTTGGGTTTGCATAGACTTTTGAGACCTCAATGAGGCTTGTCCAAAAGATGATTTCCCATTGCCAATAACATAATTAATAGTGGACGCAACCATAGGTTATGAAATTTTATCATTCATGGACGGATACTCGGGGTATAATCAAATATGCATGGCTCCAGAAGATGAAGAGTTAACCGCATTTAGGACTCCAAAAGGTGTTTACTGTTACAAGGTCATGCCCTTCGGCCTTAAGAACGCTGGAGCTACGTACCAACAAGCTATGACTGTCATATTTGAGGATTTGATCCATGATATTGTAGAATGCTATGTTGACGACTTGGTCGTAAAGACGAAGAACAAAGAACATCATCTCAAAGACTTAAGGTGTATCTTTGAAAGGCTAAGGCGATGCAAGTTGAAAATGAACCCATTAAAGTGCACTTTTGGAGTTTCATCTGAAAAAAATTTCGGTTTTGTAGTCCGACATAGAGGAATCGAGATCAACCCTACGAAGATTAAGGCAATTCTCGAGATGCCTCCACCAAAGAACCTGTGCGAGCTAAAAGGGCTACAAGGGAGGCTAGCATATATTAGGAGGTTCATTTTGAACTTGGCAAGAAGATGTCAACCTTTCTCAAAGTTAATGAAGAAGGATACACCATTTCAATGGGACCAAGCATGTCAAAATGCTTTGACAGCATAAAGGCATATCTTACAAGGCCTCTTGTACTCATGAGCCCAATCAAACGAAAACCATTGTTATTATACACCGCGGCTCTTGATGCCTCCCTAGATGTGCTTTTGGCTCAACATAACAAAGATGGAAAGGAAAATTCCTTGTATTACTTAAGCCAGACGTTGATTGGGGTTGAAATAAATTATTCGCCAATCGAGAAGACATGCTTAGCTCTTGTGTTTCCACTGCAGAAACTCAGACATTACCTCTTGGAACATGAAGTACAATTCTTTTCGAGGGCAGATCTGTTGAAGTATATTCTGTTGAAGTATATACTGTCTAGAGCGGTACTTTCGGGGCGGATTGCTAAATGGGCTGTTATCCTTCAACAATTTGCAATAGAGTATGCTGCGCATAAGGCAGTAAAAGGTCAACCATTGGCCGATTTCCTTGCCGCACATCCCATACCAGATGACTCTCCCTTAGCAATTGACTAACCAGACGTGGAGGTTATGCATGTCGAAGTCCAAAAAGGATGGGAAATGTACTTTGACAGAGCATCAAGGAGCCCTGACGCCACAAAGCAATAACAACCAAAAATAAAAAAATCAGGAGTTGGTATTGTGTTTGTAACCCCGGAGGGTGCTCTTCTAACATACTCTTTTGCTTTGTCGGAGGGCTGCTTGAATAACGAGGCTGAATACGAGTCTGTGATTGCGGGACTTGAGTTAGCGCTTCAAATTCCCATAATTGAATTGACTATATATGGTGATTCACAACTCATTGTGAAGCAGTTAAGAAGAGAATATACAGTTAGGCAAACGAATCTCGTTCCCTATCACGAGAGAGCAAATCAACTGCTATCTCAGTTCGGGAAAGTTTAGATTTTTCATATTAGACGAGGAGTCAATGCCCCGGCTGATTCACTAGGCGGTCTGGCCTCGTCAATGACACTTCCTGACAATAAGACAATCACGATCACCGTCAGGGAAACAAGGGTTTTACAACCGTTAAATCAGGTCCCTCAACTTGAACATGTTGTCATCATTAACATGATTGAACATGTGGAAGATTGACGAGAACCCTTCATAAATTATCTCTTGCATGGAAAACTACCAGAAGAAAAGGCAAAAGGGGCTGAAATTAGGAGACGTGCTGTTAAATGCATCATGTGGAAAGAAACTCTTTACAAGAGATCCTTGGACAGGGTGTACCTAATATGTATTGCAAAAGGAGAAATCCAAGAAGTCATGAAAGAAGAGCATGCAAGTGTGTGCGGGGCCCATCAAAGTGGACCAAAGTTACAAATGCAGTTGAAAAGACTAGGGTATTATTGGCCTACAATGATCTTGGACTGTATAGAGTTTGCTAAAAGATGCCAGCTTTGCCAGTTCCATGGAGATTTTATTCATCAATCCCCAGAACCTTTGCATGTCACTACATGCTCATGGCCTTTCGTAACATGGAGAATGGATGTAATTGGTGCCTTTGCAACCCCATCATTAGCCGGACATCGATACATTTTGGTCGCCACTGACTACTTTTCAAAGTGGGCCGAGGTTGTACTTTTAAATGACATAAAGAATGCTTCTGTCTCTGAATTTGTTAGGACTAACGTAATATACCGGTTCGGAGTCCCATATAGTATCATAACTGATAACGGCCAGCCATTCTGAAGCGATCGCTTATATCGACTATTTGCTAAATACAAGATCAAGCACAATCACTCCTCGCGGTATTGTGCATCTGTTAATGGCATGGTGAAAGCATTAACAAGACTCTAACAAAGATACTAAAGAAAAAGGTAGCCAAAAACAACAGGAGTTGGCACAAAAAGCTACAAGAGGCCCTATGGGCCTACCGGATTTCCTACGGGACCCCTACCCAGGCAACCCCATATTCTTTGGTCTTTGGCAGTGAAGCTATTTTACCGCTTGAAATTCAAATTCCCTCGTTACGGGTAGCTATCCAGGAGTCTCTGACAAATGAAGACAGCGCGAAGATAAGATTGGCAGAACTTGAAATGTTAGATGAACGAAGGTTGTGTGCTCAACAGAACTTGGAAATTTACCAGCAGAGAATGCTAACGCCTTCAATAAAAAGGTCAGACTTCGCTCTTTTAAGAAAGGAGATCTAGTTCTCGTGGTTCGAACGCCAATCATTGTGTCCCGAAGAACAAAAGGCAAGTTAGAGCCTAAATGGGAAGGACCTATGTGGTGGAAAAGTAAAGCGGTGCCTACTTACTCACCACAATGGATGATGAAAGAATAATTCCCCCAACAAATGCAAAATTCCTTAAGCGGTACTACCCTTGATAAGTAAAGCCAGTTAGAACCAAACACCCACCACCAATGGCGTAGTACATGGCTAAACTGCTGAAATGCCTCACCAAAGTCCACGGTGATAAATCATTGGATACTCCTGGCCAGCAAGAGTATAAACTGTGTACGGCCCAACCTAAACTACCAAACACCCACCACCAATGGCGTAGTACGTGGCTAAACTGCTGAAACGCCTCACCAAAGTCCACGGTGATAAAGCATTGGATACTCCTAGCCCGCAAGAGTATAAACTGTGTACGGCCCAACTACAAAAACCTACTCCTGGCCCTCAATAGTATAAACTATGTACGGCTTTACATAAGACACATGTTACGCTCATTATAAAAGCAAATTGTTACTTTTGAAACAACATAATCATTGCAAAAGGCACACATGCTATCGAAAGTTCACTACCAAGCAAGAAAATTAATATATATATATATAAGCTAAAGGTCTAAGCGTCTCACATGAAAGTAAAACACTAGTCTCCTAGGACAACACTAGTCTCCTAGGGCAGCTCTTGCCTCATCAAGGGCACGCTTCAAAGAGTCTATGGTAGAGGAATTCTTCTGATACGCATCGAGAGCGTGAACAGTAGCCTTCAAACTATCGCCGCATCGAGATAGTTCATCTGATGTCTTAGACAAGCGTGCCTTTCTTGCCTCAAGATCGTCCCTGCTTGAAGATAATTGGACCTCGAGTTGGTGAAGTTGTTGACCAAGTAAAGACATCTTAGCTTCAATATCTCCAAATTGTATCTCTATCCTGGATATTTCTTTGGTAGACTGAGAGACGGCCTCGGAAGCCTCACGATGAGATTGGCTAACCCTTTCAAAGCATTCCTTTGCATGATCATGTTGCATCTTCAATTGTTCAAGGGAGCCACCGTCAGTAGTAGCCTTATCAAAATACGCCAAACATTTGATGAAATGTTTCACTCTAACATGAAGAGAGTGGTAGTCAACTTGCATAAAATCCAATAAAGCAAAGACTCTATTCGCTTTGGCTATCATGCCCTTAATATCTACTGGAGACTAAGCTCGGAGGCTATTGACCAAACCCTTTTGGATGGCTCGAACGGCCTCGTTGTATGCCTCCCCAAGCTTAGTAAAAGTTGCCTCCAGAGGCTCAGGAGTTGTCAACTCTCTAAGTACAGCGTCCAATGTCTGACCCGAGTAAGTGTCCTCATCCTCTACTAGTTCGAGTTGAACCAGGGTCTTCTTGATAAATTCTACGATATATTGATGAAAGTAAGAATATATAGAGTAAGAGTTTGTTAAATATATTTCTACCTTTACTTCAAACTTAGCACATGAATAGTCCTTAGAAAGACTAGCTTGAGAAGTTCCCGTAACATTTTGGGAGGATGAACCATTGTTTGAAGGTAAACTCTTGTCACCTACCGCGTCAAAATTTGAGATTAATGATAAGTACATAACTATCATGAGATCAAATAAAGTTACTAGACTCTAATATGTATACAAATGGATATACCTCGAGGAATGTTCGGAAGTAAAGAAGGGAGAGGAAGCACAAAACTTGATGACTGGAAAGTTACTTGAGGGATTGAATCCCTTGGATTACTTATCGTTGGATTATGTTCCCCAGAAAATGAAGAACTACCCGATTCTGATTCATTAACAGGCGAATCATTTGAAGTTGGGTTAAAATCCAAATCTGGACCATCCAAGAAGATTTCATCACTTTCATTCTAAGAGCCAGCTAAAGATTCTGAAGAAGCAGCTAAAGACCTAAAGCCAGAAGTCTCTTGCCTAATATCAGTTATGTTCTCGATTCGAAGACGATCGAGAGCGGGGATGTCATGACCTTCACCGCTAAACATTTGAACAAGTCTCTCTTCATAGTCCATGAAGAGATTATTTAGAAAAATCCAGAATTGCCGCATGGGGGAAACCTTCACCATCACTGGATTAGAGGGAGTTCCAACGCGGTGAGCACTATGATACTTCTCAAGGAAGGATTCAGACAAAAAATAGTTACCCTGGGAAGTCCCTTTTCCTTCCAGAATTGACTGAAAACCCCAAACAGATCATCAAAACTAGGAGTGGAGTCCAGGCAGACATCATCCTCATCCTCGAGCAAAGAAGGCACGTTTTTATGATGGTTTTTAACTCGTTGAGGATCAACACGAGATCCCATGCGAGAAATGTAAGCCCTATATACTGGGAGGTTTGTTCTAACTGTGCCGCCGACATTTTCTACTGGAGGACTGGGACGTGAGCTTGTTCCAGACTCGGTTATCTTCTTAAAAAAGTCTTGCTTGGGCTTTGGCTTCTTAGCCTTTTTCTTCTTTGCCTAATTCAGGGGACTACCATATCTTTAATAAAAGAAGACATAATAGTTTGCAAGACCGCATAGGTCGAATCCACCCACCACTTTGCATTAGGCTCCATCACCAAAGTTGTCGCATCCCAATTTGGTAAATGTATAATCATGTCAGGTCCGGAATGCGTCATCTTGCACCAGTAAAAATAGAACTTTGCAGGCGTAAGATCCTTCTTTGGATCTTCCAAAGGAAGAGGGCACGTCCGGACAAAATCACCTTGGTGGGCAAAGCGGGTAAAAGTGTATGATTCAACAATCAACAAAGCACTGGTTTTATACGTCAAGATCCCAGAACGCAATGAAGTCAAGTAGCCAAGGAGAAAGTCTGAGATTTTTCTGCCATTACTCGAAACTGTGATGGTCTGATCATCCGGTTCACTTTTGTCTTCAAGACCATGGAACCAAACTTGATTAGAGTAGCAGAAAAAACCATCTACATCTTTCGGGTGAAAAGTGGTAGGCTGGTGGTTTGCTATGTATGCCAAATAAGGCATAAAACCCTCGTCAAGTTCTGGACAGATCATAGCTGGAAGCTGATGAGGATACGTCTTAGGGAAATACATGGAAATCCATCCAAAAAGATATTGAAACGGCCCTAAGGTGCTTTCTTTCCAGGCAAAGATGATGTTGAGTGTATGATACAAAGAAGCAAGTACTGGAATCGCCAGGCTGTACCTTATCTTTTCTTCAATTTTTCCGGCCATTACGAAAGTAGTTAGATGTATCTCCTTGGTAGGAAAAAACAAAACTACTGAGCCAAGTAGCAAGAAACCCCGCCAAGTATCCTTTTAGTGAGATATTGGTTTTCCTCCGAAATCCCAAATTTTTGATAGGCCCTTTAAGCAATTCCAAGCCATTTATAGAGAAAGGTGAAAATGTGGGGAGTTCTATTGTATTTTCAATAAAGCACGAAAGCCAAGTCTTGAAACCCCCTAGCCAGAACATTCATTTGCAAAGATATAGAATAGTTCGCGAGATGCTGCAGGGGTAAAATCAGAGTACAGGGTTTCGTTCAATGGCATGTACTCATCATAAACTTCACCTAATATGGGAAGGCCACTAATCCTGTGAAGATCCCATATGGAAATACCAAGTTCACCATAGATCGTGTAAAAGGTATTGGTGTCCGGTGACCACCGCTCTAAAAAACCTTTGAAAAGGTTGACATTGCGGTCATAGCCAAATTGGGACAAATAGATCGTTGTATGAACCTCAGCTTTCTTGAGAATCGCTGAGAATGCACGGAGGATGTCATTCACCCAGAATGCCCAACCCCACTCTTGGAAGTATGAAGAGATACCACGAATGCTGAAAGAGGAGTGCCATGATAGGCCATCTGTCTTAATTCATCTCAAAAGGATCTTATAGTCCGAACGGCTTGCCGACTCATTCGATGGACGTAATAAAGGAGCATCCTTTAGCACAAAGCCTTTCAAAATACCTCTTTCAAATATATCGCAACACTTTCGAACAACATGAAAAGTCAAACTCGGAGTGTTAGGAGGCGTAGGAATGTAGGGAGTAACATCTTTAGCTGACAGTACGTCATGAATAGAAGGTTGCATAACAGCCTTTGGTCCAGACTTGTCCAAAACATCAGCTTCCACACAACGGAGATTTTTGAACGACTTTTCAAGCTCCATGGAGTCTATATGATTGCAAAAAAGAGAGAGAAAATGGTTTAGTCAATAATAAATTTGACTAAGTATATTTTTGTTACGCTAAAAAATGAAAGTTCGAAATAAGGCAGTCACCGAAGACGAAAGCCTCTACTAGAGAGGGCTAAGGCCGGAAATCCACTCACAAGGCCCTCATTTCTTGCCATGACGGATAGGCCGAAGAAGTGCAATCTGACACGAGCCTCCCACTAAAGTAGGATGCCAAGGGCATAGATTCAAACGAATATGTCTTGACAAGAAACTCCTCAAAAGGAGGTTGCCAATACAGTGTTCATATCTAAAGTTCCTCCGATGAATATCCACCAAAGGACAAAAGTAAATGAGGCTTCGAAGCCAAGAGCATCGCGACAGTAGTCCTTTCAAAAAGACCTGGGTCATATTGAGTTTGGTGATGAAAGTCTAAGACTTAGGCCAAATTAAGCTCGGTGCTTAGACGAAGACGAAGGTTGTCTCAAGAAGGGAAATCTAGGCCGACGCATAAAGGCCATAAGGCAATGCCGACGAAAATCTCCACATCAGGGAGAACCTAGGCCAACACGCAAAGCCTTGATTAAAACAAAGGCCTTGAAGCCAAGTGTGACAATTTGGAATTGCCACAAGAGAAGAATTATACCTCTTAGATGTAATGTGGGGAAAAAGTCTGAAGATATCCGATAAGCAAATGAACTTGTCGAAATGGGATACCTGGCAAAAAAAAAAGCTAAATTCAACGATAAAAGGCGTGCTAATTCCAAACCAAGAAAAGCCAATGTTTTGCACAAGTGAATTTTGCACATGTAAGTGGTATCGAGGCATTATGAGACAAAAGGGGATCAATTCAAAAGGATATTTCAGTTTAATGCCTTTCAAGCGGAACAAAGCATGCAAAGGCAATTAGCACAAGGAAAGCAACACAAGAAGCATACAATTTCTGCAAGTTTGATACAAGAAGCATCCTGTTGATAATAGACAGGACTGACATGAAGAGCATGCTAATTCCTTTTGAAAAACAGCACAGCGGATGGCTTGCTTTACGTTGCATAAACACAAAAGAAAAGGGTCTCGACTTCCTGATATCAATACTTCTTTGCGAGTACATATATACAGCATATTGCAAAATAGCCAAAGTGCAAAGCTTGAAGGCTCATTGCAGGGAAACGGGAAGATGTCTTGAGCAAAAAGGGGGCATGCCTTCAAGAAAAAGGGAGGCAATTGCTTATTCAAGTCACTTGTAGCAGGAAGTAGCAAAAAGGAAAATAAAAGCTCACCGCAGTAAAAAGGTCAGAGTACTTGTGTGTGCCTGTGAAAGAGAAAGAACAACCAATGTGAACGGTTGAAGAAAATCCATGGCTTTGATACTTCAATACCAGTTTCTGTTGTACCAAGCAATTTGCCTCAACAAAGATGATGTTGTGTCTTCATTTTGTGCTCATTAATGCAGCAGAATACAATGGAAAACAGCTGCTTCAGCTATGTTAAAAGTGCATGGATATGCTGAAGTTTATTAGAAAGAAAAAAAAGGTTGTTATGTGTATGGTATAAATTCACAAGTCATGTCGCTGCGAAAGGGGTCTAGTAGGGAAGCAAGCTGGGGCAAATAAAAAAAAGAATCCTTTATTCCATAGTCCTGCTGTTTATGAAAAAATCCAAGGCAGCAAAAAACTGTATGTATTTGTGCTCATTAGTATAGCAAAACACATAAGCAAAGAAGCTGCTTCGGTTTTGTTATATGCTGGAATTTAGCAGGTTGTCTTCGTATGCATGGACAACTGAAACAAGAAAAACAAAAGGGAGCAAATTCCTTGGACCCTGCTGTTTGTAAAACTCCAAAGGAGCAAAGGAAGAAAAACAAAGAAAGGACCAAAGGATCTCTTTCAAACTGATACACGTGCATATGTGTGCTCATATAACACATGGTGCACAGCAAATATCCCAAGAAAAGTTGCTGTTAGCAACGAAAAAATAACAAGCATGATCTGGTCAGGAAAAAATTACTCATTGTTGATGCCTTCTTTTTAGGTATATGGACAAGTAATATGGTAAACAAGGAGGTACCTGAAACTCTTGATTTGTAGAAGAAAATTTACTATAAAAAGGGGTTCAGAACCTGGAGAAAGAAAGGGCAACGAAAAGGCCTTAAGCATGAAAAGCCCAAGCAACAAAGGGCAATAGAAGTCTTACAACGCTATCAAGTTACAGGAATTAAAAAAAGGGATTATACCTAAAAGCTTGGGCTGAAGAAAGTTTGTTGCTTCAAAAGCATTATGCCTGAATTATCGTACAGATTTCTGTACTCACAGGGTATTGGAGGCCGGAAAGGACAGATATTTAAAGCAAGACTACAAATCCTAGTATGACTATAGTTCTCCAAAGGTTGAGATTAAATCAACTGCAAGACCACAAGTCCTACTAGGATGATAGTATTAGTGATTTAAGCACATCCTGTTATTCTAATACAATTAGGACAAAGGGATTTGCTGGGAACAATTACATGTGGGCCCTAAAAAATGAAAAAAAATAAAAAAAGGGTTGTACAAACCCGAAAGAGGGTTAAAAAAAGGGGCAGTAGCCGGAAAAGAAAAACGAAACTTTTGTGAAATACCAGAAAATGGGTCAAAAAAACTGCCCTAAGGACCCACCCAAAAAAAATAAACCTGCCTTAGTTCAAAATTATTGCAATCAAACCCTATACACGACAAAGGGTCTGCAATACAGGAATGCCTAAATTATAAATAGGTCCCAAAAATTTTACAAAAGGATCCATTGGTTCACAAAACTACACAAGGGCCAAAAATCAATCAATGATCAACAAGGACGGACATCCACCTCATATAGAAGTGAAGATAGCGGTAGTAGTTGATGTCATACAAGGAATGATCAACAAGGAAGCAACTCATCTTATGCAACTGGGCTCGTGGATGAAGTGCCAAGAGTTCGTGATTCATGTAAGCAAGTTGGGCTTCCATAAATCACGAGGGGGCATTTGTTGGCACTTAAATTTCAACCCAAAGATTATTTAGGATTCATACTGGACGGTTTGAACAAGACAAGTAGGTTTCGAACTTTATCAAAGTTCGAACCCACACCATTTGGATTGAAGATTAAAGGTGCACAAGGTTCACTACTAATCAGTGGGCTGAAATTCAAAGGTTTTTGTGGGCCTGACAACGTTTGAACTTCACTGAAGTTCGAACTCACATGTGGACTCGAAGACGGACTTTGTAAATCGATGGGCCATTGAGGTTTCGAACCCTTTAAAGTCCGAAGCCCAAGACCAAGAAGAAGGATATTCATCACATGATTGAATTATCTTTTGGAGAAGATAAGCCAAATGGATGAAGACTTATCTGGAGAAACAACCTGATAAGCTTCAAAAGATTCATGTGGAAGCCTCTATAAAAGGAAAAGACAAATCCTACGTAGAGAGGGAGGAGAAGTTTCAAAAAGAGTCAAAGATAGAAAGAGAAAACAAAAGCTCTACAGAAACCTTCAAGCAATATGGCTTACAGGTATAGGGTTCCAACCACCGGTTGGTTGAAAACTTTGTAACTCAGGGGTTAATTCCCGCCTTCAATAAAGTTTTGTTCTTCTCTTTTACATTTCACGTTGGTGTCGATAGTTCGTTTGACAATGTAATTAACGATCTCACAGGTGTTTGATCGGAGACGAGATCCCCACAACCATAAAGTAAACATTGACGCAAAATTCAAAGTCGATGGATATTTGTTCGCATTTGATTTTAGATCAACCCTTTGTTCTTTAAGGTATCTAAATCAGCGCTAACATCCGCCCAGCAAGTCTTCTCTGAACTTTTTGTAAAATGTAATCATAAAGATTCTAAGACAATCTTTTATAGACTAAAGGGATACCGAGACATATACAAAGGTTATTAGTCAAGGGAATGCCACAATTGTAACTCAATCTTTTGGCTCTCATCACAGGCACATTAGGAGAAACAAACAAGTTAGATTTTTGCAAATTGATTTTTTTACTAGAACTAGCACAATTTTTATTTAGCATTTCCATAATCTTGTTGCATTCCTTATCCATTCTTTATTCAATATAATCAAGTTATCAACATAGAACAGATGGGATAAAAAAGGGTCCCCCCTTTGAGGCTTTAAAACCAATCAAATTATTATCCTCATCGCAATCAAAGATAAGGTTAAATAATATATGCATGCATAGAACAAAGATGTAGGGAGATAGAGGATCCCCTTGCCTAATTCCCCTACTAGGTTTTATGGTTTCCACGGGGGAACCATTCTGCAAAATATCCATAGAGCTACCAGTTATACAGCTCATAATAATTTGACCTAGGCAGTGGGGATCCATCAAAGTATGTTGAATGAAATTCCAATTTAATCTGTCATAAGCCTTCTCTAAACCAATTTTAAAAATGAGACCTCTTTTTTTTCCTTTCATGTTTTTGAAAGTATGGATGGTCTCCTGAGTAATAATGTCATTATTAGTGGTAGTTCTCCCAGGAACAAAGCTACTTTGAGTAGGACTAATGAGTTTCTTCAAAAAAGGATCACATTGAGTAAACCAATGGGTCTAAATCATTTATTCTTTGGGGATTTTAAAATTTAAGAATTAGAGTAACCAAAGCCTTATTGTTTTCATGTGGCATACAGCCAGTTTTGTAACACATTGATAAAATCACAACAACTCTTACCCACTACATTCCAATACTTATGGTAAAACATGCCATTCCCATCGGGTCTAGAGGGCTTAAGGGCTTTGATATGAAAGAAGTCTTCTTTAATTTCAACATCACTTAAAGGTCTATCAAGTTGTCTGTTTCTTCTCCATCAAGTTTAGGGTAGTTATTTTCTAAAGTGGAGGGCAACCATTCTATCATTATCAGCAGAAAACAACTTCTTAAAATGATTGTTAATATGGTTTCCAATGGAACATGGATTAGTTAACCAAATGTCTTTCCCAAAAAGGATGGCATTTATTTTATTTTTCTACTTACGGCTAATGGTTATATGAAAGTATTTAGTATTTATATCCCCCTGACAATGCCAATTAATTCTTTCTCAAGAAGTTGGAGGTTATGAGACCAATGCTCAGCCAAAGTACATTGTACTCCTTTTAATCTAGCAAGTAACAATCTTTTCCTTTTATGAATATTTCCAAAAACCTCTTTATTCCAATCGATGGCCTGAAGTTTAAATTCTTCATTAATGGTAATAATATTTTCATTGTTTTGGTTCCAAGTAACAAAGTCAATAAATTTATCATGCAACATCCAAGCAGCTTCTAAACGAAAAGGTATGCTTAAAGAGTTCGAAGGAAAGTACATACATGTACAGTTCACAAGCATAGGAAAATGATCAAAAATGGTACGATGGAGATTACAGACCTAGGCTTCATGGAAGGATTCTATCCATGAAGGATTTCCAGGCATTTATCCAATCTTTTTTGAATGTTGGCCCACTCTTCTCTCATGTCGGTCCATGTCAACTTTGGGCCAATACATCCAAGATCCATTGAACTACAGCTATCAATATTGTTTCTAAATTTCCTAATTCTTCTTGTCTCGATCTCCTACATCCTCTTCTCCCTAAAATATTAGCAATGTAATTAAAATTCCTTCCTACCAGCCAGGGTCTAGTCTTAGTATTTGCAAAGTTACTTAAGTTATGCCATAATTCTTTTCTTTTCCTCGGGTTGGGGCTTGCATAGACTGCGGATAACACTCGGTCAACAAAATCGCATTTGGCTATTTTGGCATGGATAACGTGATTGTTGGCCTCAAGGATAATAACATTAATTTGAGTGAAATCCCAGAACATCCATAACACCCCCCCCCCCCCCCTCGATTAGGTTGACAATACAAGAAGTATTGTAGCTTAGTTCGTGAAAGAAGTTTCCCATGTTAGAGTATTGGACAATGTGCTCAAGAATAACAATTAGATTTGGATGAAATTTCTTCATAATTTCCCTAAACTCATTACGGAATATCTTATTCCAAGCCCCATCACAATTCCATATTAAAATATCATAACCCAATATAAGTCAAAATCAGATAAAGAGATACCGTCAGGTAACTGTAAAAAGTCCTTTAGCCGAGTTTCCTCTTGTACCTGGCTTCTTACTGGTGCTAGGTCACTCTGTTGGGTGTCGCTTCTTCTTCCATTGTCTCTATTGTTTATATCTTCATTCTTACCTCCTCATTTGACCATAAGATTTTGAACTTCTGAAGGTCCCTCGTCTTGACATTGATCAATCGACATATTGTCAACTTGAGTAGGTTGTACGTGTGAGGGGTTCTAGGGGTTTTCTTGCTAGATATGATCGTTAGGTATAGGTGGAAGGTATGGGTCAGGGTTGGTTGGTTGGTTTGATAATGGTGTGGTGGTTGCACCATCGCCCGTCGTCAAGGGTGTGGTACGCACCAGTTGATGGCTTATGTAGCTTTCTTGCCTCTAGGGTTTTTATCCTTCTTGTATTGGCCCTCAGATAGAGTTTCCCCATCAACACTTTTTCCACCGTCAGATTATCTTCAATGTCCATCTCTTCCGTTGAAAGATTGTTGGACCAAAATTTCCCATTGGTCTTTCGGCTAAGGCACGGTGGGCTTGCACACGAATGGACTGATCTTCAAATATTGGTGTACACTGCTCTTTCAGCTCAAGGCTTCTCTCTATCCCATTGGACTGGGCCCTAGCATCTTCACTTTGTCTAAGGTCCTTAGATTTTGGAGTTTCCTTTCTCTCTTTTCTCTTGAGACGGTCTACTTCAATGGTCTTGTCCATCAAAGGACTGAATCTGTTTGATGGGCTGCTATGTCCTTGGGCTTAAAGGCTGAAATTTTTCTACCCTTCCTTTTTGCAATCATCCACGGCCCATAATCTTCTTCATTCAAAGAATTTTGTCCCAAGTTTATTTAACCGTTTGACTTTTCTGACATCTGTACCTTTTGGTCGTTGGCTTGATGACCGTTGTAGATTCCCTCTGTAGTCCTAGTGAACCGGAATTTGATTTTACGGCTGGTTGTTCTCGACACCACTCTTTCCAATGTCTAATCCTGCCAGAAAGCAAAGCACAGATTATTAATGTATTCATACTCAATTGTATATTTTCTTTTTCTTAACGTAAATGCAGGAATTAGAGGTTTAGCGAGTTCGATTTCGACACAAATCCGAGTGTATTTTCCCCTCGTCGATGTCGCCGTATTTATATCAATCTTCAATGGCTTCCCAATTTGTTCCCCTGTGGGAAAAAGGAGCTTTTTCCTCATAATACTCGATCAGTAATTTAGGGAATCTCAACCATAGTGCCTTTTTTATTTCCATGACTTCCAACGGCTTAAAGTCCGGTTCTCATTTGCGCACTGTCTAGTGGTTCAGAATGATCCAAGGGCCTCCATTGGTGACATAGTGGTAACCTTCAGTGAAGGAGAATTTCATTAAGAAGAAACCCTCACCGAGATCAATCATTTCGAAGTCTCTTTGGAGGCTCCATGAGTTCTTGAGACGTGTAGTAAAAGTCCTTAATCTAATAAATTTTCCCAATAGTTTAATTGTGAGACTATTTCTCCAAGGTTTCCTTATTCTCTTGATCCAACTATGTGAAAGGTTGATGTTAGGGATGTTTGGAGGAGCAATTTCGTCTTCGTCCATGAGTTCTTCTTCTTCGCTTTCATCTTCGGAAGTTAGATCTATTATTCTCGGATCGAATGATATTGCCGAGGTATTTGAGAAAGAACACCGCTTCTCTATAGGATTTTGTCTTGGTATTGGTCATGGGGGTTGTATTTGATGGTGTTCCATATGGGATTTGAGGGTCATCAAGTTTCTGGAGTCTAACTGTTGCTTCCTCCTGCTGTGATTCCTGGTGACATTCTTGGGTTTCTTTGAACTAGCCAAAATGGCCTGCTATGCTCGGAAATGGTATTAATTAATTATAAAAATAAAAGAATGAAGGTTGTGGAGTTGGATAGCTAGAATCATAGGGTTGGAAGTCATTTTATGACCAATCAAAATTTATTACCTATCAAACTCTATTTTAAAATTGCAAGAATTCAACAAAATAGGATTTGAAATTTGAAGGGTATAAAAGATGCCAACCAAATCCAAATATATATAGTATGGATGTCGTTGGAGTAGATCTCCTTCAGCTTCGTCTTCACTCGGTTCGAAGATGTCGGTAGGTGGTGTCGGAGATGACGGTTGGTTGCCGTGGAGGACGCCATGTGAAGTCGGCAATGTCATTAGATGGTGTAGTCGTGCTCAGAGAAAAAGTTGAAGTCGGTGAAGTCAGCTACTCGCGTAGCTTTGATCATTCATTGTAAATCACGCCTACTAGACAATGGATTGTCAAATGTACAGGCCGTTTTAAGCGGTCGTCACAATCAGCAAGAGTATCCACAGGTTTCTATTCAGAAAAAAGAGCAGTAATACTTGAGATTCATTGCGAATAATTACAGATTCTACGCTTACAGATCAAACAATGAATTTAATCGAAGAGGTTAAGGACAATGATATGGACATTACTTTTATAAGGACAAACAAAAATGAGCAGGGCCATACCAGCTATTAGCCACCAATTTCATCTGGCCTGTACACATCAAATGGCACCATGGATCCATCACATGGATATCTTTTACTTGTTTGCTGCAGGTTGGGACAATGTCTTCTTAAGGTTACTCTTCTTCTCCAAGGACGCACATATGACCTGCTTCCAAATTTGGCTACATTCAAGAAAGTGAACATCCAGGTTCAGGTTTGACTTCTCCATTTGAGTTCAAACCTATCTAACCAATAAGTATGAATTCTACACATACAAGCCTCCTCTTCCATCATATCATGGCACTCCCTCTTCTGATTTTCTTGAACAGAAATGAGACAAAACACTCGCTTCTGTTCTCGTCAGGAACTGCGTTATACAGCAAAAATACTATACCATAGAGATAAAATCCAAGACTACGTCGACTTAAACCTAAGCTCCTAATCTAAGAAAACATAATATACAGAAATCTGAAAAAGGGATCCGAAGTTAATAAACTTAAAAACCTGACGAAGATTTCAAGGGAAGCTAATCAGTTTCATCATCAGAGGAGGCTGGAGAATCAGTAGCTTCAGCCAAAGATTCAAGCATTGTCATCACCTCCGTTGTGTCATCCAGATAATATTTGGCTTTGCTCGGCTTTTGTCCAACTGTACAGGCAAACACTGCAGTGTTGGCAGAAAGGATATTTTTTGAAACTGCTTTCCCAATGATCTCAAACATGTCCTCATCAGATCTGTCGTCACCGATACAAAGCACAAAGTCAGCCTGATTCCCACTCCCAGCCATTGACGTGAAGATTTTTTCTGCAACTAGGCCTTTACTGACACCCTGAAACACACAAGCAGAAAAACATTTTAGATCTCCTATTTTCAATACAGTTAGTTGAAAGAAAAACCTAGTGGTAAGGTCCATAAAGAAAAAGCAACTTGTGCCGGCAAGGTGACTAAGGCAAAGCAGAGCAAACAACGATATTTTAGGCAAACAAGTACAGGAGTGAAGATTCTAAAATCTGCATATATAAACTTTGCAAAACAGTTAAGAATAGCAATTAAACAAAGACTCTGAGAGTAACCTTAATAATTTTGGACATTAATGAAACAGCAATGACCAATGAATACTCTGGAATTCAAGAAAATTTATAAACAGAAGATGCCCACAGAAAAAAGTGATGCTTACAGAAAAATGCTAACCTATCCTTTCAAATTAATGAGGGACAATATTGAAATATATTACCTTCAGTAAAATCATGCCAAGCAACTGCATTACACTCATTATGTCTAGAATGATAGCATGACCATAAACAGCAAAGTGTAATACAACATTAGAGTTCATAAAACAGATATGAAATAACATGCCTGCGGCTTCACTTCCACAATGAACTGACCACTCTTGACAGCAACAGGCTCATTTGCTAAAACACTCTCCAGATGATCTAACAACTCCTTGGCCTGAGCAGAACCAAAGCCTTGGTCTGCATCCCGATATTGCCAGACTAATGCACTTTCCTTAAGTTCGATGGAAGAACCATCCGTCGCCTCAGTATATAAGTTCATCACAGGCTTAGTCATCTGCATCCATCCAAAATCAGAACTCTGACCGCAGATTTCCCATTCTTCATCTTGTGACGACCTGAGAGTAAATAAAATGACATTGTTAGATAATTAAGGTAACTGAAGCAACATATAGGCAAATGGACCTTTAGGGCAACATCCATATCAAAAACATGATATATATAAACCCACAAGCGGAGCACGTAGGTGTTAGCTGCTCTTCAAGAAAATAGAGCTCAGGTTCAAAATGACAATTTGCCAGGCAATTAAACCTGTGATAGCAGAATAATACACCAGCAGCACTGAAGCTTATTTCCTACTAGTGCTTGCAGGTAGGATAGTACCCATATGCAAAACAATCAAAGCAACATATGAAATTTATACACCCCTACATGTCGCAAATCAAGATAAGTATGGGAAAAGAAGTCCTTGTGATCACATTACACTTCTAAGAGATTATGATGGTTATGAGGTACAGAAGCCTGCAGGAATTGGAGTAGACGCTACAGGTATTGGGAATTTTTAAGAGATTATGATCGTTATGAGGTACAGAAGCCTGCAGAAATTGGAGTAGACGCTACAGGTATTAAGAATTTAACATGATTGGCAGTTTGGGATTTATACTTTTACTGACCGTTTTGCCGACTTTTACTTTTCCTATTCATATTGCAGCAATCCCCACAAATCAAATCGAGTTAAAGTATTATCAAGTGAAGCATTGTGCTTATGGCCTTTGCATTGTGAATCCTGCAAGTGTGAAACAACTCTTTCTTTATCATCACTTCTTTCTTACGTGCCGCAGACAAGCTTCTAATCCCCCATTCTCAATTAGAACGCACTCTGGTTCCATATCAATCAGTATGAGAGACATTTGGGCATTTGTTTCTTGATATCGCTGTGCTACTCTTGAGAATCGTGAACATAATGTTACGTTTCTGTGCTTTCCCCACTCCACAGTCCATCAGTCCCATCATTTCTCTTCCCCATGGTTGGTCCTCGCCTGTATCCCCAGCTGAAATCCTTGGAAACAGAGAAACAATTCAGATGGACCACTCTAGATCACCACCTTCGACCTTCGACTCTGTAATCGGTAGCCTTGGCATCCTACCATAACCATCAGAGTTGCACTTGAACCCCATCTCAAGCTGCACGGTCGATTGGTCTTTGCTCCTATAAACTTGTCACTGGAATATCCCGCCCTCACCAATAACCACATCATTCTCTATGCCAACCCTAGATTTCACTGAAAGCAACTCTGGCAACTGAAGACGATGACCAAGCATCTTGGTAAATTTTTGTGGAATCTGACTACCAGGTTTAAAGACAGCCCTGATTTGATCTTCTCTTAGGCCTGTGTTCACTATTTATCCTCACCCCAGAAGCCCGTCTCTTTTAACTAAAGAACCAGTTTATTCGAAGACCAATCCACAATTCAGCAGGAGAATGCAAATCTGCATAAGATGTATTCCTAGTCTCAAAGAGCAGATGATAAGGAAACTTAAAAAGTTAAAAATGTTCTATGGCAGAACTCGAGCTGCACTACAAAGAGGGTTCCTCCAAAGCTGCCCACACTTATTATCCCATTATCGATATTGCTACTTAGGCAATACACTCAAAACATTATTTCACCAAATAATGTTAGATGTTAGTAATGTCCCGATGCATAGCAAGTAAAACATTTTTGCATGTTTGTAAAATAAACAAGTTGATAACATAACCTTAGTGGAGATAGAATGACAAAAACACACCTGAAGAAGTAGCCGTGTTCTGCTGCTATTCCAAGGTTCCTGCAAGGAGAAAACCACTTGCTTAAGCTATTCCTCCCTCTTCCGCTGACAATGAAGACCCTGTTCTTTTTATCCCCACAAAGTCTGTTTAAAATTGCCATAACATCTGAATCTGGTGCCTTGATAATGGAGTTTTGGGGCATCATAGTCCCATCGTAGTCCAACAGTATGGCCCTACTCTTAGCCCTAATGTAAGCTGACACAATATCATCTATTGAGAGCTTTCTAAAATTCGGATCTAGTGCCACAACCCTGAAACCGAAGCCCAAACCAATTCCCCAGGATCGTTTCCTGAAATGGTCCGCACAGGTCCTCTCCATATCTTGTAAGAAGCTCCGCGACCAGTAAGCGACATCATGGGTGCTAACATAGCGGTAATGTTTCTCATGTCGCAATTGTTGATCTGAATCAGACATTGACATAGCCTCATTCATTGACTCTGCAGTTGCTTCAACATTCCACGGGTTGACACGTATTGCCCCCGTCAAGGAAGGCGAACACCCAATAAATTCGGATACAATTATCATGCTCTTCTTGGGCCCACTTGGATTTGAATCTGTTTCCATACCAGGTATTCCCTGTCTGCAAGCAACATATTCATATGGAGTCAGGTTCATCCCATCCCTGACCGGTGTGACAACGACACATTCCGCAATGCTATAATAGGCCATCCTTTCACAACCTGACAAAGGCCGGTCAATAAAAACTATCGGTTCATACCCAGGCTTCCCAAAATTCTCATTGATTCTACGACAGCTTTCCTGTATTTCAGCCTGTATCTCCTCCAGATCTATCCCTTTTCCTCTTGCAGGATTTGCAATCTGGATCAGCACAGCCTTTCCTTGCCACATTGGGTGCTCCTTGAGCATATGCTCCATTGCTAAAAGTTTCAAGTTGATACCTTTAAAAACATCCATGTCATCAACTCCAAGCAACACAGTTTTCCCTTCAAATTGTTTCTTCAGCTCGTCAACCTTCAACTCCTTATCTGCAAGTTTCATCACTGACTCAATATGACCCAAATGAATCCCAACGGGCATGATCTTTATGCCAATAGTCCTCCCAAAATAGTCCAAACCTATATAACCCCTCTTAGACTGATATTCCAAACCTAACATTCGACTGCAACAAGAAAGGAAATGTCGAGCATAATCAAAAGTGTGGAAACCAATAAGGTCAGAATTAAGCAGAGCCCTGAGGATTTCCTCTCGAACAGGAAGTGACCTGTAAATCTCCGATGATGGGAAAGGGCTGTGAAGGAAAAACCCCATCCGCAAACGGATGAAGCGCCTTCTCAAGAAGGTGGGCAACACCATCAAGTGATAGTCATGAATCCAGACAAAATCATCATCCGGATTCAGCACCTCAATCACTTTCTGAGAAAACAACTTATTGACGGTCACATATGCTTCCCACATCGAGCGATCAAATCGCCCACCATGATCAACAGAATATGGCAACATATAGTGAAAAAGCGGCCACAGCTGCTTCTTGCAGAAGCCATCATAGAATTTTTCCAAGAGATTAGGTGGAAGGAATGTAGGTACACATTTATATCTGTCCAACAAAAGCTGGGCAGCATCATCCTGTTCAATGGGATCGACATCGACACTCAGAGACCCAACAAACAGCACTTCCATGTCTTCGGGGAAGCCATCCTTAACTCGCAAAAGCAATGAGTCATCATCCCAACTGAAGGTCCATCCTTTATTATCCGGTCTCCGCTTTGCTTTTAAGGGTAACTGATTTGCCACAATGATCATCCTATCTGAAGCAAGTGAGGAGGGGTTATCAGATGAAACACTATAAGCCTGGTCATCGTCAAACTCAGAAATACTTCCTGGGACTGTCATAACCCTCGGAAGCCGCCTCCTTTCTCGCTCCCTACCCATTACCGGGAAATTCCCAGATGCCAATTCTAAAAGATTGGTATACGATCTTGAGATCATCTTTGCCTCAGTTTATCCTGTTTTTCTCCAAAGTCTCTTTCAAGAACTCCACACCACCCCTAATGGCTAAACTCGGACTATCTGCACAAATGTTGCAACACATTCAATGAACAACCAAATAACTAAAAACTTGTCATGGATGTAGATGGAAGAACCGTACGAGAGTGAAGGATCATATAATCAACTTCGGAAATAACTGAACCAAAATGACCCAGATCAATAATAACTAGGGAAACAACAATCCATTACTGGAAATCCCTAATTTGAGAAAAAAAAAACTAATAAAATAAATTACGGTCCAAGACTAACCTTGACCTTCAATCAACAAACATTCTCAGTCTTCGTCGAAGCTCAAATCCCACGTGTCAAATTGTGATGAATTTAGGGTTTGTACTGCTATTTGATACAACCAAACAAAATTTTCTCTACAAGCAATCCTAATCCCTAAAGAACTACATATAAAACACGTTTCATATCAACAACCAGCAAACTAAAAACCGAAATTAGACAGAGAAATTAATTTACCGGGGCAAAAGATCATAAAAACGTAACATCAGTCAAGAAAAACACTACTGTTTAATGCACAGATCACAAACAATTGAGAACACAACAACCCATGACAGAAAAAGCCTGATTTGACACTTTTTGTATAGCAGGCAGACAAAACATAATAAATAAAAGAAAAAACCGATCCAAGTTATACCTAGATCATAAAATGCTAAAAGAACAACAGCCCATTAGATAAAAATCCCTAATTTAACACAGTTTCAATTAGGAGGGAGACAAAACAGAGTAAGGAATCAAAGTTTGAGACTAACCTCTGTGCTTCAATCAACAAAAGTTATCAGTCTTTCCGTGCGCAAGCTCGATCATGAGCGCCGAATTCAGATGAACTTAGGGTTTTAATCGTGGGTTTCACCGCCAAGCCATATAATTCTAGGGTTTTTGGCCGTACAAGTAATAGTACAGATTCATATAGTAATTTATCATCTCTGTATAAGGAAAGTTTCATGGATATGAATATCCAGCAAATAATATTCCAGTACCAATTGGCATAATGATTTATTAAATTCTGTAAATAAGTACATATTGGGCAGTATTATTTTCCCGAACCTGGTACTTATGCCGAGTACATGGCGCTAAAGGTCTGAACTCACCCCCGCTAGAGGGGGAGTGGGTTTATGTCACTGTGGAAATTTCCTAGAATAATAATTAAGGTTTTTTTTTTTTGGGTACATAAGAATTTTTTTCCCTTGGGATTTGCTAAATCTACTAAAAAGTTAGTACTTCATATCAACACAGGTTTAGTGACAAATAAGGTACAAAAATTATGTGTGAAATAAATTTATAACCTGGAGATTGACTTGTCTCATCCTGACTATGCACATCTTGACCTCTCTTATCCCAATATGGTTGCCCCCTCTGACTGCCTCAATCTGGCTGTTAGATTTGGCTACCCCAATCCGACTGCTCGTATTTGGATCGTTGCTATCCCAACCTAGCATGACGTCCGACTCCGCAATAGCAGTCGCCGTGCCCGAGCGTCGTGTATGCGTCACATGCCACCAGCAGGACGCCCGACTTGCAACACCAATCGCCGCGCTCAAGCACCGTCTCCAGGTTACATGCCCCTGACTCCCGACTCTACAACATCCACCATCGCATCCGACTCTGTAACACCTATAGCGGCGCCCGTGCGCCATTTCCCTGTCACGTGTCCCCGGCACCATACACATCCGCTGCACCCATGCGCCGCACTACTAATACAGTCACGACACCCGGCTCTCTGGAAAATTATCGCACCCTTAACTTTGGTCCATCTGTTCACCACACCATGCGTACCTTGCCTTCGTGGTGGAACATGCTTCGACCCCTCCGCATAATGTGCAGCATTCCGCGGGGATAGGCGACTCCTTCGGAACACTATCTCTGCCAAAGAGCTCTAAGTGCTTCAGTATGAGGACTCTATTCCTGCTAGGTATAACTGATTCCTCCGGGATACTACCTTGGTGCACTCTAAGTGCTCCAGCATGAGGACTCACCCGCAAGATAGGCTCACTCTCTAAGACACCATCTCTGCTGAGGAGCTCCAACTCCCTTTTTGCCAGGTAAGCGACTCTTCCAAGACACTATCTCGGTGCGCTCTGAGTGCTCCGTCAAGGACTAACTGCGGAATAAGCTCGCTCTTTATGACATCTTTTCCTACAGGGAGCTCCAACTCCCCTTCCCCGGCTAGGTAGGTGACTCATTTGCGACACTACATCGGCCCATTAGGTAGGCGACTCCTTCAGGACACTACCTTAGCGTGCTTTAAATACTCCGGCATAAGGACTCACCCTCATAGATAGGCTCGCTCTCTAAGACACTATCTCCGTCAGGGAGCTCTAACTCTCATTTCGCCAGGTAAGTGACTCATTTGAGACGCTGCCTCGGCCCATTGGGCAGGCAACTCCTCCAGGACACTACCTCAGCGTCTCGGGGAGGCTACTCTTCCCGAACGTTACCCGCCCTGTCGAGTAGGCGAATCCTTTGGGAGACTACCTTGGTGTACTCCGAGTACTTGGCGAGGACTTATCTGCATGATAGGCTCACTCTCTAAGAAACTATCTACACTAAGGTGACTGCGTGACTAATCTACATGCTCTGGCACTTGAGGCTTTTCATCAGCACCCCAAGGGACTATGACCCCTGGGTCACTCCACGATGGGAACATGTCTTGGGAGGGCATCGTGTCGAGTCTGCCTAACAGTTGGGCATCGGGCTTTTCCCACCACTACCAGGTCCTAGGTGTCTCTCGATGCCCTGTCGAACTCTGTAAGAGCTTTAGACAGGTGGCTAGATCAAGCGGTTCTCTAGCTACATCGACACTGTGTGAGCCAGTCTTTTCAGACAAACAAAGCGACAACGTAAGGAGCAGGCGGGGTGAATATGCGACCCAACAATCCATGGAGCACGGACATCTGTAAGCGCTTTGGACAGGTGGCTAGATCAAGGCAGTTCTCTGGCCACATCGGCACTATGTGAGCCAGTCTCTCCAGACAGACAAAGCGATGACGTAAGGAGCAGGCAGGGTGAATATACAACCCAACAGTCCATAAAGCACCGACATCTGTAGGCCCCTCAGTGAGGTATCAGTCTCAGGGGAGCGCCACGTGTTGGTTTATGACATCATCATCTCAACCCCTATAAATAGGTGGCTTGAAAATTCATTTGGAGGACTTATACGCATTTTCATAACTCATTGTCACTTTCTCACTCTAGAATTCTAGAGCTATAGAATTCTAGAGAGAGAACTTTGGACCTAAGCACTAGACTGTGACTATCGTCGTGTATTCACCCTGCGCTATCTCCCTCACTGCACTGCCACTACTTAAGCTCCATATGGGAAGCCCTTAGTCTCTGCCCTTTTTCCATCCTTTTTGTGTCTCACATCAGTATGCTTAGTATCTGACTCGGAATACATTCCTTGTGGCACCTCCATGTCCACTGCAAACCCACTTCCTTGGCATAAAACATATTTATGTTATTTACTCTTATTCCATATGAAAATACGTAGTATACAACAATGATAAAGTATACAAAGAAAAAAGGGAAAGAGGATCACAGATTAAACGAGTCGAAGAGGAAGTTGGACGTTCACCACGTAACCAGAGTGCTACAGATTGGTTTTTCATAGTGCATCACGAAAACCACTTGTCCTACCTATGTTACACTGCACAATTCGACAAGTATAATTGTGCTTTTATAATAGTTCGTGGGAGATGAAACTAACAAAATAAAGATACTAGCTTGATATAAAGAAGAAGAGACATGTCATCGGAATATTTCAAGGTTGTTGAGATGTCCCGGATAGGCAATCGTCTCGACGAAGGGAAATTGCCATTATTTGACATCTCTTTGAGACCTTCATGGTCGGGTTCCTAATTCTCTCATCCAAAAAACTCTTGCCCTCTTCTCTAGAACAATTCTTTCTTGAGAGTAACTAGTCTTATGTTTTTGCATCCAAATTCTTTTCTTGATTACAAAGTATGCTTTAGAGTACAATAGGTTTTGGCATCTAATATTACCATATTGAATATGGTAAACTAGAGCATCGGTATAATATCTATCCCAATTTCCAAAATGGTCTCCTTAATTCTAGGAGTCAGTGGTCCTTTTTGTTGTGATTGAATGATCAAACGACCTAGTCTTCTCCACCAATTACCACTAGGAGCTCAAGTATGTTTCTTGTTTCCTTGAGTAAACACACAAACCAAGTCATCGGCCCTTTACACCACCCAGAATGTTACCTTCTCATGTCATCTATTTCATCGTTACCTTATGCATCTTTTATGTCTACAAATTGTTTGCAAATCCACATCACCGCACTCTAATTTACTTGTATTCTTGCGAATTAGAAATCTAATCCGTGCATATTAAAAAGGCTTGTTGTCGAGTTCAAGAGCATGCTAAAAAAAAAGGATGAGCTCATCTAGTAAAAAGAAACTACCACTCTTCCTAACCTGTTTTGGTGTATATTATCATTTGTCATCATGCAAAGCATGGTTTTAGTTAAATTTGATGAGATGACTAAGGTTTGGGAGATCCAATGATCAAGCTGAGCAATGTTCCTAAGCTAATTTTTATTGACCTCAGAGTAAAGAGGACAAGTAGATAACGCATGTCGGCATAGTTCTAGTATACTGGTAAGTGTTTGTTGGAATTGATGTCGATAAGGGCTAAATCTAGCATGTTCAAGAAGTATCATATTTTTCCTTCCTAGTCAATGTGCAATATAACCAACCAAACTTAGTTTTTTGTATATACGCATATATGGGATCTCATTCATTGTCACCGCTCATAACTTAGTAACTTTGTGCTAATCTGACTCTTCACAAGCACTTTTGGTAGACGGTCCAAAAAAAAGTTCACTGTCACTTTTTTTATAAGTCCATTCGTCCTATAATAGATTAAACGAAACATTTTATCCTTTTACCCCTTTGTTTGCAACAAATAAAAAAGAATATAACATCGGACGGTTATTGTGTAGTCTGTTGTGTTATGTGGTGTTTCTAATGTCTTCTTCAGCTTTAATCCATCCTCATATGAACTCCATCAATCCTTTGCAAACTAAAAGCCACTTAAATCTACAATATTCCATTAATCCTTTGCACTGGAAAATGGAGAAATCTATAGCCGCCATAGCCAAAGCCACAATCTTTTGCAAACTCAAAAACCAAAAAATCTACAAGAATGAAGAATATCTACAATAGTCCATCGGCCTTTGTCGTAAACTCCATCGTCGCCAATAGCCACAGTCCTGGCCAACCACTGTCACCTCTAGAATCTCGGCCAAACACTATCGTCGCCTCGCATCTTCTCATTTCCACGGTCGTAGTCTTGGAGAACCATCACCCTCGCCTCCTATCTTCTCACTATGGCCTTTCATTCTAGATGGGTACAAATACACCCACGCTTCACCGCTAAAGACAATTACAGTTTGGGACTGTGGTTGGGTTAGATTGTAACTTAAAGGTGGTGGTTGGCGATGGTGAAATAGTGATGGTGGGTGGTGATGGTGGACAGGTTGGAGATGGTATGGTGGCGGCGGCCATGCATGATGACAGCGGCTAGTCATGGAAAGATGATGGGGCAGTGAAGAGATGATGGGAAGAAGAAAGCGAAGAAGATGGAGAAAAGGGACGAAAAGAGAAAGGAGGGCGTAGAGGTAAAAATGTCCAGCATAGTCCGTGTGACCAATTATGGTTTATCCATCTGCAATTGATGAACGGGCAGAAAATAATAAACGTATATGATGAATTGAACTTTTTTTTTATCATCACCACAAAAACTAAAAATTGGAAATCGAAAGTTGAAAATGATAAATGAACAGGACTTTAATATTCACCAATTGAATCTTATTATCCATCAATGTTTCATCTATAACGACTTGGGAAAATATTTCAAATACACTAAGTTTTTTTAGATTTTAGAACTTTTGGGACATTAAATGCCTAAATTGAAATTTAAGGTTTAATTTGTAATTTTCCTTTCTGAACATCTTTCCCCTTTCTCACCGCCACTACCATTTGCACTACTGCACTGCCATCACCACCTTCGATCAACGCCCTAAACCTTCACCGCACCGATGGCAGCCACCATCATTGCCATGGTTTACATTGGCCATAACCATCATGGATCTCAGCCATAATGCTCCCATAAATCCAAATCATATCCACCTCTATTGTCACCACCACCAATCTGATCCAGGTCCACCACTACTTCACCACTACTAATACAATCCTCCACCATCACTTTAAATCCATCACCACCACCTATTGGCCACCACCATTATTGACACCAAATGAGACACCACTATGTATCTCATCAATGATCTTCCTATCAAGCACTTGAGGCGTTAGCTCGATGATGGAGGGAGGCTTGGAGCGATAAGAGATATGTATAAGGGTTGGTGGTGGCATTGGGTAGTGATGGCAGTATGTGATTGCGGTAGTTAGGTGTTGGTTGTGGTGATGACGGAGGGAGGGAACCCAGGTACAGGCATCAAAATCTGGGACCCGCTGAAATTAGACCCGTAGTCAAACCGGCTCATAATTTTTAGGTCAGATATGGGTTACCAGGTTTATCGGGGAATTCAAAGTATATTTAACAATAGATATTTTTATGCCCCAAGCCAAATGCCCCACCCATTTTGTTTTTCCAATTTAGGCTTTCTCAATTCTCTTATCTCTAATCACCTATTCATCGCTCAAATCTCAATCTCATTACCTGCCTTCTCTACATGCCGTCATCCCCCTCTCTATATCCCTCACTAAGTCACAGTCTCACTCTCACAAACCGACCGTCGATCGTTGCCATCTATCCATTAGTCATGAAATCGTGAGCCTCTGTCACTCTTCAACTCCACCGCCGACGGCCATATTCCTTCTCTACCTACCGTTGCTCCTCTCTTTCTATCCCTCACTGAGTTACTGTTACTCTCACATATCACCGATTGCCACCACTTTTCAAGTCTACTACTGACCACCATAATCACCCCTGCAATAGCTGCTTTTCCCAGCTATTCGTCATAAATATCTTTGAGGAAGGTGAGCCATTCCTTAAACTCTGATTATTTAATTAATGTTGATTCCAGTTACCTACTAAAAAATGGTATTGCAAGGGACATAATTCTTGTTACGCGGACTCTTTTAACCGTGATGGTCATAACACTTGGACTGTAGAAACACACTAATCACCAAAAATTTACATGTTTGGTGGTTTTGTAATTTTTACTTGCTCTGGTAAAAGTTTCCTTTTTGTGATGATCGTAACACTTGAAATTTAGACACTTGGACTTTTGGAGTTTGGATAAGAGGATCACTAAGGCAATGTTCTAAGTACAGTGGAAACACATTCAGAGTTTTACATTTATTTAATTAGCTAAGTAGCGTACGAAATAATCAAGAACAGGTTGTGTAAAAAAGAAACACTCGTTGAAAATACTAAAAATTAGTATAAAAAAAAACACTGATTGAAAATGTTGTAATCAGTGAGTGGATTCTTGTTTATAAAAATACTTGTGTGAAAAAAGAAAAAAAAACCACTGAAAATGCTGTAATGATTGAGTGGATTGTTGCTTTTTCACACAAGTGTTTCACAATTTCAATTGGGACATTTATGACATCTACAGGTTGTGCGAAAAAACACTTGTTTAAAATACTGAAAATGAGTGGGAAAAAAAAAAAACAACATTGATGTTTCTTGAAAATACTGTAATGCTGAAAATGTATGATGTCTAGAGGTTATGTATGCTGAAAATGTTATCTATAATCCCGTTTCATTCTCTTATTGGTTGTTTCCTGTTATTATATGATCAATGGAATCTGTGAACAAGAATCCACCCAATGAAAATTACTCAAATGCAAGAAGCTTGATGGAGGTCCAAATACTTGAAGTGAAGTTGAAGGAAAAAAGGATGACTTTTAGGCTCCATTTATTTCACGAAAAATACTTGACGGAAAATATTTTTCTAGAAAATGCTTTCTTAAAAATAACAGCCTCCTGAAAAAGTGTTCATGAATTCTATTTTTCGTTGTTTGGATGACACCCAAAAAACGATAGAACAACATAAACCAAAAAATCTCTCAGCACCATAACACAAATAGTGGTCAAAGATCCACTATGTGTTCCTAATCCGGAACCTCTAACTCCATCTCCAAAATCAACGCCCACCACCAGTCACCCACATACCACCACTATACTAGCTAAGATTAGCACTAATGGGACACCTGAAACCACCATATCGACATAACAAACTAACAATATGTTCAACACCAAACACCACACCAGTCAATGTCGCTGCATTCACCACCGTACCCAACACCAGCGGATCGGCATCACCTTTGGCAGTAAAAGCTAGCATCCATCCACCACAACCATCGATCACCATAAAACCTACTTTCATAAACAGAAGCCATCCATTTAAAATCAACAAGAAGCAGGAAGCAGAAGACCCAATCTATGCAATTGATGTTGATGCTTCCGTTGCATCTCTAGTGACAATTGATTTTGAGTGGATGCAGATGGGCCGTGGGGGTGGAGAAAGTTACCCAAGCAGTGGGGCACAGTGGTAACGGCGGCGGTAATCGCCGTTGATGGGGTCGACAGAAAGAGAGACAAAGAGGGGGGGGGGGGGGGGAATGTGTGTTAGGTTTCACCTTTGGAAAATGACTTCCCATTTTTATTTCCGTAAATTGTTTTCCAATAAATTTGCCTTCCTTTTGGGTGAACCGTGAATATTTTCTGCAAATAATTTTTCGATAAACACACCAAACATCGAAAAATGTAGAAAACGTTTTCCGTGAAACAAACAGGGGCTTAACTTTATTATGGATTATGCATGTGATATTGTATTTATGTTTAAATTTAATTTTTTTAAAGTTGGATCGTGGGTGGAGATTGATGTTATTGTGTTTATGATATCTAATATGCTACTAAATAGTGAGTAGTAAATAACTAAGTAGCAGACTAGGAGCTGTGTGTATTTGACGTAATTTTTTATTTTTGTTAATGTGAAAATGCTTTTAGGGTGTGTTGGGATATGAGATTTTGAAATACTGGGTATTTCTAAATGCCTTCGTTTCGAAATTCTCTGATTTACAAATTCTATCATTTTGAAATTTCTTGTTTAGAAGAAGGAAAACAAAAGATTGTTAAAAAAGGTGGGAGACAAGATTCCAAAAAAAAAATAGGGAACTAGTTATTGTGAATTTTTAAATTACTAATTGGAGTAGATTTGACAAATAACCAGTTCAAACTAGTAATTTGAACTGTGGATTTGGGGACCCCAAATCCATAGTTCAAATCACTCCGAAATTTTGAAAATTTCCTTTTGAACTATCTAAACAAGATATTTTGTTCAAGTGATTTACAAATACCCTACCAAAATCAAATCCCTAGTTCAAATCATATATCCAAACACACCCTTAACATTTCCCAAGACATGTGCTAGTGAAAAAAAAAGAAGGGAAAAGAAAGACATATGTCTAAATACCAAAGTGAGCTAATAAAAAATTGTTTGTGGAAAAAAAAACTAAAATTTAACCCATTTGCCCACGGGTATACCTGATCCGCTTGGATAAGGTATATACACAGGGAAAAAAAAAAAAGCTACCTCAAAAAAATGGGAATAAATTTTACCCAGACATGTTTTATTTGGACCCGATTGGGTATTATCCGTACCCAGTGGGTCGACCTGTTTGCTAGTTCTACTTCTATTATAAATTAGGACCCAAAAGGTACGGAGTATAATAATAAATAAACTAACTTATTGTTCTTGCAAAATCGCCCCAACCTGTTAGAAGTTGAAACATTCATGGACGATAGGATTTAGTTGACGAATCTTCAATGGGTAATGATTTAATTGGCCAAAAATATGACCAAGTTTTAAATGACTATTGCTGGTAAAGGTCATGTTCTAATTGGCAGTTAATCCTTTTGGTAAAATTGAAAGTTGCATCATATAAAGAAAATCATCACAGAAAAAGTTCTCACAAAAGGTTAACGACCCTGCTAATTAGACCTGGCAAACGGGTATACCCGTTGGGGTACGGGTAAAACCCGGTCGGGTCCGGGTAAAACCGGGTCGGGTAATTTTACCCGGATTTTTACGGGTAGGATTTTTCAAGATCCGTACCCTACCCTTGCGGGTAGGGTATTACCCGCGGGTACATGCTTAATTTTTTTTTTTAAACAAACAGATTTTAATAGACTTTTTGTTTATATATTAGGCCTTTTTTAACTAATTAACATAAACACTTAATAGTAAATAATTTTTCACTAATTTTCCTTTTGATAGTAGACTACAATCTCTTTCTAGTTGCATTGCTACACGGCAGTTTTGATCTCAGATTCTCAATTTCAACACAATCACTCCTATCTCCAGACAAAACAATATCTCAACAAAAAAACTAAAACATTACATGCAGGCTACAAATTAATTCTTACTTTTGAAGTAGTAAAAAACTTAAATACGTACAAAATACAAACACAAATAATATAAATAGATTTGATAGGAACGGTGGCAGCGCAGTGGTGGCGGATTTGATCGAAGACGACGTGGCGGCTGAACGACAGTGGATCTGATCGAAGACGGCGGTGGTGGCAGAACGACGGAGGATCTGATCGAAGACGATTGTGGCAGCGGAGCGACGGTAGGTGGAGGCAAAGCGACGACAGATCTGATCGGAATGACGGTGGCAGCGGAGCGACGACAAGTGGAGGCAAAGCGACGACAGATCTGATCGGAATGACGGTGGCAGCGGAGCGATGGCAAGTGGAGGCAAAGCGACGCCAGATCTGATTGGAATGACGATGGCGGCAAAGCGGCGGTAGATCTAATCGGAGACGACGGTGGCGGGATGTTGGTTGTCGATGGATCTGATCTAACTGGTGGCTAAGAGAGATCGTGAGAGAGAAAGAGAGATCGTGAGAGGATGCCTGCCATCGTGTGAGGAAGAGAGAGTTCAGAGAGTGAAGGAAGAGCGGCGCAATATGAGAGAAGAATGGAATGAGTGAGTGACCGAATGAAACCTAGCACTTCATTTTATAGTTTAAAAAAACGGGTAATCCGCAATCCGACCCGGACCGACCCGAAAATTACGGGTCGGTTCGGGTCTATTTTTGGCGGGTATTCAAAACATGTACCCGTACCCGGTATTTTGGCCCGGGTACGGGGCGGGTAACGGGTCCGGATAAATTTTTGCCAGGTCTACTGCTAATGCGTATATGGATTTACTGCACATACAACCCCTTACTTTGGAATTGTGCCTGCAAAACATGCCTTGGTTTCTAATTTGGTACTTCAATTTTATCGATCAGTAGTCTTCCATCTAATTAATTATTGAGAAAAAGCACCAAAGTGTCTATTATACCCTTTTAAATTTAATATATTTTTAAATAGATCACGATAAGTACTACAGTTAAATCTCTCGTCTTCTTCATCTATTATGGTTACCAACCACCCTTCCTTCATTTATCTTCATGTTTGTCGCCATAAGGAGTAGCTGAAACAATCATCCAAAGCCTCCATTTTTTTCTGTTGAGAAAACATTTAACCGAAAATTGATTGATAATTAGATTGAGAAGAGGCCTTCGAGACTTATAGCTTGAATTGATAATTAAAATACTCACAATATGGAATTTATATCTAAACATGCCCTCACGTGTGACAGCATTTTTTTAGTGGGCCGAAGGCGTGGATGAATTGAATTAAATGGCATTGATTCTTAATTTGGGTCGTCTATTGAGCCTGAATTGACCTGCGTTGATACCATGTTAGGGAGATTACATGAAGCCAGTGTCCATTATCAAGAAGGCCTACATGAATAGGATGTGCCCAACTTGAACTAATAATTTAAGCCAATAGAACGTCATCCATTCATAAAAGAATGCCCAACTTATTTTTCATACTCGCTCCGGGACCTTAAGCTTAAACTTTTGAAGAATGAGCACGATAATGCTACGATGGTCAACCCTTATTCTCTCATGCAAGTCTCCGATTACGTGGAGAGATAAATTAACAAGAAATAAATCATTGTGCACCACCACTAAGTGCACATATAAATGAGTGTGAGTTGCACTATTCTAATGAGATGAAAATGTTAGCAAAAAATATCGAATACAAGACCTTGTGCAATCTAGAGTTCTGATACCATATGAAAGTATCCAACACAAAACTATTTGGCAGTTAGGGACAAAGTCCACAAGGCTTAAATCTTGAATTAAGAAATTTTGATTCACAGTTTATATCTCAACACCTCTCAAGGGTGAACAAACCCAGATACATACATACAAACCCTATCCCAATGGCAGCCCCATCACTCCCAAATGCTCAGTGATTCCACCATAGCTCAACCTTCAATGTTGGTAACCGAACCCACTCGAGCCATATTGTTGTGATCCGACCAACACCACCGCCAACACCATATATGGGTCATCTCTAGAGGTTTATTGTAAAAGAGTGGGCTGTGATTATGGAATTGGGTCATTACCAAATGAATGCCAACCTCTACGGACTATAGCCCAATTGCACAATCGTAGTTGATATCTTAACAATGCCCTAAACACCTTACTTGGCCATTTTCACTACCACCGTCATCATCACCCCCACACACGATCAACGCGTAAATAAATCTTAATAACACAATATTTTTTGATAAAATTGCTGAAAACAAACCAACTGTGACCAAATAAATAAATATCAAAACATAAAGATGTTCAAAAAAATTAAAAGTAAAACACTAATCTACAAGTGCAAGATGCTTAATGCCAAAGTCAAAGGGAAAATAATTTAATCCATTAAGTTTGGGATTTTCACACTTTGATTTGTTTCATATTCGTCATTTTCCCCGTTAAGAAGATGGTCCTTCCCTCTAGTTAGGTCGTTACGTGTTTGGCACATGACTATTCTTAGGGGCAAAAGCATTAAATATGAAATGGGAAATTACCTTTTGGTCCTTTAAGTTTGGAGTAAATTTCTAAATGGTCTCCGTTTTTTTTTTCAAATTCTTTCTTTATCTCAACTACCGTTATCAAGATGGTCCTTGCACCCACCTAAACTCGCTAAGTTGTCATATGATAAACATGTGACCCATTTTTAAGGATAAAATTATCTTTTTGCTTAATCAAGAAAACACATGAATCTGTTGCTTGATTCAACTACACTGCTCGTGGATTAGGCTAGATGAGTCGACTCATTTTTTGACTCACCACCTTCAGCCTTTATTATACCATTACAACCATTCATTACCCATTTTATGTCACCCACCAACCTACTCCTATCATTAGCGCGCGCGCGCGCACACACACACACACACGCGCGAAGTTAGCACAATGATGTATATGCACACACATTGTACCTAAAATCAATGTTGAGGAAAAATAGACTCGCAAATCATCTGTCACCGCTATAAACCTGTAACCTTCATCATTTGTATAAGAATTTGATCACAATTGTTTTCGGTATGACAAAAATACATCAGAAAAATCTTTCGACTTGTCAGTGAATCATTTTGGAGGTTACGGAACTAATGGAGTATTCCCCCTTATGCCGGTCTACTTGATTAATTGTAACAACAACAAATGACTTTTGTTGGCAAACTGTAAGGATTACAACAATCCACAAAAGACACCACCCCCTCCCCGCCACTTGTATCCCGTCGTTGACGAGATTCCAAGATCCTAGAAAGTTCATTTCCCTATATTTTTTTCCGACGAATTTGTTTTTTTTTTTCAAGAACTTTCTCCAACTTAACGTGTGGTAACAATTGATTGTGGTGATGGGTTGGAGTGGTAATGGATGATTTGTACGTCCATTTTTCCATCACGTTGGGTTATAGTTCAATAAGTATGCATATGGCTAGTTATGCTAAAAAAAAACTCTGTATATATGTATTGACATTAGTGAATAGCTTGGTCGGTGACATAAGGTAGATCAATGAATTTATGTAATGACGGAATAATGAGCTATTGTTGTGAGTCAAGAAAATAAGTTCATTGATAAACCGGTAACAATTAATGAGTCTTGTAGTTGACCCAAGCATATACACTCATGTGTGTTATTGCCTCTGCTAAGTGATATTTTTGTCCTTTAAGTGATATTTTTGTCCTTTAAAACGGATTACATGTTTATTATCTGACAACTTAATCAGCTCTCAGAGGAAAAGAGGACCATCTTAGCAACAAAAGTGGATATAAAGAATGAACTTGGAACAAATCAAAGAACACAAACCATTTAAACATTTACTCCAAAACTTAAAAGACCAAAAGTGTAATTACTTATTAGATATTTTACACTCCCTCCATCCCAAAACATTAATCATATTTTCTTTTTTAGGTTGTTCTAAAAAAATTGATAAAGTATTTTTTTATATTTATCATTTGTACACTTATTTTATTTTATTCCTCTCCACGCTTAAGCCTCTAGCAAACTATTTTTCTCTCTCTTGACTTGTTTTCTTTATTCCCCCTTTCTCTCTTCTCTTGTGGAGTAGAATTATAACATATCATAAATAAATAAGCGTACAAGTCAAATATGTTCAAATAATTAAAAAAAAAAGAGAGAGTACTTCTTTCCCATGAAAATAGTTACATGTATTAGGCATGCTATCTTGGAAGTGGAGGACCAGATACACGACTAATTTAAAATAAGTCAGAGTGATGACCATTTAAATACTTACACAAAAGCTTAATGAACCAAACATTGTAAGACACCCAAGGTACAAGCGACCAGAGAGTATGAGCTTTATGCAGCAGTGCTCATAGGCCCACTCGAGTGAAAACATAGGTAGTTCCGTAATCCATATCTCGTCTCTTAAGATGTTTTGATCAGCTGGGAATCTAGCCAACCCGACAACAAATCGCTAAAACATCTCCACTTCAAATTTCAAAAAGGGGAAGCCTAAACCAACCGGGACACAAGAAAAGCAAGTGAAAGCTTGATAAAAAAAACTTGCAGAGACGAATATGGCTGCTGGGTACAGAGCTGAGGACGAGTACGACTACTTGTTCAAGCTGGTTTTGATCGGGGATTCTGGTGTGGGCAAATCCAATATTCTTTCGAGGTTCACGAAGAACGAGTTCAATCTTGAGTCGAAATCTACTATAGGGGTGGAATTTGCCACCAGGAGCCTCAAAATCGATGGCAAGGTTATCAAGGCTCAGATTTGGGACACTGCTGGCCAAGAGAGGTGACCCTTTTTCTCACCATAGTTTGATTTTACTTTGTGGGTTTTGAGTTTTTTGTTGTATGTGATTATCCAAGATTTTGATTCTGTTATGTGTCTTAGAAAAGTATTTTTCTATTCTTGTCTTTTAAGTTTCTGATGATTATTAAATGGATATGAATTTATGAAGACACAGCAGGATGCATGTGTCTTTGCGTTTGTGTGTTTTGTTTTTCTTTTTTTTTTTTCCCCTGGGTTGGTGGTCGTAAAGGTTTGACAAGTTTATGTTTATTTGTTGTGCTACTTAGTCTTTGAAACTGGTTTTTTTAAGAAGAAAATTTCTGAGCTTAAGGTTCTGTTTGTTTTGCTTAATAACATTAAGTGACTTGTGACAAGATACACTATCTCTGATTCCAAATAGGTAGTTCAAACTTTACGTTGAACAAATTATGATGTTATAATGGAATGAACCATGTATTGGAGATTAACAAAATGCCAGAATCTTAATCTATTGAAAACTCTAAGCAATGAGGAAGATTTAGATTTGGAGCAGGATAATAGATCCTACAGTGCATAATTTACTTGGATGTTTCGTACGCAGAGAATTGTTGGTACACAGGGAATTAGTGGCTCGCGCCAACCCATCCTTACAATGCCCTAGCTGCTGCTTGAACCCTTGCTTATAGTACCATTAAGAGAAAAAAAACAAAGCGACAGTGGGAAACAGAACCTTCTTCCACAATTGTGTTATGTTATTAGTTGCTCTAAGAACTTTTGCTTGGCAAATGGGCCCAACAATGTATTCGAGCGCAATACTCTCGCTTATGAGCAAGATCTCGACTGCACATGGAGAGACAAATAGAAACAAATCAACATGCATCACCAGTTCGCCATGAGGTGCACAAATAGATGAAATGGGGTCAAATGCTAGCTAGGAGACTTTACCTAGGACTTTGAGGAATTAGAGTTCTGATACGACGTTAGGCTATCAGTTGCTCTAAAAGTTTAAGCTGCCAGAGAATATCCCCAACGATCTATGTCATGCTTAACAAGATCGAGGTAAATGAGCTGTAAAGAGCCGGGGGCACAGATAGGTTTCCATAACCAAAACATAGAAGATGAAAACAGGAATTTTGGGGTAGAAATCTACCAAAGGAAGAGGGCGAACATGTATATGTGGATTTTCTTAAGGTGTAAAATCATTCACATATGGAGTTGTAGATATATACTCGTGTGCTTTCATGAAAGGGACCGATTGATATCTATTGGAGAGATAATGATATCTCCAACTCATCCTTGAGGCTTGCATCACAAAAACCAAAATGGCCCTCTTCTTGCAAAATAGCACCATCCGTCTAACTTTTTGGCAGATGTGTGTGTGTGTGTGTGTGTGTGAGAGAGAGAGAGAGAGAGAGATCTCCCACCTTCTTCATTCTTTCTCCCTCATTATGCAATGTTCATTACTCCACAATGAAATTGATAGTTAAACATAGACTTGCCAATCAATAAGAAAGGTTGGAGGACGACAAAATTGGAGTAGGGATGAGGGAAGTGTGTGTGTGTGTGTGTGTTGGGGGTTTGAAGGGGTGGGAAGAGGGTGAGGGTGGGGGGGGGGGATGAAAGAGAAGAATATGTAACTTTTGCTGCAACAAAATGGGTTTGTGGGACACCGAAAGGAGTGGACTTCTAATTAAGGTGGAAGAGAAAAAAGAAGCTTTTGGTCCACTGCTTTCAAATCAGCTTGAAGTGAAAAGGGGGGGAAGGCATACATGACCTAGATTCTGCTTTTAACTTTGGCTGTTTAAATCTTGCATTCTGTAACTTTGTCGAAACTGGTAAAGGAAATATGCTCAAGGTATATGGGCTTTAAGGCTAACATAAGTGGGCCAGTAGGTCAATATTGGAAGGAGGTGACACCTTTAATTTGCGTGTAAATGGGGTTTTTTGGTTCCAAATTCCAATTGTGCGGCAAGATGGATCTATTACAAGGGTACTAGTATAATTTGGATTATTAAGTTTTGGCAACGAGGAGGATGACGAGTAAAAGTATTAATGTCTTTTAGCATGTTGCTTACAGAAAGGAGATAAGAACCGTCACTATACAACATGCTTCAGAAAACCAAAAGCTTACCGACATAAAACGTCTGAGCACACTCCACACTCACTATATTTAATTCCTTTCAGCAGAACAAAAGCCAACAATTTTGGCCAACATCAACAGAGCCGGTCGTTACCTTCTTAGTTGCATGAAGAAGGGACAGGAATAGCCTTAGTGGAGCGGGTGCGAGGTTTTGGCAGAGGGAGTATTGGTAGTTTTGTGCATTCATGCAACTAAGATCCTGAGCACAATCAACACACGTTTTTATGCAACAAACACAAAAAAGGTCCTAAACGAAGAAGGAAGTTGTAGAGGGTATATCAAAGCCAAATTGATGGATTTGCAGAGTAAGTTAGAAAAGGATGATGCTGAGAATCACGGGAGGTGAAAGGGTAAACTGGGGAAAGGTTAGTCAATCGATCGATGCTACAAGGAAGGAAACACTGGAATAACAGGATAAGGCAAAAAGATAGCTGCATAATGAGCTTTTTATTCTTGGTTATAAAGAGTTCTCGACCTTTCCTCTGTTGCCTCTGCAGGACAAATTACATGCTTAGGAGATCTATTCGGACATGTACACGATGTATGTTTGTCTTTGAAATTAAAAGTATCAACAATCTACAGCGTCCTCTCTGATAGTTTTAAGTTTTCAACTTCCTTTACTTCTACCATTAACTTTAGTTTAGCAAAAACCTTCTTTGTTGGGATATTTATTTCTATCGGTAGGGTAAGAGCAGTTGAGAGATGTTCAACGAGGAGTTCAGGGAATATCTTTCGCCACTTTAAATTTTTTTTTGGTATTCTTTTGTGCACTATGGCAATTTTACAGTCAGCCTTCCGCGAGGTCTTTTAAAATTTTCTAAGGTTTCAAAAAGTGCGATTCACATCCATCTGGGTTATGATGTCAGCATCATTCACCTCCTTAAATAAGAAACTGACCAGTTTTACAAGCTAAGAAATAATCTCTACCATCGAAGTAAAATAGGTTGTGTAACGTCTTATCCAAGTTTGTGGTGAGGATCTTTATGGAGGTACCTTTAAGCAAACACCATTGAATCAGTAAATCTCACCATAGTAGCTGATTATTAAATCCCAAAATCAACACAAGATGTCCACCAGAAGACCTTTCCATCCTGCGACCTTCTGTTGAATCTTAAGAATTGGATCAGCAAAATAATCAACTTTTTCCTCCAAATATATGATTGGCAGTCCAAATGAACAGGAAACCACCTTATAAATTTAGTGGCAGCAGATATAATATTAGGATGATTAGATGGAGTTTTACTGGAAAGAAGAAAGCAGCTCTTATGTTTGTTGATCGGTTTAGATACAATCCCACATTGCGAAAGTAACCATCGCCACATAAGCCTAGGCCTCACCACCCATTGCCAATTAGTTTTGAGTTGGATGCTTTCACATGGTATTAGCGAGTCGATTCCAGCCTAGTAAGCAAGTCAACTAGAAATCCACTATTCCCCAACTTAATTAATTTAAGTCTTTGGCACACTCAAGAAAACCCTGGCCACACGTGTTGGAGTCTTTTGGTATCCATTCCCACAGCAGGAAAGTAACAACAATAAACAAGTCAACATATAAGCATGTGGGCCTCTCCACCATTGTCAATTGGTTGAGCTGAACGCTTCCAATAGATCAGATGGTAATTTAACATCAACTAGCCTGAAATTACTTGGTAATGAGCCAAGAGATTCATAAAAAACACATTCTAGGAGCTTTTTGCACCATTTGCAATAGTAGCAATGGCATCAGCATATTCCAAATGTGAAATGAATGGACATCCTATATGCAAAAAATTAGGAAGTAGCCAGATTATTAGATGATGGTCTCTTTGAGACGTTTAAAGCTTCCAGAGACTTGTCTACTAACAATAACTGAAAACTAGCAGTTAGAAATGCATCTCCCATCTCATATCAAACCATGTTTCAGAGAAACAAATCTTCTAAGTACATCTGTCAAGATGATCCAAGATAATCAAGCATATGCCTTGGCCATATCAAGCTTGAGAACCACAGTAAAATCTTGCGTCTTCTTTTCAAGTTGTTGCACCGGTTCTTTGGCCAGGAGAACATTATCCATGATACCTATTTAAGTAAGGCACTTTGCTTAATAGAAGTAATACATTGAAGCAATGGGAAATCAGAAGACTGAGATCTTTGTTAGTGCAAATTGCACAGTGTTCAAATGTGAACTAATGGGAACACCAAGATGGATGAATCTGATACATATATCAGAGGAAAACTGTAAAACCCCGAGTTTCTAGTGGCACCTAAAAGTTATTCGTTACTTTTAAAGGAAAAGTATAGTGGATTTTTAGTGACAATTAGGACGGGTGATTGCTGTCAAATGTTTGAAACAAGTTCTGCGCCAGAATGGAATTGCATTGAATATTGGGGTTAAGGCGGATGTATCATAAAGTTGGTCCCACGTTGGATTAGTGGCTGGAATTTGATAGTGTATGAATTCGTTTGAGCTTAAATTATTAATGGTTCTGATGATATGCCAACAAATTGAATTGTTCTAAGCGATTATTTGACCTTTCTGCTTATTACAGGTACCGTGCTATTACTAGTGCTTACTATCGCGGAGCTGTTGGTGCTTTACTTGTGTATGATGTCACACGGCATATTTCTTTTGAGAATGTTGAGAGGTGGTTAAGGGAGCTTAGAGATCATACAGATCCAAACATCGTCGTAATGCTGATTGGCAACAAGTCGGATCTTCGACACCTTGTGGCTGTTTCTGTTGAGGAAGGTAAATCTTTAGCAGAGAGGGAGTCCCTCTACTTTATGGAGACTTCTGCTTTAGAAGCAACCAATGTGGAAAATGCCTTTGCCGAAGTTCTTACCCAGATATACCGGATCGTGAGCAAAAAGGCTGTCGAGGCTGGGGAAGAAGGAGCTGCTTCTTCTGCTCTGCCTAAGGGAGAGACACTCAATGTCAAAGATGATGTGTCTCCCCTGAAGAGGTTTGGATGCTGCTCAAGCTAGGTTTGCATGGAAACATAGGGGCGATTTCTGCCGGTGCATCGGTTGTTTTCTGTCTTTGTATAGTTGCTTTTCATCTAAAAACTGGTAACCACGAGATACAGCAAGGAGTATTTCGTGGAACCTTTAGTTGGATAGTTGTAGGATGGGATAAGGTTGCAGTTATGGTTTTATGACTAGTATTGTATGCTTCTGTAATTTGTGAATAATTGCTCAAGCGATTGTGCTTTCTCTCCATCGAGGAGAGCATACAAGTTAGGTATACTAAGAGTTTTAAAACAATCAAGTTACATAAGACGCGTTGTTATGGGGATCAACATCAGGACGTATGCAAATTTTTTTTTTTGTGGCAGTCTTATTTTTGTGCAATTCGAATAGGGTGTTTGTACATTGCATTGGTGATTTTTGTCGTTCCCCATGAAGACTACTGAATCTTCACGCGGCTCCTCAAGATCAGCAAACAAGGGTCCTCCTCCTTGGCCAGTGAAGGCAGTCTCTGGTTGGCTGGATATTACTTTAGAGAGAGAGCCACATTCAATAATGAAATTAACTCATCAAAGTGGCAGTTCTTTGGTTCAAGGCCTAGTTGGATAGCGAAGAGGCTGCAAGCTCTTCCAGCTGAAATGTGGCGGTGAAGGTGATGGCGAGTGTGGTGGGGTGGGGTGGGGTGGACGAGAACTGAGGGATCCAAAACGCTCCTCTATACTTCTACCCTTTGAGCTGCTACAGAGATAATAACCCCTATTAACCGCAAATGTACGTTTGATTGATCCATTGTTTGGTCCAGTTCTAACGACAAGAAGACATAATTGCTTGGTCGTATAGAACAAAGAACGAAGGGGAAAACCGGAAAAGTTGCCTAGGAGACCTTAGCGCATTAAACACCTTTGCTGCTGTTGCTCATTGATTGTTAAGTGACACTCGTACAAACGCCTTCTACTTTTCCTTCATCAAAGGTCACTTGGCCCTTGCTCCAAATTTCTTGCCACTCCAGAACTTGCTGCACAGGCATGAACAGCGTCACGAAAGCGGTACTAATCAAATCACATGTAGCCAACGCCGCTCTCTTTCATTCTACTCGTGTTTTGGATCGAAAGTCTCGCGACCTTGTCATTTCTGGGGAAATGCTCATACTTGTAAGAAGGGTTCATCAAGGAAGAAAGCTTCTAACCACTTATACTCCAGAAGGTACATAAATCAAACAATATACAGCTATCTCAGCAATTTTTCTGATGACGAGTATGAAAATTTTAAGCCATTATCCCAACTCGATCAAGGCAGCTCATGGTTTTGCTACGATTATCAGCACCAGGCTAGTGGTACTTTTCAAGGAGGCACCAAGAAAAGCTAGAAGGGACAACAGGCTGAGGCTGACGATTCAAAGTCAGATTCTCTCGAAAACTCGTTTTTGCGATCCCAAGTTAGAAGCTCGATTTGATCCCGTCCCAAGCTAACATGTGAATTCAATCTCATCAGCTGAACAGAGATGGATAGAACAAGTGGAGAATAACTTAAAATCAAGTCATTTTCAACTCGATTACGTGTTTCCCTCTTCCTTCAAGTCCTTAAAGCCTCCTTATTCGTTACTAATTACTCTCATCGAAATAAGACCCTCATCGAGAGATGCATGCTCTCTCTCTCTCTCTCTCTCTCTCTCTCTCCAAAATTCATTTTTGGCTCCATGTGTAGCCCTATTAGATGAGAGATGTGCCGGCTAAAAGTCTCGAGAAGTAGACAGCAGTTGTGCCGGCTAAAAGTCTTAAGAGTGGTCAGAAGGTGCAGAACTACGTTAACCTTTATTTAGCCACTTGATGTGACGACTACAAGGTAACAATTCACTATCGCTAATGGTTTTTCCAAGAAAAAAGTGTGAACACCATAACTAAGTCTAAGAGCGTGTTTGAAATCGATTTTAGATTGGTCAAACTTGATTAAATCAGTTTTGAAGCGTTCGGCAAAAAAAAATTTTTGATTAAATCTACTGCAATGTGCTCAAAACTGATTAAATTCATATTCCTCATTTTCTTGGATTAAGATTTAATCAATTTTGGAGAATCAGATTTGATCAAGAGATTTACCAATATATCATTAAATATAAACATCATTAAATGCTTAATTTTAGTTTAAATACATTATATGATAATTTTGTTATACTAAACCTAATTTAATCCCATTTTATCCAAACACATTCAACAACTTTTAATTTATCATGCTTAAAATGGATTAAAGCTGATTTTAGAAACTCATTCTGATTTAATCAAAATTTACTTTTAAAAAAATCAATCTCAAAAGGTCTCTAAGATGTACTAAACAAATGGTAATACTTTTTACTCATTTATTTATTCAAGTTACTCCCGACATTAGATTCTTCTAAGTGCTTATGCTCCCCTTGCCCCCGTCCCTCTCCCGCCCCACTGTTGCTTCATGCAACTAAGGGTATGCCCCTTGTAAGTGTGTGATTCGTTTGTGCTTAAATGATTAAAGGAACTTTTTCAAAATAAAAGTGAAAAGTTCCCTAAATGGTCCGTAAATTTGGAATATACACTCCGCCTATGATTCTTCCACCAATTCATGCAAGCTAGGTTCTTAACACTAGGAACCACTTCTCATATGAATATTGATTCTGCCTCAAATGAGCTTAAGAACGGGTTCTACCAATACACATCTCGTGGGATAAATAATGTTATACATATTGTTGGTGATATTGACTTTTGCTCGCCAAAGTCAAAGTCTAAGGTTGCGACATAAGTAGGCATATGTTTAACCAATTCCAATGGTACCATGGCACTAAAATTGGTATCAACACATCCGTGACAAGACCTGTGATGTGTCGCATTTCTAAACACCTCTCCTGTTCCGTAATTTCAGATGACATGCATTGAATACGCTTCCGGTTAAACTTACTACGCTAATGTTGAGATTTCTCCTCTACTGAGACAAGTTTCAGATTCATCTTAAAAAGGAAAAAAAAAAATTGATTTGAGAACCGAGGCCGATTTTGGTTTAGGAATTAACAACGCAATGACAAGAACGTTCGCACTAGAACTTGATTCCTGTACTGTGCCGAACATTAGCATTTCGCTACATACCAGAGCAAGTCATCATAGTCAGAACTTCATCAAATGACCCAAAGGAACCATATGGACCTTGAGCCTTTAGCATGATGTTTGATGATCTGACTTGAAGGCTGTCACAAAGTGATGGTTTGTCACTAAACTCGGCGCTACTGAAACAAAAAGAACGGCATTCGAACTAAACTCTTACAACTTTGAAGAAAACAAGTAGGAGTCCCCGGGAAGTTCTGGAAATGCGTATCATCATAAAATATCTAGAAATTAATTTAGACTTTTTAGCATTAATACGCTAAATTGCGCTTGCTTCTCTAATTTATTGGAGGAATAATTGCAAAAACACCCTTGTAGTTTGAGAGTTTTGTAAAAAGCCATCTCGAATTACAAAAGTTGCAAAGGGCCCCCTTTATTGCATATTTTGTTGCAATTGTTGAAAAAATAGTCTAGAGTAACGGCGTGTGTTATGCAATCTCTTAAAAAGTGTATTTAATAAAAATTAATACATTAGAAAGACTAAAGTGCCCTCTCTATCTCTCCCAGAAAAGCCCTAATTTCTTCTTCAATCCTACCAAAACCTAACTCTATCCGCCACCCTCGCCAACCAAAACCCTAGTTGCTACCTTTACCACCACTGCATGTCTGCCATCATCGCTCGTCTGCAACCACCTAGCCTTGTCACTTCCGGTGTCGTCAGCCCCAGTACCTTGCACAGCCAGCGTAACTTCTTCCTCACTGGAACACACTTGCGCCGCTAGCCCGTCAACCACCACTTGCGCCACCAATGTGCGCTTACGATGCCGCCAGCCCCGTTTCCGTGCGATGCCAGTGAAAGCCCCTTCATCGACATGACAAACTTGCGACGCTAGCCCACCAACCTCCACTTGCGTCGTTACCGTGCGCCGCCAGCCCCATCAATCCCGACTTGCTCCATTGTCAGACACGTCATCGAACCCCGACACTTGTGCCACTGCAACCAGCCCCAATCATCCACCACGATCCTAGCCCTGTCCACCATTCAAACAAAAAACTCTAGGTCTACAATTTGGAAGTCACAAATTGATTCACCGAAGCAATGAAATGAAAATCTTGTGAATAATTTTTGATGTCTTCTGATTGATTGCAATCTGAAAATGAAAATGGAAATTGATTCAATCTGATGCCTTATGATTAAAAGGGTTGGGTTTTTAAAATAATTTCTGATGGAAATGGAGCTGGGTTTTGACTTTTTCTGATTTATATAGAAGGGCAATTTAGACATTTACTCTGATACAACACCTTTGTAATTCAAGTGTCTCTTTGTAACTTTTATAATTCGAGGTGGCTTTTTGCAAAACCCTCAAACGACAAGGGTGTTTTTGCAATTATCCCTTTATTGGAATCATCAACATTCAACTGTACTGGTTGCAATTGAACATTTTTAACATATTATTTAGTATCAAGTTTTAAAAAAATTGAAGCAAACAACTCGAGTTACGCGAAAGCAATCTGCACTTCTAAAATTTCAGAGGCTTTTAAATTAAGCAATTAGGGGGCTTACATCCTCTTTTTCTTTTTGAATGTTCAGGCCAGAATGTACGTTAAAATGTTCAACGGGTAACTAAATGCCAAAGTATTAAAAAAAGAAACATTCATGAAAAAAAAATTGTCAATGTTGAACCGCTATATAAGCAAGTGGTTTAGACTTCTCTCTGATGTCCAATGGAAGCATCTTTAGATAAACAAGTTGTGCTATTGATTTATGCTTTGAATTGGACAAAACGTGCTTGTTAATACCAATAATAATTAGCCACTGATGACTAATACTCCAACAGGGCATAGCATAAAACAAGGTCCAATAATGGAATGCACCCATAATACATTTTAAGGCCACTAGTCTGAATAGTTGTTCCATTGCAACCACTCATGGAACCTGAAGATGTTCTAAACCTTTTTGAGTCTTACTGGTTTGAACATGGAATCTTCACAGATAAGCACAGTACACTTCCTACAGCCAATTCAGTTCACCAGAACCATGAAGAACTCGAAGAACCAAAACTTTCCCAGCTACAAACTCTTCGAGTTCGATCGCAAAGTGATCGATGTTTGAGCTCCGACACAAGTTTTAGTCCAAGTTCTCCATCTCCAAACTCGGTCACAGTTTCCCGCAAGCTCCAGACGATCGTGTCGGGGAAAGAAGTGAAAGAATTCTTCCACCCAGTTGCCAAACAAGAAGAGATTGATGTGCCCTTCAAGAGAAAAGCAGATGATAGGAGGAGAAGAAATAAGGGTGGTAGTAAAAGCTTGTCAGACCTCGAATTTGAGGAGCTGAAAGGGTTCATGGATTTGGGTTTTGTGTTCTCTGAAGAGGTCCCGGATCCAAGCTTGGTCTCCATCGTTCCTGGACTGCAGAGGTTGGGAAAAAGGGCTGGTGAGGAAGTAAACGATGTTCAGCATGCAGTTTCAAGGCCATATCTTTCTGAAGCATGGAGTGTTTTGGACCAAACGAAGGTAAACTACAATGCATTCATTGATCGGAGAGTTCCTGCTCTGGGCAACCAAATCGACATGAAAGATCAAATTAGAATTTGGGCTCACAGTGTCGCGTCTGCTGTAAAGTGAAAATTCCCCTATGGTTTTGTTAAACTAAGAGAGATTCTCTCAGAGGAACCTGTACGTGACAATTAGGACAGCACACTGGAAAGGAACTGTTCTACTACAGCCACGGAGGTCATGCAAGAGGGTGGTCACGGTAGTGATGATTCTAGTCTTGAAATTGTAACTATCGAGTTCATGGTGATTCAGTGCTCATATGAATTATCCTCTTCATGATAGTTGTTTGTGGCTTCTGTTTAAAAATACTTATCATCGGCTCAAAGCATAGTTATCAATACCGAACCGGGACCGGCTGTACCGGCCGGTACGTATCGTTTTTGTCTTTTGCTCGTACGGTATCCCTTAAATTTTGTACCGGCCAGTACAGGTGATACCGGCCGAAAACTGCGTACCGGCCGAGATATTGTGTTTTATACCGGTTCCTTTATAAAATATAAACGTAACAAATTTTATTAGAAATTTTATAAATTGACCATATAAAGACTAAAATATAAAGACATTATAAATTCTATTATACTAATCGAAACTTCTGTAGTCTCCTGCTCATAAAATTCATTACAATTTGCAAAATCGTTCTTGATAAGTTTTCAATATTCACTTATCTTTTATTACTTCATACCTGTAAACTTTGATCATATTCTTTCATCTATATGATGTACTACTTTACACACACCCGCTCGTGCACATACATGCAGACACACAAAAATAACTTATTCTTGAACCCAAAGATATTATTATTTAACAAACTAACTTATTTGAAAATTATGGTAAATCAAGCTCCATAAGATAAACAATTTATTTTAGAAGAGTTGTAAGTAAATATATATATATATATATATATATATGTGTGTGTGTGTGTGTGTGTGTGTGTGTGTGTATTGTTAGTTTGCCGGTGAATAAATAATACAAATAGATATTGTTGATGAAAATCTTGAAACTGTACAGATACGGTACCGGTACGTACCGTTTCGTGGAGAAAACGGTACGCACTCCGGTACGGTATTCATAACTATAGTTCAAAGAGAACTTAAATAGTTAGAGAATGAGATGACAATTTTATCATACATAAAACTATCTCTCGCATGCAAGTCACCAATTGCACGTGGATACACAAATCAAGTTACAGCACCACCAAGTGCCCCTCACATACAAGCCACTCCCTCTCACGTGCAAACCATCGATTGCACATGTTGATGCAAATCAATGTGCAGCACCACAAAGTATACATATAATTAAACAGAGTTTAACAACAATGTTATCATGTTTAACACTCCTTCCACATTCAAACTCTCAATTGCACGTGATGAGACCAATCGAGGTGCACCACCACCAAGTGCACAAATAAACAAAGTGCAAATTGCACTTTTAATAGAAGAGAATCAAATAAGCAAGTGAGAAGAATCGAACCCAAAATCTTGTCAAACCAGGATTCTGATACTATATTAAGTTAAAAATTTTAACTGTTAAAGAATAAACTCAACAATCTTATGATATTTAAAAATGCTCGATGAATAAAATCTTTCTACTTGTGAAGCATTGAACCTCGTCTTTTTCTCTCTTTATAGATCGTGAAACTCCATGACAATGACTCAAATTCATACTCATCCTTCCCCATATTAATTTCGAGCATAAGCTGCCAAGAGATGACCGCAAAAGTGTGACTCAAGGAACCTAAAGATCCTCTCATTCCGTATAATGATGCCTTTTTTTTTTAATGTCCGTTAATGATAATGGGATCCAACGTCACCTACTATTGCCTTTCTAGACCAACCAACGCAGGAGAGAGCTTGCACCGACACTAACCATTGTTGAAGTTAACTTTAATTTCTTTAGCCCAACCCCAAAATATGTGGCCTACTTTTAGTTGTTTCGAAATCGTTAGATCATGTGGAATTTCTTTGTTGATAAAAAGATACTATGGGAAGAGAATTGCATGATGTGGTTCAAGCCAAATTTTACATTTTCCAACTTTAGAAAGACTAGATTACTTCTTACTCTCTAACATTGTAAATCACGCATTGCAGATAGTACATTGAGCCAAGTTTTCACAGGATCACGCCTTGCAGACATGATACCGAGCCAAGTTTTTACACATACCAGAATGAAAAACAATTTAAATAGGGTAAGTCTTACACACAGACATTACTTCTGGTTGCAAGTTTAAGACGATCTAGATAAGCTTAACGAGTGTGCCTTCCTTGCTAGAGTTCTATCCTAATTCCCACGAAACTAAACTCATTAAATATGACAATGTTGCAAAAAGTCTATCCGGGACTTTAGTATTTTTCTCCTTTGCTAATAGTGGAAATCTTTCATTAGTTAAATCGGTTACATGATCTGTCTCGATTATTTGACAGTTTCAACAAATTAAAGAAGACAAAGATATAATGAAAGCTTAAACACCATATACATCAACTAGGCTAGATGTACTAGTCTCTAATCCCCCGGAGATCCAATCGACCAAAATTATATAACTGTGCTTCAGTGTCGTGCTTCAGTGTCAGTAATCTCTTGCTTTTTAATCCTACACGAGTGCAACGAACTATGACGGCTGCTGCATTGATGATCTCCTTCGTTGCAATTTGGTCGAGTAAAAGTTTTGAGTTGAAGCAGAGAATGACGTGCATAGTTGTTTGGCTCATTTTAGAGCTCTCAAAACTAATCATTGAATGACTTAAAAACGGGTTCAGAATTTTAACGGTCCGTTTGGAACCAATTCTTTTAGGATTTGGATTTCAGATTTGAAATTGGATTTGGAATTCAATTCACTTTTTTTTGTTTGGAACAAAAGGGAATTCAAATTACGGAATTCCAATTTTGTGTTTGGAGAACAGAGGAAATGAAAATGTAATAAATTTTTTGACAATTATATCCTTGACTTACGATAAAAAATAAATTACAATAAGTGGTTTCATGTGTGCTAGTGCCACCACATGGTGGTGGCAACAGCACTGCACGGGTAGCAACATCGACAGTGGAAGTGCTGGGGGTGGTCAAGTGATAGTAATGATTGCAGTGGTGGTATTGAGGTATAACTGGTGGTCGTCAACTTACGCCAATAGTGATGCGGTGGCAGTAGTGGTGGCGGTGGTGACAATAGTGGTGGCAACGGCAGTAGTGGTGGTGGTGGCGGCAGTAGTGATGGCGGCAGTGGTGGCAATAGTGGTGGCGACAGTGGTAGTGGTGGTGGCATTATTGGTGGCTATGGCTGTTGCGGCGACAGTGGTGGTGTTGGTTATGGTGGCAGTGGCGGTAGTAGTGCTGGAGACGATGGTACTTGTGACAGTACTGGCGGCGGTGGTGGTGGCGACGGTAGTAGTTGTGGCAGTACTGGCGATGGTGGCAGTGATGGTGGCGATAGTGGTGGGGGATACAGTGGCGGCACTGGTGATAGTAGTGGTGACGGTGACAGTGGTAGTGGTAGTGATAGTAATGGCAGCGACAGTGGTAATTGTGGCACTACTGGCGGTGTTGGCTGTAATGGTAGTGGTGGCAGTGGTGGTGGTTGTAGTGGTGGCTGAGGTAGTGGCGGTAGTGTTAGTGGTGGCAACAACAGTGGTAATGGTGGTGGCGTGATGGTGGCAGTGGTGGTACTGGTGGTGGCAACATCAGTGGTGGTAGTGACAGTAGTGGTGGTAGTTATAGTGGAAGTAGTGGTGGCGATGGTTGTGGCGGCAGTGATTGTGGTAATGGTGGCGGCGTGGTGGCGGCAATGGTGGCAGTGGTGGCGGCAATGACAGTGGTGGTGGTGATGGTGGCTATAGTGGTTATAGTAGTGGTGCCGGTGTTGGTGGTGGTAGCTGTAGTGGTGCCGGTGGTGGTAATAGTGGTGTGGCGGTAGCGGCAATGAAGATGGTGGTGGTTGGTTCATTGTTGGAGAGATCCAGAAAAAATGGTAAGATAGGTAAATAATTACTCTTAATTCAAGTAAATGAAAATCTCATGAAATCTGACCATTTTTCATCGGATTTCACACTATAGAAACAAATCCAGTCAAATCCCATGAACTTCAATTCCAATTCCTTTTTTTAATGTTCCAAACAACAAAATTTAAGGATTTGAAATGAAATTCCATCAATTCCATGATTCCAAACACACTCTAAAGAGTATGCAGCTAGTAACTCCCATACTCCCACATGTTTCATGCACACAAGTCCACTCTAGCTCTCAAACGAGAATGATGGAATTTGCATCCAACACTTAGCCAAAAATGTCTTAATCATAATCACCAGGGCAATGACATGAAACACAATGTAGGTTATACAATTTGCATGGGTTGAATATTACCCAAAAATTTTGGATTGTTTGGGAGGTTATTTCAGCGTGGTTTGGATCAAAGTTGTCCAAAAAGATGTTTTACAAGGATTGCAATCTGATGACAATAGGAATGAGATTGAAGCTAACATTAATAAAGATTTCATCTCGGTGAAACCAGATGCACCCCTGAGTGGTGATAATGAAGGTTATGACATTGAATTGTAAATGACAAGAGCATTACCTTCGATCATCTAAGCAATGAGCCACTCAATAAGTGAATGATATGTTAAACTTAAAACAAATGTCCAATCCAAACCACACGAATAGCTACAAGTACAACGTGTGAGAACAGGTGATGAAAGCAAGTGTCAATACTCTCGTGGCATAGAGAACACAAAGCATCAATTATAACTTTGTATCTTGTAGTCTGGAATCAGTCCAAAACTTATTTACCATAATTTGTCACAAAAAGAGTTGGATTTTGAGGGAAGATAAAGACTCCGGAGATGATTCCAGATTTTGCAGGGGATATCTTGACCTAGATGAAATGAGGATCAATATATAGATACCAGATATCTAGCTTCCTTATCACGAAGAAGTTTGCATGCAAATTTCACCCAAAAATCTCTCAAGGAGATGAATCCTGAATACCTTTATGTGGAAAATGTCCTTTAAAAATGTTCAAAAATGAATAACAAATAGATGTTAGAAAGATCCGATAAGAGAATGGTTCCTCTCCAACTCAACAATAGGATCTCATGGTAATTCTCCTATTGTTATGGTGTCAGAAGGTTTGGAGTAATGCTGACTTTAGGGATTTCTAGCATTATAATGTTTACTGTGAGTCATCCGTCTTTTTTATATCTTCACTTCTCTACATCTCCTATCGCCATTTCCACAGCTAAATCTTATTGATTGTCCAAACTAATATGGCTCCTGACTGTTACTCGAGGATACCTCAATCTTTTTCTCTCTAATAAAGGACTTTTTTATCTTTGTCATTCTCACCTTTAATAGGGATTCGGACAATACAACATCAACTATTGAATGAAACTAAACATGTACCGCGTCTTACAGTATGCATTTAGTATTAAAGGTACTTAAGGATAGACTGCAGGGTAAGATGGTATGTTATGAGAGCTAGTGCATGAAATTCTGGAGAGCAAACTCACACATCTCAGCTGGTGGAGGGTGAGATGTTTTTATATATGAAAGTGATCCACGGATAAGTGTTTGCAAAGAGACATGATCAGATATAACTAATCTATAGCTAAGCCTATCCATAGCTAAGCCTATCTGAAATCAAAAGATAACCCTAGAGGGGGGTGAATAGGGTTTTTAGACTACTTTAAAAATTAACAAGTAAATACAACAAACTTAGAGAGGATATGAATGACACTTGAAAAAGCTACAAACAACAAACCAATAACTCAAGTAAGCAAACTAGACAAATCTCAACACAAATGTAAAACGATAATGTAAAGAGAGAAGGGTTTAGAGATACTTGACAAAGAGAATTAAATGGTTCGGCTTGATATACCCACAAGCCTACGTCCACCCCTTCAAGGAAGTCCCTTGAAAGACCCTAGAATCCACTAGTATGATCTTCCTTACGGGTCAAGATCGAACCTCTTACAAACCCTTGATGCTATGCCCACATCAAGAACTAGCTTTGACAATCCCAAAGCTCCAAAGCTTGACAACCCCAAGCTTTGATACAAGAAACTTTAGATGAAGAAATGTGTACAAGATTTCACTCTCAAGAAGTAGATGAGTACAAGTTTAAGCACTAGAACAAGAGAGATGAGTATATGATGACTTATGAAAGTGTATATCTCTCAAATGTAAGCTCACAATAAATGCTCTCTTGAAATGGATGAGAAAATAATGAAAACCAAGAGAGATTGAACAATTGCTTTGATCTTTGATAATATGAAAGATAAGAGAGCTTTGAATGCAATTGATGAATCAAAATTATGTCCAATATGAGTATTTATAGAGGTGGGAAAGAATATGACCGTTTGGAATTAGGTGGAGCATTAAATGCGCCAAACGGCTATTGCAGTCGACTGTATTCCCAAAGTAGCCGTTGGAAATTCAAAATTTCCAACTTGCAGTCAACTGTAATCCAATGCAGTCGACTGTAGTAGGCTACTGGAAGTATTGCAGTCGACTGCATTATAATGCAGTCGACTGTAATACCTCACTGCCCAAGTTGCAGTCGACTGCAATCCAATGCAGTCGACTGCATTCCAGAAAATGCAGTTTCCTAGTTTTCAAAGAATGAAAAAATTTTATGCATGCAAGGGAAACCTATGGGCAAGTTCTAGGTATACAGTCATCGATACGAACATCTCTCTATCTAGTTTACAAAGAAGGAAATAAAAGCATTGTAAAATTCAAACGACGAATTCCTTCTTTGATGTGTTCCGTTGAGAGTCTTTGACCGAGTTGCTCATCTAATAGTCCATTTGCATGAGTATGAGATTGTTCCTATTGCTTCATCAACTCAATGCATGTTAGACAACATAAACATCAATGTTGGGTATCAAAACCAAATATAATCCTAGGTCAAATAACCGTAGGGTTAACACTATCCATTATTGTACACGTGGGATAATCAATACAAAGGAAGGTATGTGCTAATCATATAAACAATACAAAGAGATATGTGCTAACACACCCCCTCAAGATGATGGTGGGCGTGAGACAACCTTCATCTTGTTGGAAAATAGTTGATGCCAGGTGGTAGAGAGACCTTTTGTAAAAATCTGATCCATGGTGGATATGAACGTAACTAGAAGCTCTTCGGCGAACTTTGACTCGAAACAAAATGAAAATCTATCTCGATCTGTTTCATGCGGACATGAAAGACAGGATTGGCAGAGAGATAGGTGGTGCCCAGATTGTCACACCAGAGGGTTGGAGCACGAGTAGGAGAGAAACCAAGCTCTGCGAGCAAAGAACATAACCACGTGAGTTCAGCAGCGCAGTCAGCTAGAGCTTTGTACTCAGACTCGATAGAGGAGCGAGCAATCGTGTGTTGTTTGCGAGAAGACCATAAAATAAGATTACAACCCATGTATATTACGAACCCACCAGTAGACTTGCGATCCTCAGCACAACCAGCCCAGTCAGCATCGGGGAAGGCATGAAGATTCCAATTGCGAGATTTGTGAAAGATTATACTATGACTGCTAGTGTGCTTAAAGTATCAGAGAATATGCTTAACAGCAACCCAATGCTCTTCGGAGGGAGAATGCATGTACAGGCAGGCACAATTAACAACAAATGCTATATCAAGGCGAGTGATGGTAAAGTACTGTAAGGCTCCAACCACTGAACGATATTTGGTGGGATCTGAGAAAGGAACACCACTTAATTTAGAGGATTTACTGGTGGAAGAAACTAGGGTAAGGACGGGCTTGGCAAGATGCATATCAGTGTTGGTGAGAAGATCGGCAATGTAATTTCGTTGCGATAAGAGAAGACCAGAGGGAAGCCAGACGACCTTAATACCCAAGAAATAGTTTAGGGGACCAAGGTCTTTAAGGGAAAACTCAAAGCCAAAAGAGTGAATCAAGGATGTAAAATGAGACGGGGAGTTGCCTATGATAATAATATCATCGACATAAACAAGAACATATCAAAGGATGCCAGAAGAATGAAGAACAAATAACAAGGGATCGGTCTTTGAAGGGATAAAGTCAAGAGTAAGAAGATAGATGGAGAGGCGATGAAACCAGGCATAGGGAGCCTGTTTGAGATCGTAGAGAGACCGGTGGAGTTTGCAAACATGATTCGGGCGAGATGGATCCGTAAAGCTTGGTGGTTAGAACATATAGACATCTTCGGTGAGAAGGCCATGCAAAAAGGCAATGTTGACGTCAAGTTGACGTAAAGGCCAACCATGTGAAATAGCAATGGAGAGGACGGTTCGAACAGTCGTGTGTTTAACGACTGGGCTAAAAGTCTCATGGAAGTCAAGGCCCTCCTGTTGATGAAAGCCCTTGGCAATGAGCCGAGCTTTGTGTCGCTCTAAAGAACCATCAGCTCAGTGTTTGATACGAAAAACCCATTTGCAACAAAAACCCATTTGCAACCAACCATGTTCATGCTAGAGTGGTAAGGAACTAGTGACCAAGTGCCTTTGCGAAGAAAGGCACTGAATTATTCAGTTATTGCATGACGCCATTCAGGAAATTTTTTGGGCCTCAGTGTAGCAAGCGGGTTTGGGTAAAGGTGGTGTTTCAATGACAAAGGTAAATGGACCTTTGGGTTTTAAGGGAGTTGGTCATGGTACGAAGAATCATAGGATGCTGAGGAGTAATTGAAGGCGGTGGTTTGGAATATTTGGTGTATTGAGGAGATGTTGAATAGCGTGGGCAGAAGGAAGAACGGCATGAGGGAGTGTGAGATGAGGAAGTAGCTAGGGTTGGTGCATGGACAGGGAAGGAGCATCTGGGAGAGGGAAGGAGGGGTGGACGAGGATGAGAGTTAGGTAGGAATGGGACTTCAATGGAGGGATTATGAGGAGACAAAGAGAGTGGAGATAGATGATGAGAGGATTGTAAGGGGGGATTTAGGTGGAGATGGGTGGGGGTTAGGGCCCGTGGTTGAGAGGAAAAGAAGCGGGAGACGGTGGTGTGCCAAGAAGTGAAGGCCCAAAAAAAGGATAAGTATATTCATCGAAGGCAACGTGATGAGCAATGTAAATCTTTTTGGGTTTTAAGTCAAGACAACGATAGCCTAAATAGTGAGGACTATATCCTCAAATGACACAAGGAGCAGACCAATAGTCGAGTTTGTGAGTGTTATAAGGTCGTAGAAATGGATAGCAGAGTCATCCAAAAAATTTTAAAAATGAATAATTAGGAGTAGTGCCAGAAATGATTTCAAACGGGGATTTTTGTTGTGAAACTTTGGAGGGCATGCGATTAATGAGAAATGTAGCAGTTTCAAAAGTAGAATCCCAGTATTACTGAGGGACAGAGGCATGAGTCATAAGAGCAAGACCCGTTTCAACAATTTGGCGATGTCGACGTTCAATTGCCCCTTGTTGTTCACGAGTGTGGGGACAAGAGCGATGATGAATAATGCCGATGTTTGTAAAAAAAAAAAGGCACTGAGTTTGTGGTATTCCCTACCCCAATTAGTTTGGATTGATTTGATTTTACGTTTGAATTGACGTTCGACCATAGCTTGAAATTGGTGAAAAATTTGGAACACATCAGACTTACGAGCGATAAGATAAAACCAAGGAAATTTAGAGTAGTCATCAAGAAACAAAACGAAATATCAAAATCCATTAATAGTAGTAGTGGGGCGGGGCCCCATACATCACTGTGAATAAGATCAAGAAAGTTCGAACTACATGAATTTGTGATAGGTAATGGATTTTGAGATGCTTTGCCTAATTGACAGAAGGAGCAAACAGTGTGAAGCTTGGAGGTGGTACAGGGTAATTTATTTATGGAGAGAATACGATGGAGGACACGAGCATGAGGATGGCCAAGACGTATATGCCAACCGTCAGGAATGGTGCGAGCAACAGAAAGAGCAAGCGGGCAGGAGGATGGATGAGCAGGTGGAGAATGAGTAGAGACCATGATTACTTGGACAGCGGAGGAGTATTTGTCTTGTGACTTGATCCTTCACCAGAAAAAAGTGAGGATGAAATTCAAAATAAACATTATTGTCTTTAATAAACTATTGAACAAGCAGGAGAAATTTAGATAATGAAGGGACGTGAATGTTAGCCCTAGGGTTGGTTGTTTTATTGGTTTCAGTGAAGAACATTAGACAAAGAAAATGAAGAAGTAGGGGTGTGAATAATGGATGTACCAGTATGAAGGATAAGAAGTCCCTTACCATTGCCAACATGAAGTTGATCAGGACCATATAATGGTTCTACAGAGTGAAAGACATCAAGTGTTTGTGAGGAATGATGGGTAGCGCATGTATCTGGAAACCATTGAAAATCATCAGGCATAAGAGTGGTGTCAGAGTGCGTACTGTAATAGGTGGTAGGAGCATAAGAGTTGACATGTGGATTGGAGGGATTCTTGCAGTAGAGAGTATCGTGAGAGGTGATATTGCAGAATTTACAGTAGTGCAGACGACTACCAAATTTGCTAACAATACGACAGCCGCCACCGCCTCGACGTCCGCCACCATTTCCACCACGAGAGTGTTGGAATTTATGACCACCAAGAGAGTGTTGGAATTTATGACCACCACAGTGGAACGAGAACTGGACCAGAAGATGGATGGTTGCGATCAGAGAGATTTGCTGTAGGCATAGGATTGAGAGATAAAGACGGAGATGGAGGGTGCAAAGTGAGTTTGTCAAAATGGTCAGCATTGAGAAACTCATGGCTAAGGAGGAGGGAGTGGCGTCCAGAGAAAGTGATCGGCTCAGAGTGAGCACTGAGTGTAGTGACAAGGTCTTTGAACTCAGACTTCAGACCATGAAAGACGTATTTATTGAAATAGTCAGGCGAAATGGGACGACCAGCTACAGAAAGTTCATCAAAAATAATCTTGGCTCGTTGAAGATATGCAGAAACAGTGTCATCCTTCTGATTGAGTTCATGAAGATATTTATGGAGGCCCAAAATCTGGGTGTTGGAAGGAGAGGCAAGAGATGAAGCTAAGACCTTCCAAACGTCATGGTTAGTGTTGCCTCCAACCACAAGCGCAAGATTTCTTCCGAGAAGGAAGAAATCAACATGCTAAGAATCAGAGAATCTTGATTTTGCCACAATTGAAAATATGGATTGGGAATAGATAAGGTCTGCCCTTGAGGAGTAATGTGGGAAGGTGGAGCAGAGATGGTGCCATCCATAAAATTGAAAATTTTGAGGCTACGAAGAAAAGGCGAAAAGGCACGACTTGCCTTTTCCAGTATAGGTATTTTTTAGTGGTGAGTTTCAGATAGAGGTAGTGATGAGCATGAGAAAGTGAGGGAAATGAAGGGCTTGGGGAGGTAGCAGTAGTGGTTGAGGAAGAAGAAGCCATGACTAAAAGTGGGTCGTGAGACAAGAGACTACTGATACCAAGCTAGTGCATGAAATTCTGGAGAGGAAACTCACACACCTCAGCTGGTGGTGGGTGAGATTTTTTATATATGAAAGTGATCCACAGATAAGTTTTTTCAAAGATACATGATCAAATAAAACTAATCTATAGCTAAGCATATCCATTATTGTACGCATGGGATAATCAATACAAAGGACGATATGTGCTAATCAGATAAACAACACAGAGATATGTGCTAACAATGAGAAACGATAATTCTAGTCCATTCTTGGTCAATCTCGTTGACCTTTTCAGAATGTATGGTTATACTAAGTACATTTATGTTGGTGCTAGTTTCATTAGTACGCATTGAAACATGGATTTTTTTTACTCACTATCGAATTTGATGAAAGTAAATGTACATTTAGTTACCCTTTAACATAAGCATCGTTGAAGATTTGTGAAGGTGCTTCAAGAGGTATCCATACTTGTGGAGTGGGGATTAAACTACAATGACAGGTACCGGATCATGGTGGAACTGGAATGTTGCTCAGGGATGTCTCTATTCCAAAGCTTTTTTTGGGGTATACTTTTCACTTTAGCCATCTTGTTTGCTATCCATGAATAAGCACCATCATACTAATAAACTTCGCTTGCTGCACTATCTTGACCCCCCTTACTTGAAAAATATTTAGTTTCCTCGAATATCTCAAAAATCTTATATGAAGAAGTGTAGAAAAATGCTATTGCGACTGCTAGAAACCAAATGGAGAAGGAGTAAGCTATTTTGTCATGAGAATTCATTCCAATGATTCGTAGTTTGAACATGCATAGACTATGGAGGAACAGTAGAAAATGGAAGGAAAACATTCAGAAGTTGTAAGTACTTAAAATTACTTGAAGTATGTTCAGTTCTTCACAATAATTCATGATGAATGAGCTAACAAACTTTTAATCTGAAAAATGATTTCATGGTTAATAACATAAGACTTCGCGTCTATTTTGGTCAATTTGTATCTAAGCTATTGACCAGTAATTTTCACTCCTAAGCTTCAAAATATCCCACCATACGAGGATTATGCTGGCTAGTCAATCTAACAAATATACTTTTAATCAGGGTTCAAGATAAATCCTCTACATTTTATTTGACTACTTGCGATGCACACTTAAGTTGGTTTCGTTTGATGGTTTACGTGAAACCGAGCCGACCACGTATCATCCGTTTGGAGAAATAAAAATCGTAGTTGAATGGTTCGATTTCAATAGTTTGGATGGATTGATCGATCTGTACTTGTAATCATTTTTGCACTAGACTTGTTTGGCATATTTATTGACTATTGGACCTTTGTAATATACATTATTCCACGTCGTTTTACACACTACCTATTGAAGTTAGGATATAGTAGTTTACTTATATATGTTGGTTCTCAGGTCATAAGTAGGTCATAAGTGTTGAGATTTAAACCCCTAAAACAGGTACAACTAGCACTGCAAGAAAAAGAGAAAATATAAAAGTTGTCGCACACAAAATATGGACAAGAATATTTAACGTGGTTCGGCCTCTTACCTACGTCCACAGAAAGATAGCAAGAATGTTGTACTAGAAAAGTTACAAGGGAACTTTCATTTAGTCACTTAGACCTAATTTCCGAATACACCCAAAACTCACCTCACTATTTCTATCAGTAAATAAAAACTTTCTGTGATTTTTTTCACTCATTAGTGTTATTACAAAAGCACTTAACACTCTAACATTTAAGCTACAATCATAAGCTCTAAATGTCTAACATCTTTTTTAGCTCTCAGTGATTATCTCACAGCATTTAACTCTCAATGGCTAATGCTTCTCAATGGTGTTTGATGTGTTGTGTTTTGAAAACCTTTGGCACACTTTTCCTTTCATAGGAGAAGAAGTGGGTGAAGATATCATCCGAGTCAATATGAAACCAAAAAGTCTTCAAGTAAATAGTTACCACATGCAACTATTCACTTGTCTTCGCCTCCTACATATCTCCTTCATTCAAGGAATATGTGTCCATGCGCGTGTGAAAGCAATCACACTCCTAACTTGGTAAGAGATGGTGGGTGGTTCTTGTCAAATGAAATTAAAGCCAATTCCAACAAAAATTTGGATAGTAACTAGGATTAGATTAAGTTTTAAAGTTTCTATATTGTACATTCATAGCCGATTTAGTTCGGTTTAAAACGTTTTCAAAAAACAAACCCAACAAACTGGAATTGAGCATTCATTTTTGAAAAAGCAAAACTTATTGTTTTTTAAATAGATTCATGACCCGCCAAATTGAACGTTTTAGTTTTACGTCTTGATTGGTTTGAATGGTTTAGATATGCTCACCACCTAATTGTGTTGTGTCAAAAGAAAAAAAAAGGCCTAATCCGAAAACTGTACCCTCAAGTTTACCTCAAGTACAGTTAGACCTGGCAAAATATTGCCTGGACCCGCGGGTCTACCCATACCCACTGAAAAAAGCTGGGTACGAGTACATATATAGAAGAACTGCTGAAATTAGACACGTACCTGAACCGACCCGTAATTTTCGAATCGGGTACGGGTAATTCGGATTTACCTGGATTTTCTGCTATATAAATGGATTTAGGGTTTCATTCTCACTTCACTCTTTTTCTCTCCAACCGCCACGTTCTCTTTTTCTATCTTTCTCTCGCTTTCTCTCACTCTCTCAGACCACACCCCACGATGATCACCAATCATCACCCATAGTCCACAAGATCGCAGATCCGCACCTCCGCCGCCGTCTCTCCACCATCCATCACAGATCCGTGCCTCCACCGCCATCTCTTTCCCCTTAGACCACAATAGCACCTCCGCAGATCTACTACCGCTGTTAGTGCACCTCTGTACAGCAACTTCGATCGCAAATCTACCGCACCAGTCATCACCCATAGTCCACAAGATCGCAAATCCACGCCTCCGTCGCCGTCTCTCCACCGTACGTCATAAATCCTTGCCTCCGCCGCCGTCTCTTTCCCCTTAGACCACAATCGCACCTTCGCAGATCTACTACCACCGTCAGTGCAGCTATGCAGATCAATCACTTCCATCACAGATCTACTACCACCGACGCATATCTTTCTAATTACATCATTTTGTAATTTGCAAGTATTTGTTAATTATTTTGTTCAGTAGATGTATGAATGTTAGATTATGTTGTGACTTTCGGTGGATCTTGATGGTGGTCGTGTAGATTTGCATATTATTTTTTTTTTCTTGTGCAAGATTTGCATATTATTGTGTAATCAATTTTGATGGAGAAGAAGAATCAGAAACATTGAAGAATGATTTAGCCGTAAATTATGGCAAAATAATGTAATTAGAATTTGTTTTATTAAAAAAATTAATTGAAAATTGGTATTTTACTCGCAGGTAATACCTACCCGCAAGGGTAGGATACGGATTTTGAAAAGGCCTATCCAAGAAAAATCGAGTAAACTTGAGTACTAAAGTGGGTTTGCATGTATGAGGGAGAGAGGGAGAGGGAGAGAGAGAGAGAGAGAGAGAGAGAGAGGAGGAGGAGGAGGAGGAAAAGAGAGAAAGAATGTGGGTCTGCATGTATATGAGAGAGAGGGAGAGAGAGAGGGTAATGGGTCTCCATGTGAGAGAGAGAGAGAGAGAGAGAAAGAGGAAAAAAATCAATTTGTATTGGAAATATAAAAAATTAAAAATCTAAAAAAGTACCTTGAAAATATAAAAAAAGGACAATCACATGGACAGACTTTATGTCTTTTTTTTTAATTATGACAATCATATCCCTCTGACTTTTTAACTGCATCCATCGTCTATCAGTCGAGGTACTAATTTCGTATCCTTTTTTAAAATTTGGTACTTCTTTAACACACTTTCAAACTTGAGTACTAAAGTTATACTTGAAGTACACTTGAAGGTACAGTTTTAGGATTAGGTCGAAAAAGAATTCAAAAATGTCTTTTCCCACACCTTGAGCCATAAGGCGAGAAAAAGAACATGGAATGTGGATCCAGAATTTCCTTTGCAAGATCTAGTATTGCTAATTAAGTATGACACCCTATTGATTCCTGTAGTGTCATGCTCAGCAACTCCAGTAGCAACCCAAGTAGCAGGCCTTTGAAAATTCTCCTCCGCTTTCTGATAGTCAAAAAGCTTCAGCAATGTAAAATCTGTTCAATATCTTCAGACAATTTTCAGTATGTCTTTCTATGGTGTGTATGTTCAGTTAATCGTATAATTAGGTTGTCCACTTTCTTATTTGTACAAGATAAACGGTAAATAAACTATGTGACATATAACCAAGGATGTTTTAGAGGATTTTTTTCATTCTGGAGAACACTTGAAAATACTCAAAAGGAGGTGACACTTGAATCATGAGGTTAACAAAACAGTTTTCTTTAATGTTGAGCAAACACTTCGATCTCTGAGTTAAAGTACATCGAAGATATCCATCCAGAAAAGTATGTAAAGGGAAGGGCAGCATCAAAAAGGTTCAACTATCATCACTGACTGTGAAACAAGATTGATAAACAAAAGAAAGAAAACTTGGAAAAGGAAAACTTTAAATCACCCAAAAGCCATGATTGGCTACATTTAGATGTAATTTTTAGTAGTTAGAACACATTGTTGCAGCAAAAAAGCACAGCAGTTGGTCACTACTAAACATATATTTTTCTCGTGGGTTGATACACCGGATCCTTAGATGATGTTTAGGTTTATTACACTCTACCTTATGAGTATGAGGTATAACAAATTACACTCTTCTCTTTTGAGGTCCGGTGTTACCTTACAATTTGACACTGGCCGCAAAAATACAACTTTAACATTCTCCTCGCCAGAGCCACAAAATGGACTTCAACGTCTCCTCTGTAGAACTAAACCTCCATTTTATTCGGGGGATGGCGGTGGACAATGATTTCGAGGAGGCAGCGGAGTGGTGGCTAGCTGCGACGAGTTCGGTGGTGATTCTGGAATAGTGCAATAACTGGCAATACTTAGCCACGGCGCCAAGCAATACTTATCCTTTGCATGCTGCAACTGATCCCATATTTTGCAATCCCTTTCGAGGTTTCCGTTCTGATCAACTCAATTGCTTTCTACTGGAACTCAGATTTTGATTTCGTAGGTGAATGTAGGGATTATACAGAGAAATAGTTGTACCAATTTTATATTTCAGGTTTAGGAGGGGGCAAGATGGGGAATGAGTTGCCTTGTTATGGAGGTTCATCCATGGCTACTTTAGTTCCCCAAAAGACCAAGATATTTTAGCTTTAGGATTTGCTAGCAAAACAAGTTTTTTGACCATGATTTTTGTTTTCTCATCCTAGGAATACATAAGGCATTTTAGTCATATCAGTGGTTCCACGGCGCGGAGTACAGTTTTCTTATAGGTGATGCAGTTTGGTGTAGTAAACACAAACTTCAATACACGAATTTCAATGGGTCATGTTGTAATTTACCCTTTTCTTATTACTAATTTCATTTACAAATTAATCTTGTACACGGAGTTGTGCAAGCCAAATGGATTTACAAGTTGGCAGGGCATGCCATGCCTCTAAGGCAAACAACCTTTAGAGACATTAATTAATTAATTACACGAGATGGTAAAGCAAGTAAGCTGTGGACTTTAATTTTCCTTGTTGGAGAGTGCCTCGGGAAGTTTATAGGTGGCGGGTTTATCAACACCCCTTCTTGAGTATTCCCTCCATCTTCGAGCTGCTGCTGCAGCTCTTCTTGCTCTCTCTTTCACTTCCTCTTCTACAATTAAACAAGAAAAGCCACAACAATTAGAAAATTTCAGACATTGCCTTGAGCATATAGCACTAGACCATTGGGAGAGTACTATAGTAGTGGAAGAATGAAGAAAAGATATGACTGTATTTAACGCCACTATATCGTGAGGATCCAGAAAGAAAGAAAATTCTTCAGTTCTTCACAGAGACGGGAGTTTATTTGGAACTTCTAAATTGAAGTTCCTAAAGTAATTTGAGTTTACGGGTATTGCATATGTTACGGGAGCGAGATTGGACTATCAAAGATACGATTTATAGTAGGGCCTGGCCTCCTCAGGGATATACAAGACATCAACTTTTTCCAGTGTCATTCTCTCACCCCTCTCAAGCAATTCACCTAATTTCAGCTGTCCTGAATTTCTCTTTCACCTATTTGTCCTCTTCCAGGTTACTGCAAGGATGATAAGGGGCGGGCTGGGAGGATCCATGTAAAACCGTGGAACCCCAAAGGCCCTTACATGGCACAAGCATGTAGCACAAAGGTAAGGGAGCACAACCACCACACCATTACTTATAAACAAGCTTGTTGCTCAAAGTAGGTTCGAAGTAGGTTCACCCAGGCTCAAATCTGTAGCGATTAGTAGTTGAGCACGCAAGATCAAGGTTATATCATCTTATGTTTACAAAAGCATAAAGAGGACTATGAATCCTAATCTGACGCAGAACCGAGACCTACCTCGGAACTGGGATCTAGGTCTCCTAAGCCTGTAATAGGGAACCTTTTCAGAGATCAGTAGAAAGAACAAACAAAACTTGGTTCTTGGTCCATAGGATATATCCGTCTTATCAATGCAAAGAAAAGTCATTGTAGGCGCTAGTTCTGCTATACTAGGGGTAACTCTGGTATTGCTATTTGCCTATTTGTAAGGTGCGACTTTGAGCTGTAGTATAGTAGTACAAACTTGGAGCATGTAGCCTAATTGAGCTTCTCTACTCAACAGTATTTCAAACTAATTTTATCAAAAGTAAAACAGCTCATCAGCCTACCAAGTCAAGCATGCAAATTTAGCTAGATAAAACAAGCGAGCCTAACTTAAATTTATATTTGGCTTGTTGCCCTTATGAAATCAAGTCAAGCGTCATAGCTAGAGCAGGGTTTGCAGCACTACTCACGGGATATTAGACATGGTCAACTTCCCCTGGCCAGCTCAGGTGGTTTGCCAACACTATCCTTTTAACACACGAAGCCAACTGGCAACAACCTCCTTCTGCCTCCAAAGATTGTCTATCGTCTATATACCATCTCTAGCCGGTCCAAAAAACACTTTTAGAGAAGCATGCCCTATCAATGGAAATGAGACTCCTGCTATTTCCCGCAAGACTACAAAAACAGAGAACGCAAAAGAGGCCTTTCCTGTTTGGCTTCCACCCAACAGTATCTCCATTGTTCTCCTATGTAGCAAGCCTCCACTCCCCGAAGTTGTCATGAACATGTGCACGGTCCACTGCTAGACTCTATACCAAGCCCACTAACAAAGAGCACATAATCTGGCACAGTAGCCTCCCTATCCACTGGCAACCTGTTAAGTTCCAGAAATTGCCTCCAGAGCAGCTCGCTCCCACACCACTCATTAACCCAAAAGCCTACCCGCCTTCCCGTTTTCCAGCATAAAAGAGATATCCTTGACAAGCCCACCTAACATCAAAGGAATCCATGCCGACACCACCCTCCTCCACAATGCTTCTTCCTCGTTCTCTAATTTACATAACAACTTTACCAGTAGAGCTTGATTGAGCGAGCAAAGTCCTTCAAAGCCATGCATTATGACGAGAAAGAATCCTTAAATAATGGTGAGATCAATGATTCCTATAGAGAAGAAGCTGACAACTGCTGTTAGTTTTTACACACATTTACGTATGAAAACAAAGAAGTTACTTTCCCCCCAATTGTTCGTGGATCATGCCAAATTTATATATCTTCTTCGTATCTTTTCCATCTCCAGTATTATATTATCTTAACTTCAATTTCACAACTGGCTATTATTACCAGATTTGCTAACAGATGGATAAGATGTATTATGTAATTTCATATCAAGAGTTTGCAATATTTATAAGGATAACTTCTGACTTCTGAGAGAACTTTCGGGATATCGGAAGCATGAATAGGGTGAGAATATCATACAGCTTACGTATTAAGCTCTCTACCAGCACTATATCCAAAAGCTTTCTTCTAAAGACATTCAAGAGGTGCCACAAAAACATGTAGAAGAAATCTTAACAAAGACCCACCAGATAGGAATATCTAGAGAGAGGAAGCAGCAATCAACTTCAAAGTTCCTTCTTAAGGTGAAGCTTAAGGAGTTAAAAATTGGGTTAAAAATGTATGTCAAGTAGAAGAACAAAAACATTCCTCAGAAGCCAAAAAGGTTCAAACAGAAGATGTCCCAAAACACTAACTTTTATTCCATGTTAGACAACCATCCAATTGCAATGAAAACGTGTATCCTCCTACGACCCCATTTGACCTGACACAAGAAGTCTTTCTACTGTACGCAGGGGTGGATGTAGGCTGTCCCCAAGGTGTCAATGGGCCACCACAAAATTCTGAAAAAGAGAATTTTGGTAGTGTCATTTGTGTAACATTTAAGCCCCTAATGGCCATTGACCACCTTGAAATAATGACATATTTTGGGTGAGGCTAAATATACGCCCTTTCTAGCTAAATCCACACCCTTTTGGCACTAAAGGGCTGGAAAAGTGCCACCAATGCATCTTTCAGTGACAAAAGAGTGTGAATTTAGCTAAAAAAGAGTGTGAATTTTGACCCACCCATATTTTTGACAAGTATAGTTTGACCACTTTGAGACCTGGATCTGCCACAGACTTCATCCAATACTTTTGGTTCATGAAACATTTTTTGGGGGATTAATGATCAAACGCAAATATACAGCAGCACTTGATGGAGCTTCTTGTATACTTGAACTTTGTTCCTGCGTTCTCAATTTTTGCCTATTGACCTACGGTCTCAAGCCGAACCACACAACTCCCTTTGCATCACCATTTTTTGATTTTTTGATTAGTTCATTTGATTGAGCTCTATTCCTTACTAGCGGTTTTGCGACAGAAGTTTCAGCAATTATCAACGCGTTGCAATACTTCCACAAGTTCCCCATAACGTTGGCATCTAAATAGCGGGTCGTAATTCTAAGTTAAAGCACCATCCTGTTATTAGACAACTCACCAACTCCAAACACTTTAAACTGTCTGGACATAGGCACTCACAAAAAGGTACTAAGTTAGGGTGGAAGGTCTAAGTAAGTTTCATCTCGTTGCTTACAAGCATTTTACTAGAGAAGGGGAATACTCGGCCTGCCATTACTGTTCCGAACGCAGTCATTGGCACTTAAGTATACATCTCCTCTATGATATCTTTCAGTAGTGCCCCAGAGACACCGTTTGTGCGAATCTGATAACCCGATTATATAACTCATCCCATCACTTTTTTTTTATTAATCAGACGCAATGAGAGCTTTGAGTATCAGTGAAGATACAGATAATCCATAAAACGCATATGCACAAGTTAGCAACCTAGATTTAGAAGTACCTCTTATTTTGAATTTCATATAGTGCAGTCTGGAGTATAATTTCTATAGGATCAAGTACCAACAGTCCCCAAAGGATCCCAGCAGACCAAACTCCCCAAAGGGACTAAATGATATGTTCCTATGCCATAGAAAAGTCCTCTATGGCTTAGCTATAAATGACGTGGCTTCAATAAAATCATCAAGTTTCTCAATTGACACCCAATATTATCCCATGCTACGTCGTTTTGGAGTCGAACCATAGACAACTTTTTCATGGCATATCCACGTATTTTTACTTTCAAAAAATATAGCACCAAGTACAACACACTTTACTAATACATTTTTCACATATTTCTTTTAACCTGGAAACTGATCCAGTGAAACCGGGTGAGGCACCTAGAGGATCAAAGCACATGGCCATTGGCCTACTGTGGAAACCGTTATACCCCTCCCCCAAAACGTGTTCGTCACGAGGGAAACGTGAACAAAAAATATATGCATAATGCCTAACTACGTATCATGCTCCACAAGTATTCATCCATAAACCCCCCCTAGTGGCTTCCTTGTTATGCTCCACAAGCATTTACTAACAAACCCCCAGAGGGGCTTCTTTATCATGCTTGCAGGAGCACCATGCAGAGGGCCTCACCAGTGTCTCAGAAAAAAAAAGTAGCGAAAGAAATTATTTGAATATGTTTGTGTTTCATCGCACATCGGACATCTGACGTACAAGTCGGAAAACAAAGTTGCCAGGAAGGACTATGGATGTTTAGACATCTCACGTACACCTGGGAACAATAAGTTAGAACCATTTCCATGTAAGGCAGTCTACCACATGAGGAATTAGAGCAAAGCTGGCATGCAAGCTACACCATTCTGGAAGGTTCTCATCATGTGATAACATACTGATGACAAAAAGGAAGCGATGCCCTGAGGGACAGATTCTTTTTACAAATTAAGCTGAGACTCTGGTCTGGTACTCTACTACCTCTCTCTAAGTACAGATCTGAAGCTCTGAACCCCAAGCTCTCCTCACTCACCGGATCCAGAAGCGGACAGACACGTGTACTCCAGTACTTGATCCTGACACCTCTTTTTCCAGTCTGCCTTGTCCTCTCTGCTGTCAACAGCTTCCTTCAAGGGTACACCAAGTTTGGGTGTCATGCCGCTGGCAAGCTGGATCTCTTACTTCGTGAAGGCCAGTTTGGCCGGAAACTTGGATAGAATTGGTCCTTGACCATACTAATAGTCCGACCCCCACTATTTACTGTTCAGATCGCCAATTCCTACTAGAAGCTCATATCGGGAGTATATGAGGTTTTTGGTAATTAGAATACTATTGGAAGAGGGTGATTGTGTACGGTATATGAATAAATAGATGTGTATACCTCTTGTCCCATGAACAATCATTTCCCTTTCCAGTATTTGTAAATTGTAATTGCTAATTTCGTGAATAAGATGGACTTGAGACCTTAATGGCTTAATTATGCTGACTGTTCAAAGAAATCACCAAACACCCAGACCATACAACTACGTATAAGCAAGATGCTTCACCTACCTGACCTCAGAGAGAACGAGTCTCCCAATTCCAGGTCTAACTAAAAGCAATTAGGTTGACTTTGAGAATGCACTAGAAACAGTAGTGAAATTAGAGAAAAGTGTCTACGCCTATGTTTATACAAGAGCAAGCTACAAAATCTTTGAGGACAAAAACCATGTTTCTCGATGAAATATTTGAAGCACGAGTATCGTGATAAAAGCTGCACAATTGAGAGCAATTTCCTGTGACTAAATTCTTCATACCTGTACTTTGGTAATCTTTAGCGTTACCCCAAACGTTGTCCCAGTATGATTCACTTTGATCAGAATCCTTTTTCTTCATCATCCTCACTTTAGCTTGCTCCTGCAACAATTTAGAAGTGGCATTTATAAACTAAATAACCCATCAAGGTTCAGATTATCAGCAGACAATAAATGCATATGAGGACAAAATCAATCAAGTAAGAAGGAACACCGAGTTCATAGAGAGAACATTGAGATCAAAACATCTAAAACTTAAATAACATGCATCTTAACTAATAACACACCCTTCATGTTTTTCCTTTTAAGTGAACTGAGCTATTTAGAAAACCGTTGTTTTGCCTTGTGAAAATTGTGGCTGTTCACCTCAATCACCTTGAAACTTGGGCAAAGCTCATGTCCATTGGACTTAATGTACAGTCCTCTACTCCTCTCTTCACTTTTGTTCTAGTTATTCATTTGAGACTTCATTTCCGGTTCCACTATTACAGAAAAAGAACAGGCATCCATCGCATGCTTTTCACATCTTCATTTAATCGCTGTATCATTTTTCTAGAGAATAATATTTTCTGAATCCAATTCAAGAGAAGATTGAGAGAGTTGTAATCTCATAACTTATCTTCGCTAAGCTAACCAATAAGGTCTGCATATATTCGAACTCTAAAACACCATTTGAGGATTACGTCTTCTACTTGTATGCAGCAGAATTGCCATAGCTTTAATAAGAGTAAGTTGAAATCTGCTACCATAGACATTTACAATTTCCTTCAACAGCTTCCGAGTGTTTCTAATGTTCATTTAGTTTGCTTTCCTTTTTAGACAAAGATAGCTTCAACATGATATGAAAGTGTATCTTGCACAGGTATAAGAGGAACAATGCAGGTTACTACCGTCCTATTCACAAAATAGCACCATGACTATAATAAATGTCAAAGCGTCCTTGCTCTAAGGAATGTGAGTTCAACACAACTTTTCTTGCTTCATCACCTCAAGTTTTCAGCAGCAAGTTGAATCATTTAGAGAACATGCAGCATTTTACTGGATAATGGTGTATGTCTATATGAAATGTGTGAATCATGTGCTCGTAATAGAGATGACTAGAAATATAGATCTGCAGATACATCAAACGTTTATCTGCAAAATATGATTGACAACGGTGCAGAAAAAGAAGGAAATTGTATAAATATAAACAAGTGCACACGTGTATGTTTGTATATACAAGTACTTACCAAGACTTTATTCTGTCTCTTTTGCCAACGTGAGCTTGCCTGCAACAAAAAATTGCACACCTAAAGTCAAAGCCATTATAACAACAGTACAGGGATAGCAACCTTTATCTGAGAAACTTCTTATATACTAAATAATAAACTATGCAATATTTTTACTTGACAACAAATAACTTATAAGGGCAGTTTTCAAGTTTGTTGCTAGCCTATCTTGGCTATGCACATTTGACCGCATTCGGCACCCACTGTTCAAGACACATCTGCAAATATTCAACTGTCAAACTTCAAGTCTACTGTCTCGATCAACGCGGAGCATGCCACGTGCCGCAAATTTGCAAAAAACATACTTTGAACATAGCATCTTAGCCCCGAGAGCAAAAATGAAGAAATGCTGGCACACCACGCACTCCCCCCCCCCCCCCCAAACCCCCAGCTCCCTTCCCTTATGGAGCCGCGGACCCAACAATCCCACATCCCACATTTTCCCTCTCTTTCCTCCCTTCCCCAATCATCCTCCATTTCCTCATTACCTCAAGCGCCCCTCCACACTCACTTTATGGGTATCACCTCCCGTCTCTCTAACTCAACCTCACTACACTTGTCTTTAGTAATTCCAACCTTGCTCACATGCCAGCCTCACTCCGACCTACCCCTCTCTTCACTCCCTCTCCCTTAGCCGCTGGCCCCATGCCATGGGCCTAGCCGCCTACCCAAGGTCCCCGCCTACCTTTGAGGCCGCTGGGTAAGGGGCATACCCCTCTCACCTTACCCACCTTGCTCATCTCACACCTACCTACAACATTCCAACCCTCTACTACATCATCCACCTTACATCACACACACACACCCACCTATCTTATACCCACACACATATCACCTTTGACAAAGGCGCACTTTAAACACTTGGACAACTTTTTGGTGTTTGGACACCCATGTCCCATTGGTGCCACCATGCCCAGCACCAACCCCGTAAAGTGACGTTGGCCAATGGCACCCATGCGTTGTCCATACGCTACATACCCCTAGCACTATGTCCATCGGCAACGCCCATGCGCCATTCTCATGTTAAGTTCCATCGACACAACACCCGTCCATTGCACCGTCATGCTGCCATGTCCCCTCGTTACGTGGCCCTAATATAACACCCATCCGTCGTGTCCTCGGGCCGCGCCATCTCCATGCTACATGCTCCCAGCACCAAATCCATCAGTTGCGCCCATGCAATGTCCAGCACCACACATATCTCTGCCACAACGTCTCCATGCGACGTACCCCCGACACTGCATCCACCACACCCCCGATGTTGGTCTATAACCTTACTACACGATACGCCCTTAGCGTTGGTTGCGGATGCTTTGACCTACTCTCTGGCTGGTACAGCATCCCTTAGGGTAGGCAACTCTGGCAAATACTACCTCAAGAGCTCCAACTGCTCTGACAAGTGGACTCATTTCCTTACCAGGTAGCCGGCGACTCCTCCAGAACATTACCTCGGGACGAACCGAGTGCTCCATTACAAGATCTCATCAAGGGTGTGCTACTTCCCCTGGTCACTATCATCATCAAAGTGCTGCATTACTAGTCAATGTGCTCCAAACGCAGGGGCTCTTCATCGACACCCCTTAGGATCATGACAGGAGCAGGACTCAGTGGGCATCGCGCCTAATTCGTCAGGCAGTCGAGCTTTCCCCACTATTGCTAGGTTCTTTGGGTCTCTTGACACTTTCATGAGACTTAGCAAGGGTATTAGAGACTTAGCAACGGTATTGAGCAGCTGGCTGGATTTATGGCATTCTCTGGCCACACTGGCGTTGTTTGAGTCAGTCATCCTAGACATACAGGTTGGAGTTGTGGGAGACATGCCAAGTATGCAGTTTGATGGTCCTGCTAAACGCTGACATGTAGCGTGCCCTTAAGGAGGTGGCACCGCTGGTAGCGCCACGTTTCCCCTGTTGACAAGGCATTTTCGGTTGCCTATAATTAATGGACTTCAAAACTTAATTTGACAAAAATTCAAAACATTTGACAGTTTTACTTTCTCCCTCTGAAACTTCAGAGATAGAGAATTCAGACAGAAAGAACCAAAACGTTGGACCTTCACTATGGACCTAAATATTGGACATTAGACTTTTGACAATCAGCCCAGTGCTCACTTCACAGTTACGCCCTACAGCACCGCCTGTCCTTTAACTCATGTCTAAGTTGCCTTGATTCTTGCCTTTGCTCCTATCTTGCTCTGCCCCACATTATCATACTTGGCATCGGATTCAAACTATACTATTTGTGGCACCTCCACGGATGACGAACCTACTTCCTTGGCATAAAAGTTCATCATGATATCTCCTATAATAGCAACAAAAAGTTTCAAGTGCATAACATATATATTCCTAGGGATAATTACCGAGTAACATGACTCCTTTTAAACTAGCATCCGTGTTGTCTCGGACATGCTAAATACTTGAAAAGTATAGGAGGAAATTTAGTTGAACTTTCAATGAATATAGACTTAGAACTACTTAGTATTTAGACCTCATTATTTACCACTTCAGAACCCACAAATATACAGCATTAAGTTCACCAGGCAGTTTGACTTCAGCTAGATAATACACTATTTTTCACATAGCAATTCAAACCACCACAATTAGAAGCGTCATCTATTCTGAGAAAAACAAAAACATCTGACAAGAGTCCTTGCAAGTTGACCTCAGGTAAAGATTAAGGGCTTAACAAGTATGATCAGACCACTTAAAAACTAGACTCAGCCAGTCGCTATCAAGTTAAGAATAGAAAGTCTACCATCCTGAATACATCCACTGATGATCCCATTCCTGAAAGCATCAGAGCAACCTGATCACCATAAACAAAACCCGATCAAAAGCATAGCTCCACGAAGTTTTTTTTCTCAGTTTGTACAAAGATGACAAATGATATAAAGGTGCCCCATAAAAATGCAAAAAAAAAAAAGACCGACATGTTTTCTTAAGAAAAACATGGGGAGTAACGTTGTAATCCAGCGTGTCATGATGTGGCTTTCCTAAAAGTGTTACTGGGGTAATTGGCATTAAACCTAAAAAGTTTTTGACGTAAAATGTAAAGTGCAGATAAATAATCAAACAAGTGCCTTACTCGGCAGTTAACATTCATGGTTCCAACCATGCATTTATGAAGGCTTATTGAACTCAAACTAGTCACAACATTGTAAAAACAAGGACACGAGGTGTGGAAGAGTACTCCTCCCAAGTTAGCTCTCTCACAATAAAGGATGCATGGACAAAGAATTGTGGCATGGCTTCACTGGGTCTGAGGGCATCATGATTATTGATTTGGATATCGCAACAAACAGTATAATTAAGTGTATATAACTTTCTTATAGTTCTGCTATATAAAGTTCGTATGTCAGCTACTTCTCCCGAATGCAAGTTTCTTTACAATTTCCAGATCAAAGCTCCCGGCTTAAGGGCCCAACTAGCTACTTATGAGTTTATAGGCCGGGCCTTATAGGCCAACTCCGCCTGAAGATGACCCTTAATCAGATACTTATAGGCAACATATAGATGTTCCAAAGTATGAAGTTAGCACTATCAGCCGACAAATCAGAGAGTTGACAAGTACCAGGTGCTAAAAAAGATTTCATGCTTAAAAATACAAAATAGAGCAACTGCATAAGAAAGGACGACTTACGTTCACTCTTTCTACCCTCCGCATTTCATCTTCAAGCAAAGAGAGTTGTGCAGCAGAGGTCCAATGGATGCAATCAACTGGGCTGCAGAAGAAACAATAGATATCTTACTGCATAAACTGATTTATTCAAAGCATTTCTCCAGCCTATAGCAAACGCAATCTACTGACATAGCTATGTCTCATCTAGAAAAAACCAAAAGTATATGGCAGCACAAAGAAAGCACCTATCTTCTCGAAGAAGATCATATATTACAATGTCGGTATAATTGCGAACATATATCATTATCTGCACTAGAGCTGAACATCGGACGGAGTTCGAATAATCGATTAGCTCGATCACTGGGAGCGGATCAAGTTAATTTGGATCTAGAATAATCTTCAGAACATTCTAATTTTACTATAGAACACATCGACATATATGTATAGGGATGTCTCGAATATTTTTGAAGAGAAAATCTCTAAGAATGGAATTAACTCAAAATGAAGTGACACCTCAGCTAGCTGTCTGACGTTTGCCCTAGAATAGTACCAAGCCTTACGATGTGGTTTAAGTAAACAATAACGAGCTTTCAAGAAATGGTACATAGTTATCTGTAGTGTCACTTCATAAATACATTTCCCTTTAATTTAAAGAATAGGCTGATAGTTCTTTAATCTATTTAATTTTCTTGTCAAAGTTTCAAAATACAGTTCTAAAGCCAGAACAACATGATCTACATCATCGAATCATCTAGCCATAATATTCGCATGTCCTTGAAAAATGTTTGTAAAGGTGATAGAAACCCAAAGTGCTACAAGACTGCTATCTATTCTATTTGAATGAGCTTTTTTCTGCTTCCGGTTGAAAAGTAATGACATGAGTTTCATACCCAAAATTTACCAAAAGGGAGAGAAAAAAGGGAAGAAGCCACATCGATGAAATGCCTCGAAGCCCCAAAAACTAAGCAGGAATTTACCAACTATCAATAGCTTGCTGAACCAGATCGGGGCTTCCAGACTGCTTACATGCTCTTGCTCTGCCGAAGTCTTCCTCTATACAAAAAATGTCTGAGGCAACGTTGGCACAATTTTTGCAGCCTGTGGAAATGAAGCGAACTTATATCTCCTAGCCTGAAGTTGCAATTCTTTTTCTTTTCACCAAGTAGTATGTTACAGCTGAAAATTAAGATCTCCAACTACAGAAGTAAAGATATTTTACAAAAAAGCAAGCAAGCATGCACCCACTACACCTGTTACATTTATCTGTTTTCCAGAAAGAGTTAAAAAAGACTTCCATAAAAGGTCATGGACCTTTCTTACAAGATAAAATCATCACTTTACACTCATGAAAAGCCATTTTCTCCAACTTTAGACTCAAATGAACCCACCCACCCACTTACCACAGTGGAGGCAGTCATAATTTCAGGAATTCCAGATGTAAGTAGCCCATCATACACTACATACTTATTAAAGTTTACTCGTAGTACATGTAAAAGTCCAAGGTTGGCACGTACCTATGCAGCTAAACTCGTCAACAAATACATGATCCTTTGGGTAGGAATCATCGAAAAAGGGATTTATCGCCGTTAAAGCATACCCATGAATTTCATCATAAACCATCCGTTGAACAGGATCGCTGAGAACCTATAAAAAAATTGTTCATATAAAGCAGAAGTAGTAAAATCAAATTTAAACCTTGCACTGACTATTTATATCATTACAGTACTTCAAGTGAAAACCCACCGCATAAACCTCGTTGATGAACATGCAGAAATTCGTGGTCTCTGGATCATTGCCACTCAAGTCTGGATGGCAAGCTTTCATGCAATTGTAATAGGCTTTCTTAATTTGCTCAGGTGTGGCATCTGAAAGCTGGTAACAGAATTAAGGAACAAAATATAATAAATATGAAACCAAGAATTATAAATATAGGAAAGGAGAATGAACAATATGTGGACCATCGCTTTCACTATCAATTATTTCATTGATTATAATGACAGAGTAGGTTCTTGAAACAATAATCTCGCTCACATAGAAATGTATTTGCTTTGTGTGAGGAGACTCAGGCATATGTTGCTTTTCACTCCATCTTCATAAGTTCACGGTTATGAGGTGTCTTGTATTCATCAGGGAACCCAACCTACTTTAAATTCTCTTTGGTCAATACATCGAAGGCAGCACATGAGACGATGTATGTACAAGGGCTGGAGAGGCCAGAGTTCTTTCTGTAGAATGTATCTATGTATACTGGAATTTACCTCTTGCTATTTCCTAGAGATTTGTGCCTGATTTAATTACCCATGCACCTTATCCACTGCAGAAGCCCCAGCTCGTCTCATTTGAGTAAAACATAAGGCACTTGAAAAGATCGCAAAACTAACCAGTAGCCCATGAAGGTTTGCAATATATCATAGTAATCTGTGTTTTAATTGCAACTTTTTGCTACCAAATCCATGAGTTATCTGAACGATGCAATTTTCAAGTTGGTTGTGACGATAAATTATCTCTGCATTCCATACTCTCAACAAATATCCATCCATATCAAATTCAGAAGATTTGTCAATCGAAATATCCATCCATATAGAGGTACTCGTCATGAAAGGGATCAGAAAAGTGATCATTTAATCCCACTTCTGCTTCTCATCCAAATTACTAAACAACGGGTCTAAATTTCATGAATTGAGCTTCAAATTTACATCTTCAGATTGTGTCATATTCCAGCTTTCCCAAACCACTAAAATGATTAAAACTGCATCTTTAATGCTGCTTGTTAAACATAATCTTCTCTTCTTGCATTAAGAATCTCAATAACAAAATTTCTCGCACCGGTCAACATATTGTTACTCTGTGTAAGGAGACTCAGCAAACCATCCGATGTGTCCATCAATAGACGAAATGTAGGCTACACATAGCCAGTTAGCCACACATCATGAAATAGAAATGTACCAGCTATATATGCTAGATATTAAAGCACGCATCTCAGAAACGCATTTGTTTTGAAGACGTATCCTTAAAAGTTTCTAGAATGACTGCATAATCCTTATTGATTGCAAATCAGTTGACTGCAACCAAAAGATCATCTTTGAAAAGCTTTTTAACTGTAGTTCATCATTTTTTTTTATAGAAGGAGCCTCGCTTTTCCTCTACCTCATGGTCGCTTGCTCTCAGCACATTATGAAGTGAGTAAGGTAAAGATGGGGTTTCGTACAACTTCAGTGCAGCAACAATAACTCCAGGATGAGCAAAAACTTGAAGATAGATACTAGTAGTAAACTTCTTGACTTATCCAGGTAGTTTTCACACGCCAGTTCCCCTGGCATAGAAACACAATTTTTCGCGCTCACAAACTAATAATACCACACGCAGTGAACATCTCATTACCATAAATTGTCGCTCAACTTGATGCGACTATACTAAACCTCACTTGGCTGAGCCCGCGAGAAACACCAAGTTGGGAGAACGGGGAACTATATCGTTATTCAAGTCGCCAAACATGATGATCGTGAGTGTTAATAAGCGAATTGCGTATCCAAACAAGCCTAACCAACGCTGTATCGATTGAATCGTTAATGGCACTTTTTTCATTTCATTAAATCATTAATGGTACTTTCGCTATTGCGCACCAAAGATTAATCAGTATTTTTGCCACTGCACTCAAAAAATAATCCAAAATACGTCATTTTTCTACAAGACATATTAAAAAGGAAAAATAAGAATGAACTCAAGAATGTTTGTGAAGCATTACCAGACCCAGTACAGCGTAGTAATCATCGGCAACGGCATCCGGAGACGGCGAGTCCTGTGTTGCAACCTTGACTCCGCCAAATCCTCTTCTCTTTGCACCACGGCCGATCATGTTCCAGCTGACACTGTTGTTTGCCAACATGCGCCATCTGCTTCTTGAGCACACATTCTGTAGTGGGTTCTGGAATTTGAGGGCGTCTGTGCAAACTGGGGACAGTAATTGAGCCATTAATTAATACAGAAGGTAAGAGATCAAATCAAATCAAATATGGTGTAATGTTTCTTCAGTGTGCACGAAAACAGAGAGAGTGGGGGAGGGAGAGGACCCCAGACGTCCAGAACGAAGAGTATTTTGAGGGGTTTTAAATGGAAATTTTAATTTTTGAGGAGGGAAAATTTTTGGCGTCTAATGGCTTGATGCTGACATGGCAGGTTTATGGCCATTTGTTTCGCTGGAAGGGGAATGAAATGTGGTTCAGTGGGACCGGGCACGTGTCGTCACGTGGAGATCTGTTCTTGCACGCTTCATGCATGCAACCTTCTCTAGTTTCGTTGGCTAATTGGCCAAGTTTTGGAGTTTTGACTCAATTATTATTGTACTTTTCTTGCTTGTTTACTTTACTTAGAAAAGGGTTAAATACAATAGTGTGTTTGAAGTTAGGATAAAATTACAGTTAAGAATATTAAATTTTAAAAAATAATACATGTGACCATAAACGTTAAAAAGGTAATACTTGTATTTATCCATCAGAATTCCGTCCAAAAAGTTGAATAGTAAGTCTTCTTCAATTTTTTTAACACCTCAGATTTTTTTTACCTTCCAGGATATTTGTGTAAGTACGAATTAGAATGTATAATGACTTTGATTTGAATAGTGGGCCTAAATATCAATTTAAAATTTTCTTCCCGGAAAGTGGGTTATACTTTTGGGATTAGATGACCCAATTTAAATTTAAGCTTTAGTTTGACCCATTTATAATTCTTATTCTTTTTGAAATATGATTAAATTCCTTTTAAGCTAATGACTTAGGTATTATCATTCATACGGGCACCACAAACTTCAGAACAGCCTCCAAAGAATATCTAGGAAGAACATTCTTGAGATTTTGGTCATCATATTGAGGGCTTTTGATATAATTTGTTTGAGAAGATTAAGAATTGGAGTTGATTTGCGCAATTGAGGTAAGGGTTTTCTCACGCATTCACCCGTCCAAATTATGATTATCGATCCGTTCATCAATTGATTTATTGTTTAAAGAGATCTATTCATTCTTTAGAACCCTAATTACATTCTTGATCGTTAAGCTAAATAGTTCTTTGTACTTTCGATTATTAACTTTGGTTTGTGATCTTTTTATTGTAAATCTTTAAGGCAACTTCAAGAGTCCGTAAATTTCTTGTTTCTTGTTCAATTTTAGTGTTCTTTCACTTTTTCAAAACCTCAAGTAGTGTACTACAACTTTGTAGTTTTGGGTTTTCCAAAATTTCAAGTGATCGATATTCACAAACAGACCTGAACATTGTTATGCTTATAGTTCTGCCAATTCAGGTCAGCCAACTTCGATTTATTATATCTTATATGTTTCTTATTGGTTTTTAATAATATTAGACATTCTGAAATCCATGAAGAGTCTTCTTCAACTTTGTCTTTTAAGGTTTTATCAGAATCCATTTGGTTCTTGGTCAAAATTGAGTTTGAAAGTTATTTGTTAGTGCAGACTTTTCTGTTTTTGACACTATAAACTAGCCAACTTCGACTTGTTCTATCTCATTTATTTATCTTTAGTTTTTTATGATTCTATACAATCTAGAAACCTTAAAGAGTCTTCTTAAACTTTTTAGTTTTGTGTTTTATCAGAATCTATCTATTTTTTTTATCGAAATTCAGTTTGAAAGTTATTCGTCAGTGCAAAAGTTTCTGTTTGACATTGCAAATTAGTTTACTTTGACTTGTTCCATCTTATTCGTTTCTTATCAGTTTATGATGATCTTAGACATTAGGAAAACAGTAACAAGTCCTCTTCAACTTTTAGAATTTGAGTTCGTTGATTTCATTATTGAAGTTAGCCCTTGAATAAAACTATTCTGCGTAGAATCGTGTGAACGAGAATGACTTTGTCGGCTTCAAATTCTTGGTGTTTATTAGGTTGATTTGGTATATGGTCATATAATCTGGTGAGTCATGTCACAGTGTATATGACTTATTTATTTCTGACTTACCTACGTAGATTGGAACGTGGAATAGCTCAACGAGATGAGTTAGAGATCGCGATCTTAATTTCTGAACCTTGTTTCACATGTCAGTGATGGCACGTGTGACACATTTCTAAATGGCACCCGTCGCCTTCGTCTTTGTACTGATTGAACATTTGGATTTTGAGATCTATTTGAAGATATTTTTGAACTTATCTGAAGTATTATTGAATTCATTGGAGTCTTTTTGGAATATAAATTAACGTTATCGAAACTTGTTGAAACGTTTCGAACTTAATTTTGTATTGTTTTAAACATGTCAAAACCTTTTGACCCACTGCAAATTTAGTTTTGTATGGCAATGCCTTACTTTGAGATTGTATTGTCCGCTGGTACAAGCTATTTGATCTTGTTGCTAATCTAATTTTTTAATTGAAAGTTAGTGCGTTAGTTTTGGTATTCGCCATGCACCTTGGTATCGTATTTTATTAACTCCAAGTACTACTATCGATATAACGTTCTTTGTACTCTGTGGGCGGGTGTGAGCGATTATCTTTACTGGGTTTTATGCTCACCCCTCCCTTACTTTCAGGTTATCAACCAGTTTTCAAAGCTATGCAAAGGATTATAAGGCATGGCTAAGTAAGAAGCTTTTTAGAGAAGGATTTTCCTTTAATATTTATTGTCGAAATAGATTTTTCTTTGGATTTTATTTGGAGCTCGAAGTAATTGAGGTCAATGTAACAGTTTAAGCTGGTGTGCATTTATTGATGTTTCTTAAAAACTTATTCTTAGATGCCCTGAATACGTAATTGGGAGACTTTTTGATATTTTGAGGGTTTTTTTGCCTTTATTTATTTGAAATTAACGCTTCAAAGATCGGGGCGTTACACTTTTTTATGATATCATCATTACATATTTTTAATATGACAATACTACCCTTGTACTATGTATACTGAATAATTTTTTAATTTTTGAAATTAGGATTCCAAACCCTAATTTGAAAATTTAAGTTTTGAAACCCTAATTTGAGAATTAGGGTTTACAAACCCTAATTTTCATATTAGGTTTCAAAACACACACACACACACACACACCATATCCTACCCTCATCGCCCCTTCTCCCACCCCGCTGCGCACTACCTTCACATCATCCCAACACCACAACACCACCTCAACCAGCAATCAAACCCACCACTACTGTTACCAAGTAAAATTTCAATCAATTGCAGTTGTCACCACGGCTACTCAATCTACACAGTTTGTTAGGAGTACTCTGATGCAGAGAGTAGGAGCCCGGGAGGGGAGGAGGTGGTTGCGTCGAGGTTAGGAGAGGGAATGGGTTGCAGCAGGGTTGGGCGAAAGAGGGACTGCGATGAGATTGGGCGAGGGAAGGGGGTTGTGGTAGGGTTGGTGAGGGAAGGGCTGCGGCGGGGTTGGGTGAGGGAGGGGCTGCGAAAGTTGCGTCTAGGTTAGGCAAGAAAAAGGGTTGCAACGAGTTTGGGCGAAGGAGGGGCTGCAAAGATTTTAAATGAGGAAAGGGGATGTGTTGTAGGGTAGGTTGATAGAGGGGGCTGCCGACAGGTTGGGGGAGGGAAGTCTTGGTGGCCGGTGCTATATATAGTGTTGGGCTAATTGTCATGGAGGTGGTTGTGGGCTTGCGGTGGTTTGGAGTTTGGAGGTTGATGATGGTAGCGCAGCTGCGGGGATTGAAGGTTGATGATGTCAGCGCGGTGAAGGTGGTGCCGGAGCCGGCATCATGCCGATGGTGCTGTGGTGGAAGGTTCTGAGGAAGAAGAAAGGTAACCCTTTAATGGGCAAATTAGAAATTTGTAATTTTAGTCAAGGGCAATCCGATCTTTTCGTGTAAACCGTTATGTATTATGAACATAAGTGCTTATTGTTCAAACTAATAGACGAGCCTGTAATTTCACCATAACCTCGAGGGACACTGCTATTTTTAACCCATTAGAGAAAGTGATTTGGAATTTAATTACTTACAATGATCTTTGAAAATGAGTTCTAAATTTGCAATTTCAGATCATGAAAGTCTAATTTCAAATCATGTTTCAAATAAATTTTTTTGATAAAATTACATAAGTGAAAATATCATGGCTTCAAAATTGTTGTTAGAGAAAATGACTATATCATCCTCTGCTTCTTTTTTCTCCTGCCCATGTCTAGCCGATCCTCACCAACCCAACTCCATCTACAACCACTTCTTTCGTCCACAACCAAAGCCATGTCTAGCACCACCATTAGCACCTAGCGACGTCCACCCAACACCACCCCATCATTGTCCAATACCACCACCCATGCCCACCATGAATTAAACCCCGTCAAATCACCACCACTACCACTTACGTGCAACGGAGTTAGTTCGATTTGGTGCACATCGGAGGATAGTGGTGGAAGGATGGAGGAACACTTATTTGTAAGGTGCTGGGGTTCGATTTGGGTGAAACTGAAGTTGTTGGAGGCAACGCCGGCTAGGGGCCAATTCAGGTGGAGCTGGGGTCATTGGAGGCAGGGAAGTTAGTGGTTTTGGGTGGTTGAGATGAAGCGGCGACGGCAACGACAACGACAACATCTAGGGTTCGGTCTTGGTGGTGTTTGGATCAAGTTAAAAAATCAAGGATAAAGAAGGCAAAACAGACATTTCCTCTAATCTACTACAATTTTTAAAGAATGTAACACAATAAACATGACGAAGGCCCGTTTACATCAAATGAAACTAGAACCGTGAATTTGTACATTCTCCTAAGAGATTGGAGCAAGATTTGAATCAAGACCTCAAAATTAATATTTAAATGTGTTAGCCCTATGATTGGATAACCTAGGCTTACATCTTATTTTGATGATAACTACACATTGATTATGTTCTAATGTGTGCTTTGAGTGGATTCTTAGTAGATATATACATGACACTCATGAAGACACATTTGAGAAGTTGGATAATGGATTGAAGCCAAAGAAGCTTAAAGTTATAGTGAATATACTATGGAAGCTTCATCAAGTCCTATGTCAAAGAGCAAGAAAGAATGCAAAGGTTAAGTTACTATGATTATGATTGATCTTTACTATTATGTAACTAGTCTTGGTTTGATGCTTGGATTGATGACTATGACCTAAAAAGACCTTACGACACCTTGTGCATTGCATGTGAGTTCATAACCTTTCACACAAGTGTGGTTCTTAAAAACGAGTGAACTTTGGAGCTCACTCAGATTTTCTCAAAAAATATTTTGGGGCTAATCTTTTAATATCTTGATAAAACTTTTCATTAGCTTTCCAACGCAAAAAACGGCACCTCAATCTGATTTTTCTAGAGAAAGTTATGCCCAAAATAGGAAAGGGGGTTCCGTGAGGCAGCCGATAGGCAGTAGGGTAATACAGTCGACTGTATTTGAATCCAGTCAAATTCAGTTCCAACGGCTATTTTCGAGGACAAAACTCCAACGGCTATTTTAGAGGGAATACATTCGACTACATTGGGAATACAGTCGACTGCAATGGCAGTTTTGCTCACTTTTTGTCTATAAAGCTATATTTCATTTGATCCCTATATAAATGGTTTGGGGCTTCATCATACACAATGAAAATCACATTCTAAGCCTCCATTCATTAGAGAAACATCAAGGCTCATAGATTAAACTTTTCTCTCTTCATCTTCATGATTTTACATCATTAAAGAGAGCATCTTTGTGAGCAATTCTTTGATTGAGAGTGAGCATACTTCAAGTCATCAATTCTCTCATCTCTCTATTGTGCTAGAGCTTCAATTGTACTACTTTCCTTTCAAGAGGGTTTCATTGTACACATTTGATCATTATAAAAGAATTGTGATCAAGGCTTGGGTTTGTCAAGTCTTAGGTGAGCTTTGTGGATTCAAGGCTCGTGTTTGGTGTGGGAATATCATCAAGTGTTGTAAGGGTTTTGATCTTAACCCGGAAGAAGATTGTTACTAGTGGATTATAGTGCTCTTGCAAGGGACTTCCTTGAAAAAGTAGATGTAGGCTTAAGGGTAGTTCAAGTCGAACCATTTAAATCTTCTTGTCAAGTATCTCTAACTCAATCTCTTTACTTATTGCTCTATAATTGCTTGAGATTGTGTAGTTAACATCTTCATTGAAATATTGCTTGACTTGATTAAGTTTCATGATTGTGTTTTGTTTTAGTTCCCCATTAATTTTAAAAAATCATATTCACCCCCCCTCTAGGGTTGTTTTATTGGTTTCAAAATAGTTGACAAGTTCTATAATTGGGATAACTAATAAAGCGTATTGGAATCAGGCATGGTCATTACAAATACACTTAAGGTCTTATTCCAAATCAACCTCAAATTCCAAGACTAATTCCGTGATCTAATCGGACCCCCATGGTATTAGTGACAAGGAAAAGAGGCATGTTACGCAATGGCAAGAGACGAGGGGTGAGCACGGTTCGGTTTGGTTCGGTTTGGGGGTCAAACCGCAAACCGAACCGTTACCCTTTGGTTTGAAAATTTGTGAACCGAACCAAACCAAACACCATCGGTTTAGAAGGTTCGGTTTGGTCGGTTTAAACGATTTGGCTTAGTCGGTTTGGATCGGTTTGCGCCCACTTAAAGACGTTGTTCCTTTGCACATTACTAGTTAAAGCTATATTTTTCTAAATTGCATATAATCTTGTTTCGTTCAATATATAAGTTCTCATTGGTGAATGAAAAAGAGTGAACAAAGATAAAATAGATATTGGTCACAGAATTTATGGTGTTATAAGTATTGTCAATATTTTCGTTTCTTTTAACTTTTAAGATATGTTTATATGAATTTGCTTAGTACCCTATATGTGTAATTATCAATGGAGTGTTACTAAAAATGTATTAATATATCATAGGTCGGTTCGGTTCAGTTTGGAATCGGTTTCAAAAATGTGAACTGTAAACCAAACCGAACCAAGGTCGGTTTGGAAAATATAAAACCAAATCATTAAGATCTTTAGACGGTTCGAATTGGATTGGTTCGGTTTGATCGGTTTGCTATTCACCCTACAAGAGACACCGAAATCTACCGGTAACACTTGTTTTTCAGAGTGTGGTAGCCTCTAGCATCATCTTTTAACTTCGAAATGAAATGACGCTCAAGTCTTGAATTTTGACTTTCCAACGAGTCAATGAGCTTGCATACTGGGATTCGAGAATTCCTGCGTTATGCACGCATTGCACCGGTTCGGGAAAGTGGTCGGAGATTGGAGAGAAATTGAATCGAGATGAGAGTAAGATTTGACGAGACCAGTAAAGGGGTAAGTAGGCAGGTCGGTCAATGGGAATTTAACTCCAGGCACGCTGCCTCCCAAGGCAGTGTAGAGATGTCAGAATCGGAAACAAAAAAGCTGTCCACGGCGGGTAGGAAGAAGAAATCAGGGTACGGGGTAAGATCGGAAACCACCATTTTCACAACTAACCCCAACGTTCAGAGAGATGGAATGACCACCATTACAAGGGCAAACAAGCCTTGGGACCTATGGAGTAAAGGTGGTGAACTCCCGAAATTTCAACCAACTATAACAAAGTAAAAACCGCATTCCATCACAAGTAAACTAGACAAAATATGTGAACGTTGGAGATGGTACAGACAATCTCTCCCAAAATTCCAAATGTATAAAATTACGCTATGACATTCCTGAGAAAACAGCCCAACTATTCAAAACTCTGAACTCAATAGTTAATGGGTAATTAGGTACTGAACTGATAGATAATAAACCTTGCAAATAGAACCCTAATCCAACTCTCACTAAGCCCCGATATTCTGCGATTTGTTAAGGATCACGCCCTCGTATTTGACCTGGAACCACTTCATTGCATCCTCCTTTGTGACCCTGTGTTGGATTCCAACACGAGACTTGCACCTACGACGGCGCCCCACACGATAACCAGGACGTTCCAATACAACAAAGAAATCCATACCATAAATGCCAGTTGAAGGATCATACCTGAAGACAGAGATAGGGCTTAGAATAATGAATGAGCAGAGAAAAAATACATAGTTATGACTACGTACTTAATGCATAGTCATCATCCTTGATAGCAAGCAGGAAAATGAACTTTACTAAAGCACTTGTTATACCTGGATGTCAGGTGCATATAAACCGACGTACATTGCCCTTAATAAGAAATCTCACAACGTTTTCTAGAGAACAGAAAATATAACTCTATTGGTCTGTCTGGTAGGGAGGTAGAGAGAGAGAGGAGTGTAGTAGGAGGAATAAATAGTTCTCTTTAGATAGGAGAATACATCAGAAGGAAAACAAGGGGGGAACAGAGCATGGGTACAACTTCCTTGTTCTACAGACGTATCTGCATTTCTGCTCAACCATTTCCACTCCAAAAACAACCATATAAGCTGGGGATGGAAGACCAAATCCCAAGTATGACCAGAACAGGTAAAAGATTCAATGTCAGTAAATATTAATGACCAGAACAGGTAAAAGATTCAATGTAAGTAAATATTAATGACCAGAACAGGTAAAAGATTCAATGTCAGTAAATATTAATGACCAGAAGAGACTAAATCCACTGACATAACGACTAGTTATGAGAGTTGAACAAGATGAGGATAGCAAAGGAATGAAAATGTTGCTAAGCTTTATGCCATTGACTCTCCCTTCAGCTTTTGAAAAACAAGAATTTTGGGAAAAGTTGTCCACATAGCACCTACAGATGAATGTCAAGTATTCAGAAAAACAATGGATGTGATGGACATGGCCTCGTCAACACAACAACAATGTTGTCTGAAAGACAAAGATTAAGAACCCAGATGCGGTGAAAGCATCACAAGGTGGTGCCAGGTCCAGATACCAGTTATGCTATTACAAGAAAACTATATTGACTGTTTACATGGGGATAGAAATAATATATAAACCCTTTTCGTAGGCAATATTTGAACTCTATCGAATCATGTCTCTCCTACATAACATACAATATCCATAAGAAAACATAAACAACAGATTATCCTCAGGACTAGACACTGTCAACAATGAAACGAATCGTGAAACCAAAACTGATTATGACGAGATTAAATGCAATGAAGTCATAGAACCGTATGTTCTTACTTAATTCCAAGATCAATGTGCTCCTGAATGCCAAAGCCAAAACAGCCAGTATCACTGAAGTTCCTTCTCAGCAGCTCATATTCCTTCACCTTCAACCCACTTTCCAGAAGCTGCATTGCCTTATCCCCTCTGACTGTGACGTAGCATGCAATCTTCTCATTACGCCTAATCCCAAAAGACCTCACAGTGTAGCGAGCTATCAACCACAACCACAACAAAAATCAAAAACAGATAAACGTACTGAATGAATAATAATTTTTTTTTAACTTTTGAATGCATGTACCCATACTCCTAGTAAAAGTTACATGTAAGCAGAATCCTCACATGGAAAAAAATGACAATACAGTACAAAATATTCAAGTTAACAAGACAACACAATAATGCAGAAGTTCTTATTATAAGTCCAAATTTATTGAAATATTCCGTACCCAAAAGTCTGTTGTCCTTATTTATCTTTCTAAATCCTAGAGTTAATCGATTAAAAGACGTTCATGCCTACAACTTATTAACATACAAATCTTCATCACAACAAGCATGTGCAAACATTTTCAAGGCAGCCAGAGCAAAAAACACTTGTTCCTCGAACTCAAAAACGACTGAAACTTCCAGGACCCAAAATATTATTCTTCTTCTTTTCTCCTACATTCCTTCAGCAACTTGATAAATCAGATTTAGCAACATACACAGCTTCATCAGAATAAAAGCACCTGAATAAAGCGGTCTAACCAACAATATATAAAATCGCAATTTATGTTTAAATCAGTTCAGATGCCCTTTCGTGTATATAAATCAAACACCGCATAACTCAAAAGAACTTGTATTAACAACCAAACAGGGCATAGAGGTAGGTATACCTTTCGAGAAAACAGGGGCCTGGCTACTGAGCTGTTCGAGGACCTTGGCGGCTCTGGTGAGCCGATCTCCGCTCTCGCCCACCGAGATGTTCAGCACCAGCTTCTGCACCTTTATCTCCCTCATCGGGTTCGCCAGCTTCCTGTCTGATGCCTGATTATCATCACGGAAAAACAAACATCCATTAACAACTAGAACATGCGCAGACATGTATCAGATCAATTGACACTTTACAGACACACACACACACACACCATGGCGTTTCTGGTGGCAAAAGGGCTGCGCGTTGCGACTTGGTAGTGGTTGTGTAGGAAGTGAGGGAGCGAGTGAAACCCTAAAATATGTGGAGACGAATCTAAAAGGCTATGAGGGTTTTTGATGTGCTTAGCGGATCGGGCCTTCACTGGGCTGGGCCCTTGGAGTTGTGAAGGCCCTCGTCAAACTATGATGGGTGGTTGAGACTTGAGACGTGGGCATATATCTAGGGAAAATTTTGGCAACAAGTCATGTATAGTGGCCTAAAAGTGTCGTATGTGTAGTTTTTAGGTCACTTGTCACTTGTTCAAGTATTGTACATATACTTAGGGAAGGCGACAAGTGTGCTGATTGATTGTCTAAATGTGATGAGCAAAGAGGGAGTTTTTTGTGTATCTCATGCAACCATCAGATGTGGTTCTCCCTCTTAAAGCGAATGATGTAGCACCAGTTGTCCATATTAGCGACTGAACCTGTTATTTGTCTTAATATTATTTTCTACATTACCAAAAAAAAATTTACATCACAAGCCTCTAAACTCTTGAAAATGGTGGTTGGACCCCTCAATCCCATCGAGCACCGCTGCCACATGGTCCATCATCTTTTGCCGCAATGCTCATATCCACCAAAAAAAATACATCCCCCCTCCCCCAAAAAAAAATGTAGTCACCCCTATTTAATTTTATCGTCGTTAGAAGGGAGAGAGAGAGAGGGAAGCTGGAGATGGAGATAGTGACGGGCGATGGCGTGGAGGTTGTTGTGATGGCCATGACATATCTAGGTAAGTGTGTATGTATACGTGCGCGCGTGCACAATGTGCTCTTGCGCTGGTGTATAGTTTTGTGTCTTTTGTTGCATGGAGGAAGACATGCAAGAAAAGACGCGGTAGTGGTCGGCTACAATCGTGTGGTGAAGGTGATGTGACGTGATGGTGGTGGCGGTGGTGAAGGTGGAGGGGTCAAAATAGGAATAATGTAAGTTTTGTGTCTTTTAAATGCAAAATAAGGACATGTGGCAACTATTAAAAGTATTATTCTTACTGCCATTGGTATGAACATAGCTTGTTCCTAGGTACTTTGTCTTTGGTATTTTTCTCTCTCTTGACAGAGAAGCTAGAAGTATCAAGTTGGTCAACTAATTTGGAAAGGATTAAACAAGTATTAGTGTCATGTTTGAGAAAAAATAGTCTGCTAACAAGTAATAAAGTGTACTACGAGACGCTAAGTTAATGTGAAATGATATTAAGAGTGTGTTTGGATGAGATATTTCAACCGGAATTTCACTTTGACTGAGAATTTGAAAATAACTTGAGCGAAATTCACTATTTGGTAACTACAAAAAGTATTTGTGTATTTAGTAATCAATTTTCAGTATATAATACTCAGCCGCAGAACTTACTAAATATTAAACTTTACAAATTTCAAAATGTAATTGCAAGAATTTTAGAAATAAAGGGATTTTAAACTTCATGATATTTTAAAAGTTTTCTTCCAAACACACCATACTGTCAATTAAACATACTCGGAGTCGGTTATTAACATGAAATGATGTTAATTGAATTATATTCCTAGAAGCAAACTTTAAATTGTGAATTTTGGTTAAACGCTTCTTGGTGGGATATAAAGAAGCTTATGTCTCAATAATGATGTAATTTCAGTCTCTCGATCTCTTGGGCAAATAATTTGTGTTTTTCACTAAATTGCTAAATACTACCCGAAGGTATAGCCTTTGACTCAGGCTTCCTCATATGTTATGTGATAATTTTTCTCAACAATTTAAGATAGTATGTTTGCAATATGGAGAATGCTATCAAGATTCCAGTTCTCAACACAAGTTCGGTGATTCCTTTTCGGGCACTAGAAGAACAAGTTATATAACATTTGGCCACGCTGAAGATCGCATATGTATATAGTCTCTACTTTTCAAATTCAAATATAATTGATGTGAATGATGATGCTGCCAAACATACTGGTATCCAAACCTGTCAAGACCGGGAAGAAGATGATGTCTGGTGCAAAAGCATTCCAGGTGGTTATTCGCAATTTTGGTACCATGTGCAGTTGGATACCAAAATTGCAAATAGCACTACAAAAAGAACTATGGGATGATCTCGACGGCAAATACAAAACAGAAGATGTCGACAACAAAAAATGTATCATCAGGAAGTTAATTTGAATACAAGATGGTAGATGGCATGTCTCTTGATTTTAAAAATTCAATAGTTCGGGAGCCCCCGGGCCAACTCAGATGAACTCACAATAAGTATGGCATGGCTCGAAATGGAAGCGTGAATAAAAGACGGGGCTAGAACGAGCGAAGAAAGCATACTGAATTGAAAGAAAGCATGGGAAGCCTGGTCGCTTGGAGGAAAATTTATGAGGGTTTTCAATGCAAAAACAATCGACTGACCAAATCAACATGGTAGTCAATATATAGAACTTTAATTAAGGTAATTCCCAAAGCCAACATTGTGAAAGATGACGAGGAATGCTAGATTAACTTTGGTTCAACCAAACACATTGTGTCATAAACTAGAATCTAGTCAAGGATTTTGATTAATAGCGGATGGGCAAGATATCTGCTTGAGATTTTCTTCAAATACTTACCGATGCCACCTTTCGATGCGTGATAGTACTTTTATTCCCATGGCTCATTCTGATACATTAGAACATGTAATCCCAAGGCAACCCCTAATGCAAAAATCATATTATCTTCTTGTCTTGTCGAAGTTTAATTTCATTCAGTCGTCTCCACATTGTTACATTCCTCTTCTCTTCATGATGATACGTTGCAGAGTTTGAACTTTCATGTCATATGTAAGTGAGCTATGTGTCCTTTCTTTGCCAAGGACACGTGTCACTTTGTAATTGTCGCCTTTATTTGACAGTTTGATCACAGTCATCCACTTGTTTAGGACGATCATGGCCTGAATAGGGACTTGTCCTTAGTTCGGTCTTCTATTTATTGATGTTGTTGCATGTTGAGACCGAACAGTTGCAAACTTTCCTTGGTTTAAATAGGTTTATAAACAAATTCGGGTTCTTATCATTAGCTTCATGTTGCCTTTGTTTAGTTGGCGTTTTGGTGGGTTGGATTTGGATACCACCATTTCTTGAGGTGGAGATGGAGGCCATGGGGTGGAAATTTGATGAAAAAATTAACTCAGCATAGCTTCAGTTGTAACGAATAAGGATAGGCACCACTTCCTTTTCTTCCTCTAATCAGGAGGCTACTCACCTCATTCCCCTGTCTAGCAAAATTTAGTGACAACTTAGGACCAAATGGATTGTGAGAAGGTCTTTTTCCAAAGGATACCCAGTAGTAATTCTACTACTAAGTGTAATATACTTGGTTCGTGGATTCCTTTTGTCACTTTATAGTTCGATAACAGCTCTCTTTTGTGCACCCACTTTGTTCTTCCTGTTGCCGGTTTTGGATTATAAATCATTTTTTGAGGTATCATGCCTATGACTCAAGTAGTCACCTGGGAATAATATGATGTTCGATATGAAGATTTGCACTCTGGGAGAGTACTGGATTATGAGTTCCATACATTTGTTCCAGGTTATATGTTAGGTGTTGGGAGTAGGAACAAGGCCATGTGGTTGCTTTCCTCTTCTCAAAATTTGTTCAAGTGATTCGTTTACTTGAATGTATGAACAGTCATTAAATCACTTCAGTGTTTGCTAGCAGTGTTCCTGCATGAATTTTCTCAAAAAATTTCACATTTTTTTTGGACTTTGAGTAACAACTCTATCAATCATATCATTAATAAAGCGAGATAAAGTACAATATATATATATATATATATATATATATATATATATATATATATATATATATATATATAAAATACCCACTCTGAATAATGGAACTCTAGATAACGAGCGGCATGTACCTAGACCTTCTTGTATAACTAAGAGCAGCCAAAGAAAAATCGGCTTTAATGCCAAGACATCTCTATCAATGGCTACATGATAAAAGACTAGTGTGCCTTTATCCTAACCAAGACACTAACTATAAGAGTGTGTTTAGATGAGGTAATTGAACTGAAATTTTATTTTTCTAGAGAATTTGAAAATACATGACACAAAATCTTTTATTTGGATTATGATGAGATGGATTTATAAATTATAAGAAGGATCTGAAAAGGAGATTTGGGGTACTAAAATGTCCTGTACAAATAACTAATCCAGACTACTTATTTGACAAATCCTTTCAAAAAATGTAGGGATAAAATGACATTTTTTTGTCCCTATAATTTTAGCTACATTCTTCCATGAAAAAAGAAAACTCTCTCTCATTAGTTTATATCCATACACCATCAAAGTGTCTGGGTTTAATTTTTGAGACGTAAATCCACACATAAAATACTCTCTTCTACAAAATCACCCAAACACTAAATTTGTAAAATAACGAATTTTAATGAATTTTGAAATCTAAAGTACTTTGAAATTGTTCATCCAAACATACTCTAAATAATAATAATAATAATAACCTTGTCGAGGGGTACATAATATATAACAGAGAAACAATCCTTACACAGGTCAACTACGAAAGCTGAATTAATTAAAGATAAAGCCACACAAATAGTAAATAAAAAGTAGCCTATGAACAAACACGACCAAAATTCCACTGCCAGCAAAATGACATGTGTCATGACAAAAATTTCACCATCCACGAATAGACCGCTATGCATATATCCATCCCTGATAGACCCGTCCATCGAGTCTGCTCACCCTTATTTCGAATCATAGAGATTCTAAATCTATAGTTTTCAAATTATTCACACAAATTAGGAATGAGGTAACTTACCAAATAGACATTTGATTACACTTGATTCTTAAACAAAAATATCTTGCCAATGAGAAATATATGAACAAAAAGACGAACGTGTGAAGAAATCGCATTGGTTGCCGATGAAGACATTACCACAAGTGATTTTAAAGTCATATGGTGATTAAAAGCTAGAAGATATACAAGCATATTTGACACCATTAGATGATGACGTTGAAAAGCAATGATTTGGTGAAAAATGAAAAGCAAGAAAAGGCTTTTATGGTGAATAGCGACAACCTTCAAAAGACATGGATAACAAATTTTATGGCAAAACACAGCCCGAAAGTAATCTTAGGGTTTATTTTAATGAACATGAACTGCTCTTGTTGGCAATATAAGCATTTTTTTTATTTGTTTTTTATCGCAAAGGACATGTACATAAATTGGACAAGGTCGTGTAATTGTTGTTGATGTTTTTTATGACTTTATACTGTTCTTTTTCATTATTATTTTTTTGTATAGGTTATTTTATCATCTCTCTTTCCATCGCCCAAATTATGGAGAATGAAATTCATAAAAATATTTTTAGGAGCATACTATTCTCGAAAATCATTTTTCGCTCCTTGAAGCATTAAACAAATAGAGCCTTTAAATTAAGTCTTTTGAGGCTTAAACATTCATTATGAAATATGGACTTAAAAAAAGATGTTTTTCGGTGTACTTACTTATCAAGTAATTACAAGATTTTATATCGTACAAGTAGCCTTAATAAATTGTGCTCGAGCAAAGAACTTATGGAGGTTGTTTGAGATTGATTTTAGATGGTGAAACTAGTTTAAATTTGGTTTAAAACAAAGTGTTTTGCCCAAAAAAAGATATTTATTAAAGCCTCCAAAAATTAAAATAGTGATTCAGTGGAGACTTTTAGTAAAGTGTTGATAACTATTTTGAAAACTAATACCAGGATAACCTCCATAATCTAACAAAAAGTCATTTGTGGCAAACCAACTTCAACTTAAAGCTACTTTCATAATTTTAACCTCATATAACTAGTGTCTAAAAGAACTTTTGTCAAACTGTAAAGGATTTTGCATAAAACCAATTCACATCTATGTTGAATTTAAGATGAAATATACATGTAGGGTTGACATCAAAGGGACTTTCATGTGCATAATCTACACTCACTTTCTTATATTTGGAAAAACATCGATATGTGTTTGAATACCATTTTCACCGGTTTATAAACATGTCTACTGCCCACGAGTCAGAATAACTTGTTCGTTTTGTAGTTAATCATGCTTTAATAGCATTTGCTAACTTTAGAATGCTATTTGTACACACTACTTAAGCAAATCTAATCACTATATGTGGAAGGCTTTTTTTGTTGTTATGCCATGGAAACTTCTTTATGGCAATTAATAGAAAAAAGACAGTTACGCTATTATTTAAAGCTCACGTGTTAAATTCATGAAGGATAAAAATATCATTTCTTTGAAAATTCACAACCCTAATGTGATACTAATTCCTTTCTCTTTCTCAACTGGCCACCACCACCGTACCCCAATCGGCGTCACCATCACCCCCCACTCTCACCACCATTTTTCCCACTGCCTCCAGCATTCCCCATCGTCGCTACTACCACCTCGACAGCCCCTATAGCCGCCCCACCCACCGTGATAGTCCCCATGGTCGCCTCACCCACCATCACAATCCCTACCACCTCAGCCCCATCATCGTAGCAAAGAATCACGATGGGATTTATGAACCACCAGTGGGATTCAAGGACAACAGGAGAGTAGGCAGTGATTTTCGCGCCACCTTGCTTCCTCGCCGTATCGGGCATTGCAGTGTTGTCGTGGCAGCCGTATACGATTGTTGCTTGCAGTTACCATGCGCTGCTGGTAGTGGTGACAGCTAGAGAAGAAAGTGAATAGTTAGGGTGTATAGAATTTAAACTATTTTTTTTGTAATAGGTCCTTATTTGTATTAATCACCAAAACTGATGCATTGAGTGCTCAATGTCCTGCACTTATGCACTGTACATTTTACATTAGACAAAATTCACACTGTATCATGTTTCTGTGCTGCTAATATTGCCATTGTCCAATCTTCTCATTTTACTGATACCCAGCTGTCCCATAAATCTTGATTCTTTATAGTAGTAGGTATCTTCTCCCAGTTACATACTTTGTATCTAATCCATTGTGTAATTACAGTTCAACAGCCCTGAGTGCTAGTCATTTTCTATTAAAAAATCCAAATAATTCTTTTCCATCAAAATATCATAAACCGTTGTTGTAAAAGCTAATTATCTTTGTCTTCCTTTCATATTATTCCCCCTGAACTTTGTGGATGTTATTTGTAGAACTTGACTCCATGAGTTTAGAGGCATCACCACCTGAACTTTTTCAAAGACCAATTTCAAAATCTCCCTAGTATATAGGCATTGCACTAATAAATGATCCATTCTCTCAAATTGCAAGGAACACAAAACACATCTTGTATGAGATTCCAAGTTTTCAGTTTTGCTTTTGTCCTCAATCCACCCTTACATGATAGCCAGATAATCATTGCACATTTAAGTATGTGCCCTTTAAACCAAATTAGGTTGTTCCAGGGTACCATTTTCTGCCCTTTTATACCATTCCAGGCTGAATTTATGCTGAATATACCAGTAGAGCTCGATGATAATAGCACACAATCTACTTCCCCATTGCTAGGTCTATGCATAGATTGTACTTTCTGATGTAAGTCTCTTAAGGCTTGTGACTTTTTTATAGGAATTCTCCATTCATTCTCATGTTTAATTTCACAGACCTATTGCTTTGATTGCCATACTTGAATCATAGATAATTCTTTGTCCATATTTCTCCATTAAACTACCTTCAGGCATTCAGTTTGTCCAGCTACAACCATGTTATTTTTCCATCACCAATCTTATTTACAAAGAATTTATGGAATTGATCCCTAAATTTTAGAATCTTACACCAAATCCAGGATAGACTTCTTTGGGGTTTGAAAGGTCCATATGTGTTTTTCATTTTCGATAGTTATGTGACACCACTTCACCCAAAGTTATCCTTCTTGTGTGCTAGATCCCACAAGTGCTTGCAAATGGCTGCCTTATTCCACACCTCCAACCTTTTAGTTCCCAGAAGTTAAATTAAAATTACCAACTTACCCTTCACAAGCTAAACTCTTAGGTAGATAAAAGGGGATTATTGTCTTCTTGATGATATGCCATAGAAAGGTACACATAATTTTTTCTTTCTTGTATGGATAAGAGTAAAAGGCACAAATGGTCACTAAACTATTGTTCCTAACCTACTTTGGTCGCACCCAAAGGCCCACTGGGGGTCCCAATTTTCATGACACGTCTGCACAAGCAACAGTTAATGTTCAACGCTTCCAACCGGTCAAAACGTGCATGCTCAAGTCACGTGCACTTCTCACACCTTCTACGTGACTTCGTCACCAAGAAACTCATCCTTGCGCGATTACTCATCATGCTCTGACTATCGCACTTCGCTAGTCGCCCGTAGGCGCACCTTGGCACTTACCGAAGGAAGTCGGCCTCGGCCTTCCCCAAGGGTTGGCCTCAGCTTTCCCCCAAAAGGTTGGCCTTTGGCTTCCATTTACTTAGCATCTTCACTACTCTTCAAGGGCTTAGATGTCACTCTGCGACCCCCGTCACTCGGAAGTCGCTCCGCGACCCCCGTCGCCTAGATGTCACTCCTCGATCCCCATCACCCGGAAGTCACTCCGCGACCCCCGTCTCCCGGAAGTCACTCCGAGACCCCCGTCTCCCAAACATCACTCCGCAGCGCCCATGCACCGCGCTGCTGATATAGTTGTGCCCCAAGGCTCTCTGTCATAATGTCGTGCCCCCAGGCACCATACACACTCCGCCGCGCCCATGCGCCGCGCCGCTGATACAATCGTGCCCCGAGGCTCTCTGTCACAATGTCGTGCCCCCGAGCACCATACACACTCCACCGCGCCCATGTGCCGCGCCGCTGATACAACCGTGCCCCGAGGCTCTCTATCACAATGTCGTGCCCCTGGGCACCATACACACTCCACCGCGCCCATGCGCTAGGCTGCTGATACAGCCGTGCCCCCAGGCTCCCTGTCACACTACAGTGCCCTCGGCACCATACGCACTCCGTCGTGCCTATGCGCCGTGCCACTAACACAAACGTGCCCCCGGCACCTTACTCACCCCGCCTCGCTCATGCACCGCGCTGTTGATACAGTCCCGCCCCCTGGCTCCCTGTCACACTACAGTGCTCTCAACACCATACGCACTTCGTCCCGCCCATGTGCCGCGCCACTAACACAGACATACCCCCGGCACCTCACTCACTCCGTCGCGCTGCTGATATATCTGTGCCCTCAGGCTCCCTGTCACACTACAGTGCCCTCGGCATCATATGCACTCCATCTCGCCCATGCGCTATGCCACTAACACAGACATGCCCCCGACACCTCACTCACTCCACCGCGCCCATGCGCCGTGCTACTGATACAGTCTTGCCCTCAGGATCTCTGTCACAATGTCGTGCCCCTAGGCACCATACAGACTTCACTGTGTCCGTGTGCCATCTTTATGACATGTGCCCGGCACCAGCTATTGTCCCGCGACGGTCGTCACCGCGTCCATGCGCCACAATCATGTTACATGCCTCTGGGCACCACACTCATTCACCGTACCATACGTCCCCACCATGAACATGGAACATGCTTCGGCCCACTCTCTGGAGTGTGCAGCATCTCGCAGGGATAGGCGATTCCTCTGGGACACTATCTCTGCCAGGGAGCTTTTCAACTCCCTTTTCGCCAGGTAGATGACACCTTCGGGATGCTACCTCGGCCTATCGAGTAGATGGCTTCTCCGGATGCTACCTCCCCTTCTGCCAGGTAGACGACTCCTCTGGGATGCTACCTCAGCCAGTCGGGTAGACGGCTCTTCCGGGATGCTACCTTGACGCCCTCCGAGTGCTCCAGCGTAAGGACTCACCCGCGGGGATAGGCGACTCCTCCAGGACACTATCTCCGCCAGGGATCTTTTCAAATCCCCTACTGCTTGGTAGACGGTTCATCCGGGATGCTACTTTGACGCGCTTTGAGTGCTTCGGCACAAGGACTCACCTGCGGGGATAGGCGACTCTTCCGAGACACTATCTCCACCTAGGAGCTCTTCAACTCCTCTTCCGCTAGGTAAACGGCTCCTTCGGGATGCTACCTTGATGTGCTCCGAGTGCTCCGGTACAAGGACTCACCAGCGGGATAGACGACTCCTATGGGACATTATCTCCGTCAGAGTGTTTTCGTGACTGGCCTACGTGCTCCAGCACTGAGAGCTCGCATCCGCATCCCTAGGGACTATAACCCCCAGGTCACTCCAAGACGAGAGCAGGTCTTTGGAGGGCATTACGCCTAGTCCACCTGGTAGCTGGGCGTTGGGTCTTCCTCACCGCTGCCAGGCCTGTGGGACTCTGCAAGGGCTTGGATTGGTGGCTAGATCAAGGGGGTTCTCTGGCCACACCGATGCTATGGGAGCCAGTCTTTCCAGATAGACAAAGCGACGCTGTGAGGGAGCAGGCTGGGTGAATATGCGATCCGACAGTCCGTGGAGCACCAGGAGCTATGGACCCCTCGGTGACGTGTCACTCTCGGGGAGAACCACGTGTCAATTAATGACATCATCATCATCTCAATATCTATAAATAGAGGTCTTAAGAATTCATTTGGGACGGTTTTGGACATTCTCAAAACATCTTCACTTTCTCATTCTAAAATTCTAGAGAGAAACATACATGACCCTGACTCTAGACCTAAGCATCGGACTATGACTGTCGTTGTGTATTCATCATGCACCATCGCCCTCGCAGCACTGCCACCCTCAAGCTCTGTCTGGGAAGCCTTTGGTCTCCGCCCTTGCTCCACCCTTGTTGTGCCCCACATCAACATACTTGGCATCTGACTAGGACTGCATTCTTTGTGGCACTTCCACGTTGACTGCGAACCCACTTTCCTTGGCATCAACTATGACCCATTTTTCATAAAAGTCACTCAACTTTCTTTTGTCCATTTTGGCCACTGTATTCACAAATGTGTTTAATCGGGCCATTCCGTCAGTCTTAGTCAATTTTTCTCTGTTAAAGGGTCATGCACCGTGCACATGACCCTTCAAGTTTGGGGTATTTTTGTCTCTTCACGTAAATATCTTCCTGCCAACTGCCTTTACCCTCTAGTTTCCCTCTTTTTTTCCTTCCCCTGTCATTTTCCTCCAAAATCCATCTGGCTGAAAGCGAACAGATGAGGCAATGGTTTGCTACTGCCGAAGAAATCCTATCATAAAGACTTCGTGGACCAACAGAAACCCAGGGAGAAGATTTTTGGTTTGTGCAGCCGAAAATGGTCAAGTAATGTCCTAACTGTTGGTTAGGGACTTCCATTTTCATAATCTTTTTCATAATTTTTCTTTCATTTTTAAACACCCACCATGCATTTGTAGGAAGTCCCCTGTGACTGCTTCAGTTGGATTGATCCACCTATGTGTGACCGCTCAATTCAAGTGATCTTTGGGTTGTTACAGAAAATGAATGGCTTGGACGAGGATTTCCAAAGAAGTATGGTGCAACTTGAAGAGCAGTAAGAGCAACTGTCAAGATGTGAAAGGAATTGGGAAGCTATCGCTCTAGGCAAACATTATTGTGGGTTGCTTTACTTTGCTTGTGTTTCATGCTGTTTGTTATGAGCTAGAATTTTAAAAGCTCAAATAGGAGTTTGGGATCTAAAAGATGTGTTTCACCTAAGTTGTTGGAGCTCAAGGACCAGTAATAACTTAAGGACCCCAGTAATGGATTTTAAGAACATTGAAAACAAAGGAAACAATTCCATTTGCTGAGTTAATGATTATAGGCAATGCTTATTTTGTTGAGTGTGCATTGAGTTCATGATTGGAATCACAGGAAGCAATGAAATTAGAAAATTGGGAACAATGGATGTCACAATACCAAGTCTAACTATGCATTAAACCTGAACTAAAAACTGATTGTGTCAAAAGAGAATCACACCCCCCCCCCACACAAATACATATATTGCCGAAAGATAGAGATGTCAAAAGATTACATGTAAAAGTAGCCAAAATATTACATGTATGAAACATTGCCAAAATATTACATATGAATCAAATGCACATAGCAATCATTATATATTGCTTAAAACAGTTCTTCATTGTCCACCTATCAGACTAATTACATCATGAATTCCATCGGGTTCTCTCATCACTGATGCTGCAGTAGAGAATCCACTTCCCCTAGCTGATGATGACCTTATTACCCTAGAACTTCCTTCTTGAGCACCTTGCCTTGTAGTATTTCTCCTCACTTGAAATAAAAATAGAAACAACAACACCATCAACTCAAGGACACACTACTTATAATGTGATGTAAAAAGAGGTAAGTCAGTGTATAAATTGGTCTTTCACTAAATACTTCCTTCTAGGTTTAGGTTGTGACCAGCCCCTATGGTTTAGGTTCAGTAAATTTCCTCTTCTTCAATATAGGTTGTTTAGTCCTTTGACTAGTTGATGATGTGCCTGCTTGACTTCTCTGACTTTCTCCTTCTGTAGTGATGCCTTTGCCTCTACCTTTGCCTTTTGCTTTTCCTCTTTGTTGAGCACCTGAAGGTAAATCTGTCTCTTTCCCTTTTGGTTGGTATCCTTGACCTCTGCAACTTCTACTATTGTGTCCAGCATTACCACACCTGCTGCATTTTATCACAATACCCTTTCTATCAAGTCTGTCTGCATGTTCATCCATCACAGGTTTTTTCCCTTCATCTTTATCTTTCCTCCTCATCTTCTTAGGCCTTTCAGGTTGTTTATGATAAAGAGGTGGAAAAATTGGAGTTTTATTCGTTTCTTCCCAAAGGTTGGACCATTAACAGGATTCAACAAATAATTATAGACCAACCTAAATGTCTCAACCCTAAAACATTCATCAACCCAAAGTTCAGGTTTACCCTCACTCCTTCTATTTGCCATGTCATTGTATATAGCAGAAACAACATGGGCACATGGGATCCGACATAGGTCCCATTTCCTGCAGCTGCAAGTCCTCTCCTTCAGGTCTACAATGTACTCTTCCCAACTTGCAGCCCTTATATGGTACTGAGTACCACCATTTCACTCACAATTATAATGGCATGGCTTTGACATAATGGTTTCTAGTTTCTCTTGTATCTTTGGACACAAAAGACCATCCCACTTCTCCATGGCCTTCTTTTTCTTCACAATCCTTCCCATAATAAGACCCCTATTGCCTTAAGGCATGTAATTATAGGTTTATCCTTACTGCTAAGGATGAAATTATTAATACCTCACAGTAGTTATTTAACAAGAAGTCACATTTAGACTTGAGTGAAAAATGGGACCTCCACCAATGACTAGCAGGTATATTATGAAGGTACTCAAATGCCCTCACACAATCTGTTTTTAATTTTTCCATCGCTCTCCTAAAGTATATGACATTAGGGGCTTTTGCAGCATTCCGCATGGCTTTCTTCATATCTAAACTAGGAAACAACTTCCTAAAGTTCTTGTACAAATGCATGATACATTACTTGTTCTCACAATTTGGCACTACTTCCTCAAGTGCGGCAACAAACCCTGGTAAAGTAAGGAGCAGTTAGTAAAACAAATGCATATAATAAAGCATGAAGCAATAATGAAAATAAATTGAATAAAATATTACCTTTTGTTGGTCTAAAATAAAGGTCCAATTACTTTGGTCTTCATTGTTTAAGTCTTTAACCACCAATTTGATAAACCATTTCTAGCATAGTTGATTTTCAGCCTCAACCACTGCCAAGGCAAAAGGTTACATTCCATTGTCAGGATCAATTCCCACTGCTGTCAACAACTGTCCTGGGAAAGGGTTTTTAAGAAACATCCATCAAGCCCAACCACCTTCCTACAACCTACTTGGAAACCAGCATTTAAAGCCCCCAAACACATGTATAATCTTTGAAACCTAGGGAACTTTTCACCAATAATAGGCTCATATAATTTGATGATTGCAGTTGTTAGACCCCACATATTTAAACGCTTATATATATAAAAAAGAAAAAAATACTGAAATTAGAGAGCTTTAGGATGTAATGGGTATTTTGAAATTCTTATTATTTTATATATCTATTAGGGATCTGAAAGCTGCATACAATATATATATTTCATAGGAATACAAGGAAGTTCAGAAAAGTCTCCAGAGAATCCCTAGAAAGAGCCTCTTGAGATTTTGATCATTACTTTGAGATAAGAATTTATTCGAGTATCGAATTGAGGTTTGTAGTTGGAACCTTACGATTTTTTGGTTATTGTTAGAACTCTAATTATAATTTTGGGTATATTAATTGTTAGAAATTTTGATAAAATTGATTAAGAAGATCAAATTACTGGGTGAAATTGCACAATTGGAGGTAAGGGATTACCTTTGAATATCTGAATCGGTGTTATATCGATCATCCGTTAAATGTTTTTATTCTTTAATTTAGCTGTCTCAATTTTCGTGCTGTCTCTGTGTAATTTCGGCTCAGATTTTTAATGTTTCTAACTGCCTCGATTTCTGTGCATCTCACAGTTAGTCATCAAATTTCTATCAGATTTCTAATGTGTTATGTTGCCTCGATTCGTGTGTTAGTCATCAGATTTTTAATACGTCGACTGCTGACCTGTTTTACGTACACTTCATTTCCTTTTATTTAAGTCTACAGCCTTTATCATCTGTGTCTCGTTTTGCGTGTCCTTAAATTGACTTGGTATTGTGTCATCACGGCTGGGTGATGCTTCTGCCATTGTAAATACAAATTATGCATGACCACACCACACTCATGCATATGTTATCATTTTTTTGTTGTTTCCATTGCCAAGTGTCTTGATTTCCATCAAGTTTAGTCTCCAATTCTATGTTCATTGGTTTGGACAAGAGAAAAGCTATTGGTTATTTTACTTATTCTGTTATCCCATTTTTACGTTCACATAGTAGCCATTTCTTTTCGGTTATAATTTGCTTGTACAAATTCTAAGTTGGTAGATTTCATTTATATTAAATGTATTTTTTTCTTTTCCTCATTTGTTGTCGATAAAAATATATTTCGGAGTAGTTTCTATAATTATTGAAATACTTCACTTGAACTGTTCTGTAGATATCCGTAAAATTCTGTCACCAGACTTTGCGTAACTTAGAGGTAACATTTTTTTGTGAACCTTGTCACAGTGTATGTGACCATTCTATTTATGACTTACCCACGTGAATTGGAACATGTGCTAGCTCAGTGGGATGAGCTAGAGATCGCGATCTTATTTTCTGAACCTTGTCTCACATGTCAGTGATGGCATGTGTGACTTATTCTGAATGACTCTCTAGTGTCTATTCTGTACAAAGATATATTTTGGCATTTTGAAATCCAGTCTTGTATCTGTTCCATTAAAAACTCTGTACCTCCGTAATTTTTTTTCCAGACATTTTTGTATTCTTTTTGATTGGTCCGTTGAGCGATCTTACTGGGCATTTGGCTCACTCCCTTATTATTTTCCTTTCAAGTGATCAATAGAGGGGGCTAGTTGTGTGACCGAGAGTTAGCAGTTTATTTTCAAAGCTAGTAAGACTATTTTAGACAGATATAATAAGAGGGGAAAATTTTGATTCTAAATTTATTTTGGAACTCCGTGTCAGAGTAATTTGGATTATATAAATGCTTTAGACCGCTATAACATTTATTGATGTATTTTTTAGATTAATTAGTAGATGCTTTGAGTTACCACTTGGGAGACTTCTTGATATTTTGAAAATTTCTGACTTCGTTTATTTGATATTAACGCTCCAAAAATTCAGGGCGTTACAACAGTAGTGCCTAGATTCACCTGTTGATCTCATGACAGTAGTCCCACAACCCTTTGAACTGATCCTTGTAATTTCCATCAGCCAAATCAATTGCCTTTCTCTTTGCCCTTTATGCTTTAGTTCTTGAGACACTAGATTCTAACTCTACCCTAACAGTATCCCTAATGGATTCCATTGGCCAAGTTGGATTTGACCTGAACTTGTCAAAATACTTTTTAGACAGCCAACCAGATTTGATATGATCATTGTAGTATATGTTTGGGCAAGTGTGTATTTTTTGATATGTTTTCACAATCAAACAAATTTTCTCTTCATGTCTCGATGCATAGAGAACCCATTTACATTGATCACTCCCCTTGCACTTTGCATTGACTATGTCTCTCTTGTTAGTATAAAGCTTAATTCTTCTCCTTGTAATACTTGAATGCTCCCTAATAGCTTCCTTCAGCACTTCTGAGTTAGCAAATAACATGCCCACACTAAATCTGAGTTTGTTAATATCTCTGTCAGAATTAAACTGAGGGTAGCTTTCTGAATTACCACCTTCTTGATCCTCAGCTTGTGTTATATTTTTCCTATAGCTAGCCCCTCTTACGGGTAGTTTCCCATGCCTTCTTCATCCTTAACTTGTGCATTATATATGTGCACATCTTCCTGAGCCTCATACTCATTGTCATGCAAAGTATTTTAGTCTGCACTCTCACATTCATCTTCTGACTTAGATGATTCATCCATCACAGGACTCTATTGTTGATGCTCTGTACCTACATGCTCTTGCTCACTGGTATAGGCATCTCTACTAGGTAACTTAATCACATCCTCTTGCTCGCTAGGGTTAAGGATTTCATTACTGAAAAGCAGCAACTGTGAGAACTAAGTATCCTCAAAACGAGGCATTACTTGATCATAATAACTTATCAGTAGAGAATTACCACCCTCAGATCTTTTCTCTTGTTGAGTATAATCTATATCTTAGGTTGCCTGAGTATGATCATCACCTAACTCCATCTTCTCAATGACAACTAAAGATGGTATTGGGGGTGGCATACAAAACTCCTTTACTAATGTACTTCCACGTTCAATATAGACCTCAATTACATTATACTAGTGATCATGTACCACTTTTAGGAGTTCCCTTATATCATCATCCCTTACTAAATCCCTCAACCCACTGTCAAGACTCATGCTCGAAATTTCGTAGTAGTAAAACTTGACCTCATCAGTATAGCCTAATTCTTTTAGCAACTCACCTAATTCATGCATTAAATACTTGTCACAGTCACAATAATCAATATAAGGTACCAAACCCCCAACATAAACCCTTTGTGGACTGTAAAAGAACTCACCCCCATAATGCAACTCAGTGGTAAAGTATTCAACTTCATTTCATGGTTCATACACAAAAAACACCAAAAAAAAACCCTAAGTCCGTGCCCTTTTATCTCCATAACCAATAAAAAATGTCCCAAATACATACATGCATATATAAACAATACATCTTTGTGTACATAATACAATACAGATCGACATGCATGCAATTCTTAACCAAACCAAATCAATATTTTAAATGTACTCATAGTTTTTATAGACATAGTGTGTATCTATGCATAGAACACATAAATCGAAATCAAATCAGCAATATTAAATCTACATACCATACAAATCACGTGGGTCGATGAACAATCCATTATCTCTAAGGACCCACGATATCTCGATCGTCTTCACACAATGCCCATTGAGCACCTTTAAAGAGTGAGTCTTGACTGGTTCTAAAATTCCCGATTAAAACACATCTAACCCTAAAGATGGATGGATTTGTCTATTTGTGATTATGTAAAGTTTTCAGTTGTATCGAAACAGGGGAAAAGGGGAAGAGCCACGCCTGGTTTCAAAGATAGAGAACCGTTCTGAGGAAGATTTTATGTGAAGAGACGAAATTACACCCAAGTTGATGGGTCATGTGCACAGTGCGTGACCATTCAACCGAAAAAATTTAATCGCGGTTGACGGAATGGTCAGATTGAACACATTTGTGAGTACAGTGACCAAAATGGCACAAAAAAGTTGAGTGACTTTCATGAAAATGGCACAAAAAAGTTTAGTGACCATTTGTGGCTTTTTCTCTGTATAATAAAAGCTGAAACTAAGAGAAAGTTGGTATGCATGTCAATTATATCGCCATTTGAAATTCCACTGATCAAATTGAATTCACATTTCTTGTTCTTCCATGTCAATATGCCTTAACAATTTTATTAACAGGTTTCCAACCCCAGTTGTCAAAACTTTCTCTCCCTTCTTTTAAATTTATGTCTCCTCCTGTTATCTAAAATCTTTCCTATTTTTTAGACAAGCCCAATATTCCAATCTCCCTCATTTTATTTTATGGTACGCCATGTACACACACACACACATGTATGTATGTTTGTATGTATGTATGCATATTTCTATGTAATATATTCTTACCTTTCATTTGTTTTTTAATCGTTTTTCTATATCTTTTTATTTTGGGTGACCTTTATTAATGCAAATCTCAATACATTGGTTATTATCATTATTTATAATTTGAATTTGAAAGATACTATTCTTACTATTTTATATGCTATTTCACTTCTTAATTTATTGTTAAAAAACTAATAATTCTGATAATATTTTTATTATCATTATTATTAGTAGCTCTTTATTAACATGAGACATGCAAGGACTAACTTTTGAGATCAGTATTTTGACGATTGTTGTTCAGTATTTGATGTGTATAGTTAAAACGAATATTATACTCCTTCCCTTCCTAATTAATTGATCATATTTTTTTGGACTATTCTAAAAATATTGATCACTATCTAAATTTAAAAAGATTTTATAATTACCTTTTCATATTTATTCTTCTTATACTTTTTTATTCTATTTTTCTTTTCACATTTAATCCTCCACCAACTCATATGCTCTCTCCTAGCCTACTTTTTTTTTCTCTTTCTCTTTCTCTTTGTCGATAGAATGGTAAGCTCATATTTCGTACAATACAACTCATATCCTAAATAAAAGTACAACTCATAACCTAATAAACGTGCAAGTCAAAATCCGTACAATATAACTCATATAAACATGCAACTCGTGCATGTCAAAAGGAACAAATAAAAGGGGATCGGAGGGAGTGTCTAATTTGTCCTCAACGCCAACGATTCCTTGACATCCAATCTGCCCCAAGAAAAAAATAACTTTCTCTCTCTCTCTCTCTCTCTATATATATATATATATATATATATATATATATCAAAAGCTGCCGCCCCATCCTCTCTTTCAAAGAAAACGTTGCAGCCGTCCCTTCCTCTTTCAGCCTCCATGGCTGAATGGATGGAAAGGGAGGCCCCTCCAATATTGCTTCTCCTCCTCCTTTTCCTTTTGTCTTTTGTTCTATCTTCCCAGGCACCCCCACCTTAGCCTGTATCCTCTACCACCCACCTCCACCCTCTAATCTCCACTTCCACCCATAGATCGAAAGTCCTTCAGCCGCAAATGTACTCCTTCCCACTCGCTATCCTCAGATTTGAAAGGGTTTTTTTTTATAGATCCATTGCAGTCACCGGACCTCCGATACGATTGATTTCGATAGAGATCTCTGATGTGGGTCAAAAATGGCGGAATCGTGGTTCGAATTTGGCGGATCTAGCTGAGCAGGATAATATTCTTTCACTTAGAGTTGTGGATTTAGATCTAGCCTTGGGATCCCTCTCCATCTCCGTTGATTCAATGATAATCGCAGTAATAAACTAAACTGCCAATTTATGCAGCCCTGAAAACTGATACCCTGTTGCATCTTCTCTACCGTTACCATTTGATATGAATTTTCAAAATCCAACAATGATAATACTTATATTATATATTTTCCTCTAAAACCATATTAGCCATGCATGTGTTTTCTTAGCTATATTTATATTTTTCTGTTTTCAACGATAAATTATTATTATCGAAATTTCGGTCTGAAAAAAAAAATCCGATTTGCCCCTTTGTAAACCCCCAAATCTGTCCTTCATAAACCTTAGGAAGAACAACCCAACCGGTAGTCTGGCACCGCCCACAGTCCAGCAAGGCAAGGAGTGAACTTGCCGACCCGTATTCGTTTACTGATTTGAGTTCTTCCTGTCGATCGTGCAACCCCCAAATCCAAATAGAGTGAAAGCGGAGGTGCCCTTTTAGCGCAGTTGCAATAGCAATAACTACATCCTTGTCACTATGTATTATGTCCTTCTATTATACAATCGCAAGAGATAATTTGCACAATCGCAAGATATACTTTTACGGATTACATATTTTACACTTTGCACGATGCCGGGAAATCCAGTTACTTGTTAATAGAAGGTAAGTTCAAGCCAATATGGTTTTTGTCATACTAAAACTTGGGGGTTTGTTTTGGTTAAACTCCGTTGGCTTCTTTCAATTTGTGAATTCTGGGTGTTGCCACAAAAGAGTTGCTTTCTTTTTGTATATTTATTGCATATTTTCTGTATTATGCTTGCATTTGATTACTAAAGACGTTGAAAGCGAAATGAGAGAAAATTTACCTGACACATGCTTTCAAACTTCTTACAGGTTTGCGGGTTCGTTTTGGATACGTATAGAGCATGTGTATAGGATGGTTAGCTGTTTATCGACGAGGCTATTAAACATATGTGTAGCCTCTTTCTGTAGAGCCCAGAAGTTGAACAAAGCAGAAGTGGTCATAATTGATGGAATACGACTTGGAGTACTCCCGAATGTGGTAACTTACAACACACTAATTTCTGCCTATTGTCGTTTCGTTGGTCTTGACGCGGGTTATTCAGTTCTTCATAGAATGAGAGAAGCTGGGATTGACCCAAATGTTATCACATATAATTCGTTGATAGCTGGTGCTACCAGGCATTGTTTATTATTGCGGTCCTTGGATCTGTTTGAGGAAATGCTTCAAACAGGTATACCTCCTGATGTATGGAGTTACAATACTTTGATGCATTGCTTTTTCAAATCAGGAAAACCTGATGAAGCAAATAGGGTTTTCCAGGATATCGTTTTGAACAACGTTTCCCCTTGCCGAGCCACATTCAATACCATGATTAATGGCCTTTGCAAGAATGGGTATACCGATAATGCACTTATGTTATTCAGGAATTTGCAACGGCATGGTTTTAGTCCTGAAGTAATAACGTACAATATTCTTATTAACGGGCTTTGCAAGTCAGGTAGGTGGCGGGCAGCAAGGATGATTCTCAAGGAACTTGGGGAATCTGGTCATGTACCGAATGCCATTACATACACTACAGTGATGAAATGCTGCTTTAGGTATAGAAAGTTTGAAGAAGGGATTGATATCTTCTTAGACATGAAGACCAAAGGATATACATTTGATGCCTTTGCATATTGCACAGTCATTGGTGCTTTGGTCAAAACTGAGAGAATAGAAGAGGCATACCAGTGCTCGCAGCAGATGGTGAGAAATGGCATTGAGCTTGATTTGGTCTCCTACAATACGCTGATTAATTTGTATTGTAAGGATGGCAAATTGGAGGATGTCTTTAAGTTGCTGGATGAGATAGAAAGAGAAGGATTGGAATGTGACAAGTACACCCACACTATTTTGATTGATGGGTTGTGCAGGGCAGGCAATATAGAGAGGGCACAACAACATCTTAGTTATATGAATGACATGGATTTTGATTCAAAGTTGGTCGCTTTCAACTGCTTGATCGATCGGTTGTGTAAATGCGGTTACATAGATCATGCAATGAAGCTTTTTGAGTCAATGGAGCTTAAAGATTCTTTTACTTATGCTTCCCTGGTGCACAATCTTTGCAAGGCACGGAGATTCCGGCAGGCGTCCAAGCTCCTGATTTCTTCGTTAAACGGTCGCATGAAGATACTTAAGTCGGCCCAGAAGGCTGTTATCAATGGTCTTCGTGCTTCAGGTTTTACATGCGATGCCAAAAAGCTTCAGTCAGAAATTAGATGGGCCAAGATTTTGCGCCAGTGACTTCTTAATTAAAGAGCTACTAAAGCAATAAAGTTTATGACAGGGACCATGTGAAAGTCAATCGTTATAGTTCTCCGTGTTGTAAAACAAGTTATTTGGAGTAATTGTCCCCCCTGTACTAAGCCAAAGAGTGGAGTTCTCGAGCAGAGGTACTTATTATACTTCTCTGGTCCATCCTGTTGGTGGTGAATAAGCTTCCTTGGAAGACTATTCTCCTGTTCCATAATTATTCTTTGGCATATGCTTCGATAATTTGGTACATACAGGGCGCTTTGATGAGATCACTTGCTGGAGCTATCAGTGCTTGTTTCTTATGATGGTCAGTGGATTGTATTTGATATGTCAAGAGAGACACAATTTTCCAGAGTGTTTTAGTAGAACATCTTGATCTCAAAAGATGTGTTGTATTGCAGCTGTTGATACACAAGTCCTCTGTCTTCAATTTATTTGTTGACTTTTATAGAACCAGCATGAATGGCGTCTTTTGTGAAACTTGTGCATTTGCTGATCTGTCTTCAGGTAGGCATATTCGTCCAAGTATTGTAATTCCTTAACAGCTTAACTGGTTGGAAATGACAGTCATGGCAAAGCATTTCATCCCTACTCGCAGAGTAGAAAGTCAGTACAGTGTGACAAATTTAAATACCATTTTTTGCACCAATCAAGCACCTTATGTATAATAGCAAGTTGCTCCTTCGAATATAAATAGCAACTTGCACAAAGTGTAGGCAGTTTGGTCGTTTGCTTTGATTTTCCATTTTTACCCTTGTAAAACATTTCAGAAGGAATACCCTTTATTATGTCAAGGCTCACACAATTGCTTGTCTTTTCGAAATTTCCTTCTCCCTTTCTTTATTGGATCGCGTTGTGGTGTTTGGATTGTGAACAGGAGGAATGCTGATTTGACCGAATTCACACGAATGAGAACGACTGTCTTCGGCTTAAGAGGCTGCAGGGTCATTATTTCATGTTTGATGCCTCGTTTTTGGATTCGTCTGCTCAACTGTAGGTTACTCCACTACACGAGTTATGTTGTTTTTGACTGGTTTAAGCCGGATTTAGTTTTCTGACTAGAGAATCTAAAATTAATCTGTTTGATGTTGTTATGCGACGAAATCACATATGCAATTTCCTCTATGGTTATTTAGAGTTCAGTTTGTTACATTAACTTGTTGCCTGGAGATTGAGCAATACATATTGCTTTATATCCACATCCTATGTTCGTATTAGGTAGTAAAAAAGCCTTTCCGTAGAACATGACCTCAATAGAAGAAGTATAAATATTAAACCCAATCCTTTCCCCAGCTTATTGGCTCAATTTACCTGAAGTGTCTCTTTCATAGTATTTTCGTCACTCATTTTGCCTCCAGGAGAGGGGGGGGGAACAGATCTTGCTTTGCAAAACTATGCATCAATCTGGACTTTTAGGCAGTCTATGACTAGTTTAGTCTTCAATCTTTCTCTTGCACTTGCTATGTCATATGTTGTGCTAATGCTTGTTACTGAGAGTTAGAAACGATGTTTTTAAAATGTTTTTTGAAGCCAAAACTGTATCGTGTGCGTAGTGATTTGTGATGGAGTCTTTTAACAAGGATGAACTTTTGTGGTTTGAACTTTCAGGATAGCAAAGCTCGTGGAAGCGGTTTTGCAGGGGAGGAATAGGTCAGTCTTCTTCTATGGTGCCATTGGAGCTGGGAAAACTTATACAATGCTGGGTACCATGGAGAATCCAGGGTTGATGGTCTTGGCTCTTCAACAAGAGTGGAATCTTATAGAATCTGATGGATATTGTTTCCTGGAATTTTGGGCAACATGAAGTGCTTTGTTTTAATAACCCTGGGTTACGGCGAGAAAAGCATCCCCTTTCGCCATTCCAAGCTCAGCCAATTGCTCAGGGATTCTCTTGGTGGAGCATTCAACAATATATTGATAGCCAATATCAGCCCTAGCAATCTCTCCTATGGTGAAACATAACACCCTTCATTGGGCTGACCTGGCCAAGGAGATCTGCACCAAGGTTTACGTCTAAGCTTCTCAGTTTTGCACTATCGTGGTCATCACAGTTTAGTTCTCTATACACAAGAATTACTTACGTATGCATTCATCTATAAGTTTTCACGCATTTTTGTTCCCCACTCCTCTGGTGCTAGAGATTCTTGAAAGACCACATCTAAATTCAGTAACATTTTGGTACATGATTTACCTATCATCATTTACAATTTCTGGCATGGAACACAAATGAGGAGATACTGAACTACCTGAATCGGAACAGACTGTAGAAGGGAAAATCGTCAAGTGCGAGTGCATTTGGAACTCGAACAACATAAGCTACTAACTATTCAAGCACAATCCTTGGCAGCAAATTCCTCCCTAATGCCTTGCTACAGTATCCTCCCCTCTCTTATCTACTACTCCGTTCAAGCCAAATGAAAAAAGAAAACCTAGGGCCGCCTCCTTGAAGGCAATCTTTTCACAACAGAATCAAGGATAAAGGTATATGGTTTGAGTGCTTAGGCAGGCTTGAAGGCATTCGAAGCAGCAATTGAGACCATGAGGAAGGATCATGCATTGCAGAGAAAGCAGGAGAAGTTTATCGATGAGCTTTCATGTAAGGTGCAAAAGCAGCAGCAGCTGTGGGAGGACAAGGGGTGAATTGGGTCATTTTCGGGGTCAGTTTGAGGATAAGGAGCCAGTGATGGTGAATTGAGGAACCCAAGTCATCATCCCACCTCCAGCACCAAACAGCTAAAAGATGCAGCTTTTGGGATATCAAAATAGCTAACATCGATTTGCTACATTTAATAGTAGAGAAACCAGAATCCATGTTGCTAATAAACCAGCAGCGATACTAGTTAGGCAGCCAAAAAAGGGATGTGAGCAATACTTTTAGGATGGAGGAAGTAGAATATTTAGGTCGTAGGTAGGCGGCACTTTACCCTTGTACATTATTCAGCTCAACGATCTCTCTATCTTGAAAGACTAATGAATTTCTGGACATTTTGCTTTCCAAAAAATGCACTTCTTATTAAAATTAAGTTAACAAACAAGGGAACATCTGAATGGAGCCCTACTTAAATCAGAACAGTCGCCATTTGCAACCGTCACTGGCAAAAAGGTTCTCTCGCCCTCCCCCCCCCCAAAAAAAAAAAAATTGTACACACCACTCACAGACAGAGAGAGAGGGAGAGAGTGTCTCTTCATATCACTCTTTACTGTCTCTTTGTTACTCTGCCTCTTTCATACCCGGAGTAATATGCAATTTCTGCATATTCTGAGGCTTGACAAACATGCAATTGGTGCAATAACGTCAGTGTGACTGAAATACCGATGGTCGGGATTGAGCCTGTGAGTCTTTTCAAGTTCCTCATCTTACTATTATCTTATCTCTGTATTTTTGTGTCAGACACGAAATTCTGGAATGAAAAGGTAATATTTGCCATTACAGAAAGGTCTGTATCTTTGTGTCGGACACAACATTTTGGAATGAAAAAGGTAAATATTCACCATTCCATAAAGGAATTACATATTGAGTGGTTATTTGAATGGCAAAGGCATAACTGCAATTGCAGAGTGGAATTATATGGTGATTTTCTATTTCTGTGATTTCATTATGAATCTCCAAAATATGATGTGTTTATCTCTGAGCAATAAGGCCTGCTAGGTTTTTATGTTTTGTGCTGGGAGGAATCACTTCTTTTTGCTTTTAAAATTTGGGCCTTCTGTGTAGTCCAACTTAACTGCATTACATCCTTGTTTATATCTGATTATGATATGGGTAGGGCTGTAACAAACCAAAGGTGTTCTTAAATAAGATCTTTTTTTTGGGTTTTTTGTGACCGAAATTTCAATTTTTAGTATGGAAGAGATCATATTTATGTCACTGAGTCTTATTTATTGTCTATTGGAATTACCACTTTTTATTTTCCGTTTGTATTTTCATTGCTCAAAAAGAAAGATGAGGGAACAGTTTACCTCAAAACTTGTGGTTCTCCGGTTGGAACTGAAAACATTCTATCACATTCTTTATCGACTAGCAACATAAATAACAAAACACATGATGTATGGCTTTCTAGTTATAGTTTGACCTTCCTTTGCATTTTCTCGGTTTGTCCACTGCACTCTACTGCACTGTGTTTCTTTTCTTTACAGAGTTATTTTCATTTTGTAATGAACTCATTAAACTTGTTGTTATGAGGGGCTCCTCAGGTCTACAAGGCCTTGCTTTCTTATCCACCACCGGTTTATCTCTTCATTTTTTCTGTTATATCAGGCTACAGTATAATGTCCAGAAGGTATACAATGTGAGTACACCAGTCTGCAAAACTGACGCGATCAATCAATAACAAGGTTTAGACCATGGACTTCTGCTATAAAAGTATTAAGTATATGCTTAATCATTTATTAAGTTTCACTCGGAATTTAGTGTCACGTGGAAATTACTTTTTATCTTTACATCTTTTATCTGCCCTTGATAGTCAGAAATTTAACAATGCAAACTTGTTTTTAGGAGCAACACAGCGGATGAACGTTTCTTTCACTCTCGGTTACCATTAATGAGTAATGTGGAGTTCTTGTCTGTCATAAGAGGTGAGTACATTACCTATGTTAGAATACCTGTTTTTGTTGTATACATCTACCAGCAATGCTACCAATGTTAACTACATTTGTTGGGGTTAATTCTATTTGTTCAGCTATTTAGGAATATAAGGATGGTAAACATCTTGTTAATCTTATCTCTTACTGTAATTGGCGGTGGTAGACAAGCTTTCTAATATAAGGTTTAAGAGGTTATACAACTTCTGTAACAAACATATAAATGAGACAGGAATCGTGAGGTGCTAGCAATATTTGAAAAACATCTTTTAAGTAAGTTACCGTTGGCCTTTAGTTGGTTAAACTATCTCCATTATTTTGTATTAGGACGCGATGTATAGACCACACACCTAGATAAGCAGGAAAGTCACTCGCAAAAGCTCTCACCTTGTTAGATGAGTAAGCCATAGTCTCCAGAATTTTTAGTACTTGAAGGTGCAAATTTGACGTCATCTTTGGATGATACTGTAACCTTAGCATTTGGAGGATGAGAGCAATAGAAATTATAAAAAAATCTTGAGTAGGTGACTGACGTTCTTTTGCGCTTTCATAGATCATAATACTCATGACTTTTGTTCGAAGGTTTGACGGCGTTTTTTCATATTGGCTTTCTAGGTGTTTGTGTTTTAAGGGCCGAAACTAAAGGAATTTGGTCCTGTCCTCTGGGATTTGCAGAGGAGGTAGTCTTAGAATCAGAAAACTCTAACCCTCATAGTCTTTTTAAGCCATGCCTACTAAAGGAAGGCATGTTCATGCTGCAGCATCTCTTTAGGCAGTTGTAACACTTGTGCTGGCAATCTAGCCTTTTGGGAAAATAACATTAAAGCCCCAATTCAAGCCTACGTTACTTGAACTTTGTTTGAGGGTTGGGTTCGCATATGTTTCATGTGCTTCAGGTATATCTAATTCCAAAGATATCAGACACGAGTGCAAAAATATTCATGTCTATCTTATACTCAGACTAGTGCTAGGGTTAGAATATTGTTTTAGGTATCATTTTACTGCTTGGATGGGAATTTCTCTCTTTTTAAGCAATTCCAATGAAACAAAACTTGATAGTTAGTCATCAGGATAGAGTGGTCGTCTGAAATCAGAAAACTTTACGCCTTACAGTCTTTTTAAGCCATGCCTACTAAATTAAGGCCTGTTTCTGCTGCAGCATCTCTCAGGAAGTTTTAACACTTCGCTCGGAATCTATGGTTTTGGGCATATAACCTTAAGGCCCCCAGTTCTAGTCTACATTACTTGGAGTAGGTACGAGCATGGGGTTCGCGCATGTTTCTAAGTCTCGGAGATATCTAATTCTCAAGATCTGAGGCACATGAACCCAATAATATTCATGTCTACCTTATACCCATTTATGCCTAGGGGTAGAAAAATGTTTTATGTAGCTTTGACGTTTTGGATAGGTACTTTGTTGTGCTTGTTAATATTCACTGTGGTACCATGTCATTACTGCTGATATGTCACACTTCATTAAAATTACTCCATAGTGCCTCCTTAAAAATCCTCATCACCATCCACGTCAACACAATCAGATTCATCATCCGAGTCAACCCATTTGAGAGCGAATAATGATGACCAACTCTTTCATGGTGAGCGACGAATGGCCCGTTGTCCGGATGTGACGAGGTTTGATGGGGGCGAGCACATATAGGTGAGGTGATGATTCCATTGACGGTGAGCATCAATGTGAACTGACGAGCAATACGGGACATGTTTCCAAATATTTACTGGATTTCATGGTCACACATCGCCAGAATCCATGGAGGATGCAACCCAGATCTGATTCTCGATGAGGCCTCCCTTGAGCGGATCTGGTCGTTTGTTCTTCGCCTTCGCCTTCGCCTTCACCGTTGCCACGGCCAATTCGGATCTGGTAGTTGGTAATGTCATCGTTTCCATCACCAGAGCAGATTGTCACGTGGATGGTGATTACGAACCATAGCTGTAAATTTCATACAATTTGTTTGGTGGGTCATACTGCATCATTGATGACGTGGAATCATGGTTGTGCTCAACATTTTCTCGTGCTTGTGGAACATCCCAAGTACTTTGCTTCCAAGTGTTCATTAATCAGTGGCGCTGTTATTCCGCCTCCTTTGGGAAGTAAATGGTACACCCAATGGTCTATTCAGATGTTATACTTCGCAGGAGCGTCTCTGTTCTGCCCAATTCAGTTTTGCCGTGTGAGCACCTTTCCTTCAGCCATCATGGCCAAAATGGAGAATCTCACCATTAGTAGCATATCATTTGCATTGCGTGAATTATCTTTAATTGTTTTTCATATTACATTTGAGCTACTGCCTTGTAATGCTAGATTGTGCTCGTCAGTTTTTCTTTTTATGTCTCCTTTTCAATAGTGTCTGTTAACGGGGTGTGAATTAAGGATCCAATCAATGATTGGAACAAATCTATCTCCTCCTCCTCCTCCTCTTTCATGTCTGTACAAAGATTTGTTGATAGAATTTAGACCATGATCTTATGACTCCAAAACAGTCCCTTGCATGATATGGAAAACACGTTTCTCCTGACAAACCATAAAGGCATACCAATTACAAGTCCCAGTAGGATAGTAGCTGTGAAATGACATTTGTTAGTTGCAAAGTTAAAGGGAAGCTACAGAAAAAATGTTTCCAACTTTCTGTTGCTGCTTAAAGTCTGGCCCACTTAGGTGTCGACAATCTTCTATTAACTCGTACGAGAATTTTACCAAGGTTTCAGTTCATAGTTTTGTGTAGTTTCAATTAACGTTATAATCTGTTATAGCACGTATGCAATCTATAACGTTGCAGTCTCTCTCTCTCTCTCTCTCTCTCTCTCTCTCAGTGAAAATATGTGCAGACATTTCAGAAGCATGGTTCTGCTGATGCAAAATGTGTTTTGACACACACGTGAGCGTTTCAAAGACCAGTTGTAATGCCTGTGTCAACACATCCGATCTTGGATTCAAGAAAAAGGAAAAACAAGACTCGAATATCAAGTTAGACATGCTTCTTTATGGTCTGTGCGAGAGCATGTATCTTGGTCCTTGGTGTACATTTGTTGCGATTGTATGATGTGGTTGCCATGATAAGTATTTTCACTGCTTCTATGAAGTAGTACCTTTTCTTTTGTGGTTTGATCTTACTGATTACCGTATCCAGATCGAGTCGAGCATCATTTGTCGCTAAAGTGAAATAGTCATCGTTTACTCAGTTGCGACTAATAATCACTTAATGGACAAACCTGGACTATTATTAGCAACTTCCTACACCTCCGTTGTTGGAGTAATTGTTGCAACTAGTTTTAGTGGCATTCCCGAACGTAAGTTATCAACACTTTCTCCAACTTTGAATCTGGTTCTTTCGCATGTCCTCGGTTTTAGCTTAATCAAGAAGTGTACGACATCTTTTTTTTTATTTTTTTTTTATCAAGCATGAAGTGTACAACATCATTTCATAAGTGATATGAACCGTTTCTTGAACTTCCTCATCCGAAAGAGTATGGAATGACTATATATCTAGAGAACTTTCTGGATGCCTTCCAAACAAGATAAGGCACTCCTTCGCAGTGATGTTAGAAGAGCTAGGGTCGGAAAAACCAAAGGACAACAAAGGCTAGCACAACGCATGCAAGTAACATATTACACAAGGCCTGCTGGCATGAACAGCCACCCTCTCGTGGGAAGGGGGTCGTAGAACTGCTAGGGATCAGCCCCATTTGGTTGAACTCCACCACTAATACTTGGGCTTCATCCATCCCAGTTACGTTTGTCGCGCTCTCGCCACAAATCTCACACAATCTGCATTATTCAACGAACAGTTTAAGCCAAATTCATGTGTATAGGAGGAGAACCCCCCATTCTAAAAAGATAAATTAAGGTGCTATTTCTTTTAAAAGATCTATGATTTCAAGGACGGTTTTTTGAGAAGCGATCATACTTGCAATCTTATTTGTTAAATTCATATCTTTTGGCCGCAGAAGCTGTTTAGTGACAAAGGGGTGTATATATATATATATATATATATATATATATATATATATATATATATATATATTACTTTCAAAGTGCATTCTAAGTTTTATTATTCGTGCGCATGATTATGTTTTTTTGCCTGTGTTAAGGTGGTTGGTCAATCGACCACCTTTATTATGAGGAAGAATTTTGTTTATTACTAAGGTATATTTTAAGAGTCAAAATTCTTAAACATGCGCATCAACATTGATCACCTTAGTTTTGTGGATATTTAGGCTAAAAGTAGACTTTGACCACCGTGTTTAATTGTTCCGAAATGTTCCCGTGTCTTTCGCACGTAGTCATGTCTCCCAAATCATAATTTAAGTTACATAAAATACACCTAATACGATAATGGTAAAATTAAAAGAAAAATCTTAAGCAGTGATCGAGCACGAAGGCGTGCAGTATAGCAACTTATTTCTTGAGAACGTTTATATAAAAGCCAGTAGGAGTGGGAAGTTAGAGGGAAGCAAAAAGGGAGGTATTTTAGAATTCCTTTTAATTTTCATCTCTTTGCTTCTTCCCTTCCTCCACCGGCTCGTACCACTGTCCTGTCGCATGCACCCATTTCCAACCAGGAACATGGAGAGTCAGTTTGTCTCTCATCTCAACTTTATGCTATATTTTCTTGGGGTTGATATATTTGACCTTTTACGCATTCAGAAATTAAACCCTTTACCATTTGTTTCTCTAGCTAAGAACAGAATTTTGTACGAGTTCGTGCATCTGGCTCTTAGCTATTTTGAACTCCACTTCCATCTTTATAGCAATTTCTTTGGAACATTTTCCGGAAAAAAAGAAGCTAATTAATATGACCAAAAGTGCAGAGGGAGCGATTACCTTTTCGGACATAACATAATTGTACTCTTGATCTTTGCATTCTAAGTTATTTGACCATGTTTAATTTGCACACTTATTACTTTACCTCTTTGAGGATTTTTCTTTTTTCTAAAACTTGCAGCTGCATCATGCCAAAACTGTGAGCATGAAACGTTGCAAGAGAGTTTACTACAATTTAGAAACCCCTAAATGACTAAATTTCTACCTGAACAAAGTAGAATAGATAACTAAAACAAAACCAAATTTCAATAAAAACGCAAAGAATCAGAGTTAATGAAGCACAGGATGGAAGAACATGCTTACCTATTTCCCTTTTGCTTGAACCAAGTCTCTGCACAACGCAGATGGGAAACACCAAGCTCGTCTTTGCACCCGCAACCAAGCTCGACAAGATCAGAAACTTCAGCTGAGCACTCAGAACCCAGATGACATATCCTGCAAACCTTCTCTCCACCGAATGATCCGTTACCGTGCTTATTGACATGAACCACTGTGTCTCTCTTCTCTTTTTCCGGCTGTTTTGCATCTTCCACGCGTAAAATGCAAGCATCTTCGCATCTTAAAGCACCACCAGCCATTGAATGTGTTAGATAAGCATTTCCTTCTTCTTCTTCTTCTTCTTCTTCTCCTCTTTTAGGCTCCATATATAAGAACTATCTTCTATGAATAATAAACCTCCACAAGAGCTATCTATGAATAACGAACCACCAACCTTATGGATAAAAGCATTATTCAGAAGTCTTCAAACATGAATGGAACGTATCTTTTGTAAATATATACATGGTGCCTTTGGAATGAGAAGGGTCACCTGTACGTTTGAGAGATTTAACTAACATATGAACAAGGATGGATGTCAAACCATGCCTTTCCTCGGAAATTTCGTGGAATATGTTAACACGTTAAGTTAACGTGAAAATGATGTATTAGAAAGAGATTTGTTGAAAGAAATGGTTGACTCAAGGGGGGTTTTTTAAGGTGTTTCTTGTACGGGGTATTAAAATAAGCGAATTGACGAAGAATGACCGGCAAAAGAATGTCAGAATGCTTTGATTGGACAGTCGAAAGAAAGGTTTCTTACCTTAGTGATGTGCTACTTAATATGGATTTTGTCTAGGGAAGTATCGTACCAGTGCTTCGCTAGCGTAACTTTTATTATACCCTTTCCTTTTTTTGGAAATAGACAGAATTGTAATTTTATTGTCACTGTTACACTTGTGTGGACAAAAGAGGGCAAAATTATCAAGGATCCAAATTCTTAATGTGCCGGTTTTTCTTCCTTTCTTTTAAAGAATGTAAAATTTTCTTTGTAACGTAAAATCTTTTTTTTTGTTAATAGTAAAAGCATTTCGTTCAAAGAAGAATTTTAAAAAGCGGTTACAGCCCCTGATCACATATCAGGGGTCAGCCTGACACGTGTGTGTGTGTGTGTGTGTGTGTGTGTGTGTGTGTGTGGTGGGGGTGGGGGGGGGGGGGGGTGGGGGGTTGGATATCATGCTGTTTAGAGGCACAAAATGTGTTTTGGTGCACACACGAGCGTTTTAAATACCAGTTGTAATGCCTCTGTCAACACATTCAATCTTGGATTCATCAAAAAGGAAAAACAAGACTCGAGCATCAAGTTAGGCATGCTTCTTTATGGTCTGTGTGAGAATATATATCTTGGTCCTTGGTGTACATTTGTTGCGATTGTATGATATGGTCGTCATGATAAGTACTTCCACTGCTTCTATGGAGTAGTACCTTTTCTTTTGTGGTTTGATCATACTGAATACAGTATTCAGACTGAGTCAAGCATCATTTGTCGCTAAACTGAAATAGTTATCGGTTCCTTAGTTGCGAGTAATCACTTAATGGACAAACTTGGACTATTATTAGCAACTTCCTACACCTCCGTTGTTAAAGTAATTGTCGCAAAAAGTTTTAATGGCATTCCTAAACGTACGTTAGCACCGTTTTCTCCAACTTTGAATCTGGTTCATTCGCATGTCTTCGGTTTTAGCTTGAAATCCACAATCGTTAAGTGTACAGCATCATTTCATAAGCGATATATATGAACCATTTCTTGAACTTCCTCATCCGAAAGAGAGTCGAATGATTATATATCTAGAGAACTTTCTGAATGCCTTCCAAACAAGATAATGCACTCCTTCACAGTGATATTAGAGGAACTGGGGTGGGAAAAACCATGGGACAACAAAAGCTAGGACCAGGCATGCGAGTAATATATTACACAAGGCGTGCTGGCATGAACAGCCAACCTCTCGTGGGAAGGGGCTCGTAGAACTGCTAGGGACCAACCCCATTTGGTTAAACTCCACCACTAATACTCGGGTTTCATCCATCCCAGCTACGTTTGTCGCGCTCTCGCCACAAATCTCACACAATCTGCATTATTCAACGAACAGTTTAAGCCAAATTCATGTGTATAGGAGGAGAACTCCCCATTCTAAAAAGATAAATTAAGGTGCTGTTTTTCTATAAGATCTACGATTTCATGGACGGTTTTTTGAGAAGCGATCATACGTGCATTCTTTTTTGTTAAATTCATACCTTTTGGCCGCAGAAATCGTTTAGTTACGAAGGGGTGTAGATTCTTTTACTTTCAAAGTGCATTCTTAGTTTTATTATTCGTGTGCATGATTATGTTTTTTGCCTCGACTTGTTAAGGTGGTTGGTCAATTGACCACCTTTATCACGAGGAAGAATTTTGTTTATTACTTTAGTATATTTTAAGTGCTGAAATTCAACATGCGCATCCACATTGATCACCTTATTAAGGCTAAAAATAAACTTTGACCACCGTGTTTTATTAATCCGGAATGTTCCCGTGTATTTCACAACTAATATAGTTTAAATTGCAAAAGATACACGAATAAGATAACAGTGAAATTAAAAGAAAAATGTTGAGCAGTGCCGAAGCATGCAGGGGTGCAGTATAGCTATATATTGCTTGAGAACATTTATATAAAATCCAGTAGGAGTGGCAAGTTAAAAGGGAAGCAAAAAGAAAGGTATTTTAGAATTGCGTCTAATTTCATCTCGTTGCTTCTTCCCTTTCTCCACCGGCTCGTACCGCTGTCCTGTCGCATGCACCCACACCCAACCAGGAACATGGAGAGTAAGTGTATCTCTCATCTCATCTTTATGCTATATTTTCTTGGGGTTGATGCATTTGACCTTTTACGCATTCAAACAAACATTTTACCATTTGTTTCTCTAGCTAAGAAAAGTATTTTGTACGAGTTTATGCGTCCGGCTCTTAGCTATTTTGAACTCCACTTCCATCATTATAGTAATTTTTTTAGAACATTTTCCGGAAAAAAGAAGCTAATTAATATGACCAAAAGTGCAGAGGAAACAATTACTTTATCTGACATAATATATTTGTATTCTTTCGCGTTCCAAATTATTTCACCATATTTAACTTGCATGTTTATTTAGTATGTAAATCATATTTTATGAGTTTTCTGTCTATCGCGAGAGAGAAGTGGAGGAAGAAAGCAGGTCAGCAAATCTGGAGAGAGAAATAGAATAAAAAAAGTGTGAAAAGGGTAAACATGAAAATACATTTACAGAATCTTTCTTAAATTAGCTCTAATGGACTCTGTCACGCTTCTTCGTCTGAGAAGCTGCTCTCTCTCTCTCTCTCTCTCTCCTTCACCACCAACCTCTCCTCCTACCCATAACCTTCCCATGCATTCCCCAGATTATACACCCGCTTACCCCTAGCACCCAACCAAATAAACTTAATTCCACCTTGCTTCCAGCTTCCATTCCGTCAAGGCCCTATCCTCAAGCCCACACTCAATAACATGAATGAAACCTGAGCTATACTATCATGCTTTCTAGTTGGTAAGATTTTTGATAAGAAGACATTCATTGAAGCTGAACTCCAATCCTTCATCAACAACCATTGGCTTTGCGGAGGCCGAAGCTAGGCAATGCTTCTAAAAGAAATCATCCTTTTTCGCTCTGTTTCTCCTGAAGTTGCACGCCTTATGTACTGCAATAGTCGATGGAACATCATAGGTACCCTTCTCGTCCTTAAGCCTTGGAACCCTAGAATAATCTTTAGTGAAGTTTCCATTCAATATGCTGACTTATGAGTACACAAGGGGTCGATACCAAGTGATTACAAAAGCCCTCTCTTGGCCGAGACTCTCGCTAAAGCTATAGGCCAACCGCTATGTTTACCATGGCTTGAAAGTATCAAGCATAAGTCGGACGTCTTCCGAATGGTCATCCGCAACAATCTGGGTCTCCCTCTCATCCCTGGCATTTACCCAAGCTTATATCAGCGACAAAACAAGCCTGATGCCCTCATGGTCATACCTTCTGACTCGTGTGAAAAATCAAAGCTAAAACTTCGGAGGTTGCATCAGTTACTATCCAATCACCTGAGCTCTTGGAAGACTCTTTTCACCAAAAAAGGTAAAAAGAAAGAAATTCTTATTCTTGGGCCATCTACTCGCAGCTTCAAGATAAAAAGAACAACACATGGCTCTCTTCTTAATGCTAGCATTCTCCTACCTCATGAGATTATTAATCCTATAGCTCCAGATGCCCCTACCTCAGCGTACTCTCTGACACGCCGACTCTCATTAAAGAAAAAGGGAAGTCTCCTCAAGCTTTAATGCTTACCGGCCACTTCTTATCTGGCAAACCCTCGAAGTACACAACTACCTAGTTTTAGACTTTACTTATCTCATTCAATGCTAGCCCACTCCCCTACCCCACTTGATGCTTCTCTTCTTTATTGCCATGATTACACTTTATCTAACTTTCCTTTTAGTTCTACTTCTCTGGTACTGTCACGTCCTGCTCTCCATCCCTTACCCCACACGTGCACTTTAATTTTCCTCAATGTAATACCCACTTCCCCTGCCCCTTTTTACATTCTCACTATCTTCACTCCTTCAAGGCTCCTCTTTCCTCCAACATGAAACCCCCCTTCACTTTAGATAGATACCTTCATGACTAAGCCTCTTACATTAATTTGGATAACTTGTTGCCACCTCCTGCTTTAACGCCTACCAATCATAATATAAATTTCATGGTTAATAATTTAAAGCCCTCACCTCCCTCTTCATACCTGAACCGTCTCTTTCATCTTGACCCATTTTTTTTGGCAACTAATCATCTTAACATCAACCCCCGGCCCAAGCCCTGATATTTCTATCCACCAAAATTTATTGTCTCCAATCTTCTCTTGTAAAGCCCAGATTTCGAGGATGATGAGTCCAATTATTCTGGACTTTTGTCTCATTCCCTTTTCATGGCATCCTCTCTGACCAACCGTTTTTCACATTTATATGGCAGTGAGAAGACTATCTCTATGACGCCCTACTCAAAAAGAGAAAATCTTCTTCTCTTGGAGACTTAGACTACCCCCGATCTTCTTCAAGGAAAAAATCTAACTCCTCAAAATCTAGCTCCTTCATCACGGTTCCATCCAATTTCCACTCTGAAATCTCGGGTGCTACTACAGGTTTTTGCTCCTTTTTACTCTTGTCTTGCTTTTTCTTAATTTTTTTGCTATTTTCCCTTCCCCTTGTTATATTTTAAATTTCTGTAAATGAAAAAATAATTTTAATCTCTACCTTCCTCCTTCTAAAAAATGCGGCGCCATTTTATTTTGGTTCTCATTCCCTTCTCCTTTTCCCTTTCTTTCTAGGGTTTCGGGTGTTGTCTCCCTACAATCCATTCACCCCAAATGAAGCTTCTCAGCTGGAACCCAAGGGGCTTAGGTCATCCCCAAAAGGTTCGCACAACCAAAAATTTGATCAAAAAATTTAACCCGGAATTTAATTTTTTTCAAGAAACTTTACTTGTTATTTCTGAAGTAAATTACCTTTTCTCTCGATTTGGTTTCTCCGCCTCCTCTGGTGTTGAGCCACTACCCTCCTTTGGTTTAAGAAATGGCTCTAGTGGTGGTATCTGGATTGGCTAGCATTCTAACTGGTCTATTTCCTCAGTTCACTCTGATAATCACCTTTTGTTGCTCAAAATCTCCCTTTCCTCTGGTCTTGCTTGGTGGGGAGCTTTTATTTATGGTCAACCTAACCTCCCTGCTCGCAAGGTCATTTGGTCTCACATCTCTTCCATTTTTAAGTTCAACCCTGGCCCTCTTCTGATCTTCGGTGACTTTAATCAAGTGAAGGATTCCTTTGAAAAGGCTGGGCCCCACGCAACTGTCATTCCGGGAAGACCTGCCTTTCTTGACTTCATTTTCCATCTAGGTTTGATTGACATACCTTGTAAAGGCCTAATCTTTACTTGGACTAGCAATGGGTTGGGAGAAGCTTGTACCTTAAAATTGGATAAAGGTATGGCTAACGATGACTGGTTCAATATTTTTCCTCAAGCTACTATCCAGAATCTTGGCATCCAAATTTCAGATCATGCCCCTATCCTTCTAGACCTTTTGCAGCCATGGTCCCTAGCTAGAATTCCCCGTACTTTTTAAGCTTTTTGGCTCTTGCATCCAGGCTGCATTAACCACATTTATTCGTGTTGGAATTATCAAGTCTTAGGTCTTCCTTTTTTCAGCTTGTTCTCAAAGGGGAAAGATCTTATGTCTTCTATGAATTCCTGAAGTACCTCAATCTTTGGCCACATTCCTGCCAGAATCGAGGAAACCTTGAAAAAGCTTAGAGAAGCACAATCCAATCTTCCTTGCTTGAATGCTCAAGTTCTTTGTAACCAATATCACCATCTTGACTGGCTCCTTGACTGTGAAGAACTTTTCTGGGCACATAAAATAAAACCGAGATGGATCAAAGAAAGAGATCGCAATACCAAACTATTTCATACCACCACCAAGATTCACAGAGCTCACAATCGTCTGACATCTTCAACAATCACAATTTTTGGTGCACTTCAGATAGAGACATCATGAATTCGTTTGAGATCTACTTCACCTCCATTTTTAATTGTAACCCAACCCAACCCCAGGTCACCAGAGACTTTTCTATCTTAAACGCCCTTGATACCTCAATCTTTGAAGATCACACCCTCCTTCTTAACTCACCTTTTTTAGGAAGTGAAGTCAAAGATGCTCTCTTGGACCTTGCCTCTCTTAAAGCCCTAAGTCCTGACAGAATCCCTCCTATTTTCTATAAAAAAAAATGTTGGAACTTCCTAAAACATGACATTAGCTCTAGTGTTCTTTCCTTCCTCTGGTCTGGCCACCTTCTCACAAAAAGAAACTTCTCCTACATAACCTTAATCCCTAAATGCAAAGACCCTAAATACCATTCTGACTTTTGACCCATTAGCCTATGTAACGCTATTTACAAAGTTGCCTCTAAAGTTCTCGCTAACTTAAAACTAATCCATCCTTCTCTTATCTCGCCCTTTCAAAATGCCT